>JAHHUM010002372.1:0-13617 GCA_036173005.1 Crenichthys baileyi | reverse complement strand
TTTCCCCCCAAAAACCGTCCAAATATAAGCCCTCAAACGAACTGGTGCACCTAAACTCGAGAGTAACCACAAGAAAAATATAAGCAAAATGCATCTGGAACAAACAACAAAGAAAAAGGCGTGTTTCATTGCATTATCAAAAAAATGAACAACATTTGGATTCAAACCAAAGGCAAAGAAAAAAAATCATTGGAAGAGTATATCTTTAAAAATGTTGAAAGAATTTTTTCAGTTTTGGGGGAATAGGGAATTTAAAGTATTGTTATCAGAACTTTTTTTCTTGGGGAAAGGTCGTAAGCAGAGTTTTTGTGAGACAAAAAGGGTTTGAAATATGACTAAATCATTTTGGAGGGTTTTATTTGAATCCCATACCATACCAACTTTTTTATAAAGCACTTTATACACCAAAGGGGACAAAAAAGTGTGTACAAAATCATAAAAACATGCAAATGGAAAAAAGTTTTTAATATAAAATGCATATTAATGTAAGACCCAATAAAAAAAGTAAAAAAATCTCAGTTTTTGCCAAACCCCCAAAAAAAAAAAGAGGATTTTGGGGAGGACTAAAAACAGGGTAAAGAGGCCTGTTTTACCCCGAAGGAAGATTTTCAAAGCTTGGGAGCTGCCACAGAAAAAGCACGGTTCCCTCTGAGCTTGCATTTTGTCTTTGGCACTTCAGGACAAATGAAGCTGCCCTGAGGGAAGTGGGGATGTATAAGAATGTAAAAAGCTCAGACAGAAGGGAGGGGCAAGGCATTAAGAGCTTTAAAAACAAATAAAAGGATTTTTAAAAAGAATCCTAAAATGTAGGAGCCAATGTAAGGAAGCTAAAATAGGGGAATATGACAAATTTTTGGGTGCCCGTTAAAAGACGAGCAGCAGCATTTTGTACCCCCTTTGGGGTGGGGAAAAAATAAATATGACTCCATATAAAGGCCGTGTCCAACCGTGTTGCACAAATGCATGAATTTTTGTTTTGAAAAGCTGTCAAAAGAATAGTTTTACTTTTGGCTAACTGCCTTTAAATGGAAAAAAGGGGGTTTTAAACGGGTCGAGTGTGTTCCAAATTTAAACCCAGCATCATCTTGACCCCCAAATTTTTAACAAAAAGTGACATTTGGGCCAGAGAGAAAGATTAGTCAGGGGAATCGTAGTAGATCCCAAAAATCACTACCTCTGTCTTTCTTATTAGTTTAAGAAATTTAGGGCACCCGGCCTTTAAATCATCCGACATAATTTTCAGAGACCGAAGAGAGGGGGAGCGCATTTTTTGTGGAAAATATATTGGTTCATTGCAAACAATGAAAAGCAATCCCATATTTTCTAAAAATGGAGCCAAGAGGGAGGAGGTACAACAAAAAAGGGGGGATATAGGGGCTTCCTTGAAAGCCGATGACTGTGCTGGGTTGAAATACTCTCCATTTTAATCAGAAAGATTCTACCTAGTAAACTAATATCCCGCAAAAGCCAAAAGTTAAGTTTAGATGTGCAGTGATCAATAACCTTCAAAATATTCACATTTTCTCTTTCAGTTGAATCTTTCAATATAAGAATACCTAAATATTTCACAGCGGATTTGATAGGTATCCCACATTTAAGTGAATTTGGTGAATTGGCATCAACTCACATTTGTTCAAGTGGAGGTTCAAGCATGAGGCATTGGAAAAAGTACGAATTAAATGTAACATCTTTGGGACTTCTGTTAAGTGTTTCATAAAAATGGTTGAATGAGTAAAGGCATTCCAAGAGCATCTAAAGCAGCGATGTTGGAATTTCTTCTAAAAACTGAAAGCCTTTCTACTGCTATGATAAAAAGAGACGGGGGGATTGGTCAACCTTGCTTCACCCCGCGTTCTATTGTGAACCGAGGAGGTGAAGCTCCTGGTTAACAGGTACAACTGTTTGAGTCTTTATAGAGAGATTCTATCACAAGTCTGGATTTGGAGCCAAAGCCAAATGGTTTTAAGCACTTGAATATAAACAGATGTTCGACGTAATCAAAAGCTTTGTAGAAGTCAAGAAACAAAACATAACCATCACCTTTTAATTAAATAGTTGTAGTCTAGAAGGTCAAGTACTGAGCGAATATTGTTGTGAGTGGATCTATCCTTAATGAAACCTGACTGGGAATCACTGATTATTTTGTGGAAATTTGTCTTCAGCCTTCTGGCGTAAATAAGGGTAAAAATGTTATAGTCAGTGTTTAGTAAGCTGATTGGTCAAAGGTTATCAAGAGTTTTGGGATCTTCACCGGGTTGAGGGATTAATATTATCATGCCTTGTTTCATAGTTGGAGGAAATGCCAAGTTATTAGTTGTTTCTTTGCTCATATTAAAAAAGGGGGACACACCTTCGACAGCTATGTCTAACTCATTAAAGGTAATATCAGCGTCACACAAATGTGCAAACTCGTTATCAATACGAGGAATAAAGTTATGGAGAAAATGCCATGTTCTTAGATGAGAACTGGTTCTCAACCATTTCACCTGGTAACACAAGGATAAAAAAAAATAAAATTCAAAAACACTAATAATACTGCCGATGGAAATTAGCCATGAAGCTAATGAGCAGCACATCTTCACTCTGTTAGTTTAATGTTTTCTGTTCATCAAATCAATGTCTTTACACGGAAGTCAGACAGCACCACCCAGAACCGGTTCTATTGGCTCTGGCTTTCCTGGGTCCAGTCGGAAATACGCGCTCTGTTATCGTGCTTTTATTTTGAAAGCGGCTCATTGACAGGATACCGTAAAGCCGCGCGTGTTCGCGCCCAGTGAAACGGCTCGTGAGTTAAACGACGCAGAGGCCTCGCGGGAGTTGGATCAAAACGGTTGAAAACGATTAAAATAATTAAAAGCCGAACCTTCAACCGACTTCCTGTTGGACGCTGGTTTCAGTCTCGGTGGGATTTTTGGCTCGTTCGCTTCAAAGAGCCGTTTTTTAAAATGGGCAAGCTCTAATATTTTACCCCCAATATAGTGTAAATGCAGGGCTCGACATGAACTGGGTTTTTTCCCCAAAACCCCAGGTGGTACGGGTTTTCCAGATTTCACCACTCACTTTTTCCCACCAGCCCAAGGGTTTGTGTTGAAAATGTTTTTAAATATAAAAAAAAGGACTAAGCGTGAAAATTTTATTTGAACTAGATTAAAACATTTTTTAATGTAAAGCCCCTTTTTTACACAATTCATATCAAAAAACGACTTTAAAAAATATTTACCACTTAAAGGTCATTATAAACCCTTCAGCTCTGTCCAGGGGGGGTTTTTAGGGTCTAAAAACGGGGGGCTTTACCCAAAAACCCCAAAATTTTTTAGTTTTCCATAAGACATTTTAATAAGTAATTTAACCCTTTAAAATAATATAGGAATTTTGGAAACCAGTTCTCTGTCTCGGCGGGGGTTTTAGGAACTAATTTAAAATTTTAATTGTGAATCAAAAAAAAAAAGGTTTTACAAAAATTTTATTTTTTTATTTTTTCGTTAGCAGCTCAATAAAGGGGAAAAAGGGAAAAACGAGTTTGGGCCTGAGAAAAACTTTTTTCTGAAGCAAAAAAATTTGACACATTTTGGGGTATTTAGAAAAAAACTAATCTGAAGTTTTGCTAAAAAAACTTTTTTTTAAAATAAAAGGGGTTTTTACTTTGGGCCCAGATAAATGTGCTTCCTTTTTGTCATCTACATAAATGACCTTTTTTAAACGTTACATTCTCATCAAGGGTTTTCCCCACTGTCCATTCACTGTCCATTGTCTTTTTTCTTATATTTCAAAAATAAAAGCTGGTATAAAGTTTGTTTTTCCCCTAAATCTTAGTCAAATGAAAAAAAATCCTAAAAACCAATTTTTTTTTTATGCCAAGAGTTTTTAAAACATTTTATTAAAATTGTTCCCTTTTATGGAACCTGTTCTCTTTTTACCTCCATTTTTTTCAGCCCTTCATTCCAAAAGAAAATTTTGGCTGCTAAAAAATAAAATTGAAACATTTTTCAACCCAATCTTTTGTTCTGCCACTGAGCATGTGAGACATTGCTGCAGTTCTTATTATTAAACACTTTGAGAGGAAACGGTGTTAATTTTGTGGTGTTTTAAAATGTAGCATAGGAGCCTCATCCTGGACCTCATCAGTTACTAATATTACAGTTTTTAATAACTGTATACATATGGTTTGTGTATTCTCACTTTCAGTAAAACTGTATCCTTGTTTAATTAGTTTTATTTTTATTTTAATATTTAATGTGTAATTCAGAAAAATTTTGAAGTAGTTAACTAATCAATGGTCCCCGTGTTTAATTGCTGTGATTATTTCTTAATTATCCTGCAATCTTTAAAACCCAGAGCTGCATTTTTAGAAACCCACCCAAAAAAAGATATGAAAGAGAAGAGGGAGGTTTTTACTTTTGCAGTTTGGAACCAGGAGATATTTTTCTGATTTGTTGAGCAACACCTGGTTCTGTCTACATGTAGAACTGGACTATAAAACTGGCTGCAGCCATGAGATCAATGTGCTGATCTGAAGGACCTTTTAATGTGTTCAGCTACGTTAGGATTAAATGCTTTTATTTTGACTGAACTAAAGGACCAGATATTTTCACATTATGATGCAAATCCAGCATGTGTAGATTTACCGCTATCTTCATCTTGGTTATACCGCTCTGCTTCCACCTGTTCCTGAACAGACCCACCAGCCTCCCACTCTCTGGTTGGCTCCATGGCTGCTCTGAAATGATCCCTGTTCGAGGCTCAGTGTAACTTTTCAGGTAATGAAGGAGGCGGGTCGACCTGGAGTGAAATGCTGTTCTGGACTTCTCCGAAATGGACTCTGTCTCTGCCCGTGCGCGTAGTTGCGCATTCGTGGTGCCGCTAGTGCGCAAACAAGTATTTTTTGTTTCTCCCTTTAACTCATCGTCAGGTTAGGGGGAGCGGGAGGTGACTATGTGGAATACAATGGAGAAAAAAACTGATTGTTTTTGAATAAAAATGTGAAGTCCAATACCATTTTGTGGCTGCGTTTTTTTAATACATCTGAATTTCTTCTATCAGGAAGTCCGGGGCTATTCAGAAAACCTCCGGGTCTAACGACGCACCTGGTTCTGTGTAAAGCTCTCTTTATATGAAAATGTGCAGTGTACAAAGTAGAAACATGTTTCAAACTTCACCTCCACATTACCGCCCCCACCGCGACACAACTGCGTTCTCCACAGGGACCGCCTGTCTAAAGCGACGTCGGTCATGAACGGACCCAGAGAGCAAACACTGTACGCAGGCAGGGCTCATGGGAGTTAGTTTCGTAGTGTCGCATTTCAACTTATTACAATTAAAAACTGTATATATAATTCAACCCGCCGGAGTGGCTGTGTTACCCGCCACTGCTAAAATTCACCTGCATTTGGCGGGTGTTAATGTCAAGCCCTGAAATATATTCATTTTGGGGAACCTGGCATGTGTGCGTGGGAAACAGCAGCCAATCAAAACGCTGTGAGCGCCGCAATTAACCCTGGAGTTTAGGTTGATCTCTGACTGGTTCAATTTTAAACTGGTTCAATTTTAAGCTGGTTCTCCAGCTGCTGGTGCTGATCAGAGATCAGCCGATGAGGACTGGTTCAGTGTTAACAAGCTACAGTGGTGATGGTAGAGGTTCTGTTTGCAGATATACTGGGAGACCTGCTGTTATTAATGAGGTTAAAGTGTCTCCATGAACTATGGACCTTCACATGGTAAAAACCCAGAATAAAACAGGAGGATCAACCAATAACAGGGTGAGACGCTTGGAACCACGGGGCTCCAAGGTGAAGAAACTGGCTCCAGCACCACCCCTGGTTAAGAACTGGACCCTCTTTGTTAGAAACACCCCATCAGAGGAGACCTTAGGAACTGGTCTGCATGTTAGCTGAGTGTGCTCAACATGCTAACAACGTGTTTGGTGATCCATTCAGTCGTACCAGAGTTTGCCAGGGAGCTGGAGGCCCAACGTTGTGGTGGTAGTCCCAGTGATTCTTCATAAAAACCCAGAATAAAACAGAAGGATCAACCAGTAACTGGATGAGACGTTTCTAACGATGTTATGATGTTGATCTGCCGCGTTTGTACTGGTTAAACGAGTTTTAGAATAGGCCCCAGCTAGTCACTGTGTCTACTTCATTTGTGGACTAGTTTGCTTTGATTCCTCTGGATGTGTGGAGTAGTTGGGTTCTTACATGTTGCGGTCCCTGCTGTGATGGACTGAAGACCTGTCCAGAGTGTACCCCGCCTCTTGCCCAATGACTAGTGGAGATGGTACCAGCCCCCTCGCGACCCAGCATGGATAAGATGATGTTATAGACGATGGATAGATAAAATCATTGACATGTCCAAAACGTATTTTATCAGCTGTACGTATATATGTAAATCGATATGCGACATGTCAAAGGGAGGGTTCTGGTAGCCCAACATGTGTGCTGATTCTGCATCAGTAGGGATGTACTAAGCAAATGTTCTTGGATCCATGCTTACGCACAGTTTTCTGTATCTAAACAACGGCTAGGTTTCAGTACTTTGAGGCCCAGGTCTCTGTGGTCGTGCAGCAGCAGATTTAAACCTGTTGAGTCCACTAATATGGACCCAAATTACCCAATTTTTTAAAAGATTTGGAACCAGTCCATTAATGCATTACCAGGTGTCAGAGGTTATGTACTTGTCCAGGTGTGTCTTAATCATATAGACTTTTTACCAACAATCAGCTGAAGATAATCAAAGCTTCAACGTGAATCAGCCGAGTCCACAAGCCTCAAAGAAACGATGTGTTTTTGTCAGCTGACATTTTCTTGCTCCTAGAACGGTTGTGCATTCTGTGTCTTGTTATTCATGCTGTTGTGCAATTAGGGTGTTTAAAATATTTAATATTTAATTCGGCCTATCAAGTGTCGTCTAAAATGGCGGAAGTATTAGAACAATAGATGAGAGAGGAATTCGAGCACTGGCATTACTGAACAGCAAACTCTGCAGACTTATGGAATAAATTCACAACAACGTCACTTCTAAATATAACAACTTATTAACAGAAACAATTAAATTCCAAGTTGAGCATATTTGACCTTCCTGGTGCTAGCATTAGCAGTTTTATACCAACCCTGTTAGTTCACATGTACCTGAAATACCAATAATACAAATATTAATGTGTATATGACCACCAGCGACGGGTTATGGCAGATCTGTGTTTAAACCACTTATAATAAAGTTTGTCGTAACTTTAAAACAATACAGAACAAATGGACTAGCCTCAATGCTGAGAGGCCTGTTCACAGCGGAGCTGATAGCCTGCTAGCACTCAAATAGTTCAAGTATTAAAACCACACACAAAGCAAACACAAAGAAATAAATTACATTTAGGTTTGTTCATCCTAAACGAATTTTCTCTGCCCAGACACCACCTCCTACGTGAACTGTTCTGAAGAACCAAGTTGACGAAAGGTTCAAAGGGCACTGGATTACGTGGCGCAGGCGGCCCAGTCAGGCCACGTGGTGGACTGCGAACAAAGAAACGTAGCAGCTGCTCTCAGTAGCAGTTAGCTCCTGCTACGCGTACCTGCATGCAGGAAGGGCTGGACTAACAGTAGGTTAAAGCTGTATTTAAAGGTGCAGAGTCTCTTACCAGTGTCTTTGTGTACGATTCAGTCCATGTTTCCTGTCATGGCTGGGGCACAACACTGCTTCTTGGACGGTTCTGTGTCAGCTCGTTCTCTCTGTGAGAACCGGAGTTAAGGTTCTCCTCTGATCTGCTCCGATTGGTTTGATTTCTCTCATTAATGAAGCGTCAGCAGAGGTCACTCCAAGGTTTGTTGCGTTGATCTGACTCCAAATCTTTTAATTTTAGATTAAAATATGTAGAAAAATAAAATATATAGAATTATATCAGGCATAACATTATGACCACATGCCTGCGGAGTGTCGGTCCGCCTTGTACTGACAAAGCATCCCTGACCCACCATGAAATGGACTCTTCCAGACCTCTGAGGGGTGCCGTTGTCTTTAGCACTAAGGTGTTGTCAGCAGATCCAGTAAGGCGGGATTTCTATGTATTGAAGTTGTTTGTTCAGTACATCCCGCATCTGTATGCACAGGTCTGTGTGGATCAGACCACACAGACCTGCCTTCAGTCCCCGTCTGCATCAGTACTCCTGTTTCCTGGTCACCACTGGTCTGCCTTTGGACCACTTTATTAGATGCTGCCCCCTGCAGTCCAGGGACACCCCACAGAACTGCAGTTCTGACCCAGTCGTCCTCATTTTTCCTGGGTCCAACACACCAAGTCTGAGAACGAAATATTAAGTTGCTGCCTGATATATCCCAGCCACTAACAGGAGCTGTGATGGAGAGTTAACGCGTCCCTGGTTATAATGTTATGCTTGGTTGGTGTATTTTCCGTAGCACTGACTGTACCAAACTGGAAATAGAACCACAATCAATGGGATCAGAGGGGAAGAAATCAGGGTCATTGTAGTAGTAATAAACTGGGGTAAACCTGAAGGAGGTCTGGGTGACATGATGGTATGAATGGACCGGATCTCTCCGGGCCCTCTTCAGACATGTTCTGTTGCTGCGGTGACACAGTGTTGACTAACTCTTCTGCTTCTCTCCCCACAGAGACGGGATTTTACCCACTAGGAGCAGAAACGATTTAAAATGTCAGACGAGGAGGATATGGCGCCAGCCATGAAGAAGAGTCGTGTTTTCTACGGCAGCCTGGAGGAGAAGGAGCGGGAGCGCCTGACCCTGGAGGCAGCGAGCAGTGCAGTTACAGGAAATGATGCGGTGAAGGCGGGCATTAAAGCAGGAAACATCAACATCTCATCAGGTGAGTTTTACAGTCAGCAAGGGTGGAGGCAGTTAGTGCTGCTTGCTGGTGGACAACGGAGACAGGACAGGTGAAGATGGGACAAGTGTCTTCAGAACAGGAGAGGGTTGGACACACAGGAGAGGGTCCAGTCCCACATATGAATGTAGGACTGGACAAATGGGGAAAGTCATGCAAGATAAGGACAGTGAGGTCAGGATAGGTGTGATCGGAGGATAGGAGGGAAATCTGGGCTGGCGAGAAGAGGGGAGAACGGTTAAAGTCAGGTCAGGTGCAAGAAAGTGTTTACGATAAATACGATTCTTTCATAAAAAACAACGTGAAATCCTCAGTTTAAACATTTAAACATTTCCTGTAAAACTGAACCAACGGTTTGTGGAACATCTCAGGTTTCTGATCCCAGTCTTTAGTGACATCCCTGGCAGGAACTCTGAGGTCCACTCTCAGTCCATAATTACACCCTGGATCCGTACATGCTATGTAGTTTTGGCCTGACTGAGTCCAGCCTGGTTCGGACCTTGGGATCACGTCTGGGTTTAAAAATAATGACTACAGTTATTTGCACATTAGGTTGGAGGAAACTCCACCCCATCCCCTCATTTAGATTGTAGACACACTGACTCAGTGACCATAAGAAACTATTTCTTAACCTTGAGGAACCCCCACATGAGATCTTTGTTTGCTCAGATTTATACATTTGCCCCAGTCTGCAGAGTATCACATGGTCCAGTTTGATACCGACCAGACAGTCTCACTCACTTTTAAAGTCTATTGATCAGGATGTACTGACCTAATCTGGCCACATGGTGGCAGTAGCTACTCAAATAAAGCTGCAGCTCAGGAGAGATGACTCGGCTTCCCATGATTCCCTGCAGGAGAGACCATGGAGATGGAGGAGAGGGTCAGCGAGCGGCAGCAGGAAGCGCTTGCTGAGTTTGAGCGGCGCCGGCGAGCCAGACAGATCACCGTTTCCACCGATGACGCTGAAGTTAAAGCGGGTCTCCGAGCACTGGGAGAGCCAATCACGTTGTTCGGAGAGGGCCCAGCTGACCGGCGTGAGAGGTGGGAGGGGGTGTCTGTTTCTACATCCTGTTTGATAAAATGTTAACTGTCCTGGGATCAGCTGACTGTCGGCCAATCAAAAGGCTCGTTTACGGTCTTTGGTTGTTTTCAGGCTGCGCAGCGTTTTGTCCGTGGTCGGCCCAGACGCTCTGAAGAAGTCCAGGAAAGACGAGGACAGAGCCAAGAGGACCCATGACGAGGTTAGAAATGGCACCACTGCCCTTGTGGTGTGAGTCAGTGAGATTTATTTCTGTAGCACCTTTCACAGGTCAAACCACAATGAAAACAAGAATAAAAGTACAAATAACAAAAACATGAAAAGAAAAATAAACCATAAAATTAAGAAAAAATTAAAACAGAATAAATATAAAAACTAACACCATAAAACTAGTTAAAAGCCAGTCTGAATAAATGTGTCTTCAACTGCTTCTTAAAAGAATCCACAGACTCAAGGCAGCGAAAGGTTGAGGCAACGTCTTCCACAGCCTGGGGCCACAACTATAAAGGATTTATCCCCTCTGGTTTTGAAATATGTTCGCTGGACCATTAACAGCCTTTGATTGGAAGATCTCAGACTGTGAGAAGAACTGAGGGGCTCCAGAAGGTCAGAAATATAGGCTGGGGCTTGATCACACAGAGACCTAAAAGTGAGGACTAAAATTTCAAAATGGATTCTAAGATGAACTGGTAACCAGTGTAAAGGAATTAAGACAGAAGTAATGTGCTGTCTTATTCGTGTGGTAATGAAAAGCATCAATATCATCAGCATAGAAATGATAGGACACATCCGAAAACTGCCTCATTATTTGTCCCAGAGGGGAAGCATACAAAGAAAGAGAATAGGTCCCAAGACCGAACCCCTGAGGTACCCCACATGTCAGGCTGTTAGGGTCTGACATGATCTGGTCTGCAAAAACACAATGTTCTGCCAGAAAGACAAGAGTTAAAACAGTCTAGCGCCGTACCTGACAGGCCGACTACATCTTGGAGCCTTTTAATCGAAATACTGTGATCTATGGTATCAAAAGCAGATGTAAGATCGAAGAGAACCACCAACGGTGGATGCTCTGGAGTCAGCTGCCATCAGAATATCACTAGAAACTTTGAGTAAAGCAGTTTCTGTGGAATAAAGCTTACGAAAACCAGACTGAAATTTATCAAAGATTTCATAAAGGAAAACTGTTCTGCCACTGCTTTTTCAAGAAGCTTAGACATAAAGGGGTCCTGGAGATAGGCCTCTAATCACCATGTAGTACCTGTAGTACTCTGTATTACCGGTTAGTCCTGGATACTGCAGTTTTTTTCTGAATCAGGAAGTGAATAAAATCTCCTTTGAGTGAAACATTGACTCCTCAGAAACCAAATAAAATCTTTGTTTTGTCTCCAACCAATTGCAGTGCCAGCAGACGTGGTACCATGAAGGCCCCGCCTCCCTGAAAGAAGCTCGTCTCTGGCTGGCCCGATACTCTCTGCCACGGTGCGTCACCCACAGACTGACCCGTCTGCATTCAGAAATATTTCTTTAGAGGTTTATGTTTGGTTGCCTCAGAACCAGGTCATGGACCTGATGCAGCATCTTAAGAAAGACTCCCAGCACGGAGTTATTTCATTAGCTGACACTGACAATGTTTTCGTTTGGTTGGTCCATCAGGGCGATGAGGCGTCTGGAAGCTGCACGTGCTCAGAAGGAGTCTCTTGAGGCGACAAAGACGATCCGCCAACAGGAGCTGCACAAATCCCTGAGGGTGAGAATGACGGAATGACTAAATCATGGATTCCTACACGGATCAGGTCCAATACACAACAAATCCAACCTGGAAGATATCTAACATGGAACTAGTCTGAAACTTGGAAAAAGGTCAACCAAGACCAAACTAGAACTGAGAAAGGTCAGTTAGCAGGTTATTAATGCAGCGCTGATTCATGTATAAAGGAAAGAACAAGGTTCCAGTTCAGTGAAGTTGAACCAGTTTATTTTAGGTCAAGTTAGTTCAAATTATTTACCTTCTGGTCAGTACAGTATAAACCCAGCTAAGCCCACTTCTGAAACCAGTTCAGTCAAGTTTAAACCTACTTATGCCAAGTTTGGCCCAACAAGTTCAATTAAATTCTGAAACTAGTTCAAATTCAATTAAACTAAGATTAGTTCAGAAACTAGTTTGAATCGGTTAAATCCAGTTCAGTACAGTTGAAACCATATTAATGTAAGTAAATCCAGTCCGTAAACCAGTTTACTCCAATTTAAATCCTGTTAAACACAGTTTTTAAACCAGTTTCCAGTCTTTCACTCAAACATCTATTTGTGCTCTTTTGTTGCTGATGTTTTTCCCAGATTAACTGTAAATTATTCAATAAAATCACATTATTTAGTTGTGGACCTGGGTAACCCCTCAACCCTATTACAAGAATGATTCTCCCCTATAAATATAATGGTATGATCCATGATGACACGTACGGGGAGTCAGGTTTAGCCTAAACCGGCTCAGTTATGGTTGAGGTGCAAATACTCCCTCCATTTCTGCTACCTGTATGACCCCCTCTCTTTTCCAGTGGTTATGGTCAATCTGACAGAGAGAGGTACCCCCTCGTTGTGGTTTTTTTATAACAAGAAAAATCAGTGGGCTCTAGATGGACAAACTTTATCTCTGTATTATTTTACTTAGTACCCCGACACATAGCCCATTCTAAAATGGCCAAACTTAACACTCAGTAGTTTAATCTAACCTCCCCAACAACCCGCACCATTCAAACCCTTTGTGAAGAGCCTTGAGACGACATGTGTTGTGAATTGCTGCTATATAAATAAAACTGAATTGAACTGAATTGAACGTACATCAGGAAGTGACATCACTCACGTCGTTTGGACAGTGGAGACAGGCAAGTTGCTCCCTTCGCTTCCTTTATTCACGTCATTCATCCTGTGACCATGTTGTCATCAAACTCAAAGATAGAAAACGATTATCTGTGAAAAGAGTTTATGTGCTAATCCTGAGCCTCATGCTTGCCACGTGCAGAGAAAATGATCCACAATTTCATCTTAGAAACAGTGATGAGAGGAGAAAAAGGGCCCACTTTCCTCGTCCAAATCAACTTTTATCGTTTTGTTTTGTAGGAACATTTGGTGGTTAGAAAGGACAGAGGAGAAAGAAATAAGCCCAAAAGGCAAATAGCAGAACTACAGGAAAAACTTGAAAAAGAAGTAAAAATACAAAAAAGGTGCCAACGCTCAAAGAAACATTCAGATTCAACAAGGTGAAAAATAAACAGGCTGACTTCTAACTGTGCTGTTAACCTCCAAATCAAGAAAAACATTAGTTTACCATCAGTCACTTCTTCAGGATATTAGTGATAAATATTTTAAAGCCACCAAGTTCGTTAAAAGGCAAAGTCACGGCAGGGAGAATTATAAAAATTTACAGATACCTGCAAGGGAATCAGTTGGATTTTCACGACAGTTTTGAGAGGAGGAGGAGGACCAGCAGATTTACTGAAGATGTGAAAAAGAATGAAGGCATTTTATCTCAGAGATGATGTGAGCAGATTTACCACAGGAACCATCCAAACACTCACAGAGAGCAAAATAAAAATGCACAAGAGGATCCTGATGGATGCGCTACAAAATATCCACAGAGAAAACCTTGCTCCCTTTTCTGTCACCTTTGCCCCTTTTGGGTCGTAATCCAAACCCCTTGAAAGTAAAAATGCAGTGGAAGCTGCATGAAGAT
>JAHHUM010002371.1:0-463404 GCA_036173005.1 Crenichthys baileyi | reverse complement strand
AAAAATTTCGCCTCGCTTTTTACAGTGCAGGAGAAGCAGGACGCACAACACCTACCTGTTGAGGTTTGTAGTGTTTTTTTTATAATCTTGCTTGCAGTATGTCTTTAAAGCTTCTGGAACAGATGTTGAACACTATGTCTTATAGGTGTGCATGGTAGCATTGAACACTTTCTTTTTCATAAGTAATAGTTCTAAAAGGATAGAGTTAAAGCCTTTATACAGGAAGTTTTCTTTCTAATATTCTGATCAAGTAATTTAATATTTAAATGACACCATTATCTTTTTCTTGTGTGTGTGTGTGTGTGTGTGTGTTTGTGGTGTATGTGTTTGCACACATGCATCTATGTGTGTGTGTTTGTCCACCGATTGTCTCTTTAGATGGAAAATACTACGCTCTCTCTCAAAGTAGACACCTTCCTGACAACAGAGTTGAACAACTCGTCATCATCAACCAAGAATAAGGGACCCTTCGGTGAAACAGTGATGATCTTACTAAGCATAATCATGTCTCTACTCGTTTTGTCCATTGTCTTTGGAAACATCCTAGTCATAACCGCCATTGCCCGCTTTCAACGTCTACAGAATGTCACCAACTGCTTCATCACATCCTTGGCGTGTGCTGACCTGGTCATGGGTCTTATTGTTGTTCCATTTGGTGCCTGTCACATAATTTTTGATAAATGGCACTTTGGTACACTCTGGTGTGATTTCTGGACTGCTACTGATGTCCTTTGTGTGACCGCCAGCATCGAGACATTGTGTGTTATAGCCCTAGACCGGTATTTGGCCATTACTTCACCCTTTCGCTACCAGTCAATGTTAACAAAGTGCAAAGCTCGAGTTTTGATTGTTCTGGTGTGGGTGATTGCTGCAACTATATCCTATCCTCCCATCCACATGAAGTGGGGGGCACGTAATGATAGTGAAGCTATAGAATGCTTTAAAAGGAATGACTGCTGTGAGTTTCATGTCACTCCGCCTTATGCCATCACCTCCTCTATCATCTCATTCTACATCCCTTTGGTCATCATGGTTTTTGTGTACAGTCGTGTTTTCCAGGAAGCCAGGCGACAATTGAAAAAGATTGACCAAAGTGTTGGACGCTTTCATAATACTGACAACAGTGACTTGAAGACTCTAGAATCTAATAATGGACGGGGACTAAAAAAGGCAAAGTTTTCCTTCAGAGAACATAAAGCCCTAAAGACTCTCGGTATAATCATGGGGGTGTTCACCCTTTGTTGGCTGCCATTCTTTTTGCTCAACGTGGTGGTAGCCATTACAGACATGGACCTCAAAAACCCTTTCAAGATACTCAATTGGATAGGTTATTCAAACTCTGCCTTCAATCCATTTATTTACTGCAAGAGTCCTGAGTTCAGGTACGCCTTCAAGGAAATCCTCTGCCCAAACAGGAACCAACTCAGCAACCCAGGACCAGTCAACGGATATGTGTACAGCCACAACAGCTGGCAGAGTGAACCGCAGGGACGAAGTAAGGGCAGCTCAGATGATAGTGATGCCAATGAAAGGTGTTTGGGGAAGGTGTCAGAGGTCTGTGGTGGAGAGGTCAAAGCCATGGACCCTAATGGAAACTGCAACAAAAGCCTAGCAACTGTAACAACAAGCCTGTAGAGTTGGAGCTCTGAGACTTCAGTCATCAGGGAAATCCAGATGTGTTTACACTGTCCTCATGAACTTGTTTCCCCAATTGACCACTGAAGGTAAGGCCAGTCAAAGTGACTGGCTAACTGCAATGATCCTCTTGAGCTGAGGAACATATTTATTTCCCCAACATTTCCACATTTAATACTGTAGAGAGATGATTTTAAATTTTCCATACGGTTCCATAGGGTTTCCTTAAGCTACCTCTTATCTGCTTTACAATATTTTTGTGTTATCTGTCTTTTACATTATGCTCATTTAGGTAAAGGACAGTGTCTCAGATTTTTTTTTCACCATATAAAATGTTATGTCATGTTATGCTTAAGTTAAAAGTAAATTAGTGTAAAAGGGTCACTTTAATTTGAATGTGACTGCTTGGCTTTCAAACAAAAATAACCTGTTGACTGGCATCAACAGTTTGCAAGCTGACGGGTTCCACCACATTGTTGCTGCGTGTTATAAGTGGAGTATCTTCCGATCTGTTAAGATAACAACCTGCCACATTTCTGTCTGTATTTTTGTCTGATCGTGGCAGCGTTAAAGATCGGTAACATGTGAAATCGTAGACACGTTTCCTGTTCTTGCATCTGACATGCTGTTGCATTAGAGTCTGCTGCCAGCTGAATGCTTCACAGTTATGTGCTCTCATTAAGCAGAGCAACGCCTGTAGTTACACTCTGTTAATGAGATGATAAAACTAAAGTGTGTGTTTAGGTTTCAAAACCCCAAAGATATCTGATATCTTTAGGTGGAAAGAGACAGGCATTATGAAACCATCAGTGCTTTAAGATTAAAAATTCAGACAGTTTTTAAAATGTTATTATTTTTTTTTAGATTTGAATGAATTTTAAAGTTTGCAACTGGACAGTCATTCTGTCAGTTGGCTCAAATGTGCAGCATGTCACTGCATAAGAGTCAGAAAAAAATATTAACATTTTCTGTCCTCTCTGTGAAGCAGTAGCTTTGTTCCTTTTCTGGCACAAGCCTTGCTAATTAAAAAAAAAATGTGGTTGCTGTGTTTCAGTACGTCCAGTGTTTACTGCAACCAGAGAGACTGTTTCCTCATCGTGCAAGGGTACAAACCACACATAATAATATGAATAACAAACAGGACGTCGACAGTTTCAGGGCAAAGACTCAGAGCTGGTCACCATACAGCAATAAACATTGGATAAAAAAACAGCCCTAGCTTCTAAATAGCACACCTTTGCCACAGCCTTGTGACATTTCCCAGATTGTTCTCAGTTTGTGAGAACGTTTGTTTATGTCTGAAATCAACGGAACATCTTAGCTGCTGCGGTTGTTTCAGTCAGTTTTTGTCAGTCTTCTCCGGGAAACGCCTCAATCCAGCTGAACCAGGTCCCAGTAAACATGAATAAACACATTATCTTTGCTGCTTAGTTCAAGAATTAGATAACTCCCTCCTTAAAAAAGCAAGATTGAAATGAATTAGTAGATTACCAAGTGTTAAGAGTTTCTAATTTGCAGGGTAGGATGAGATTCAAAAGGCCATCCTCAAATAAGACTTTGCTTCTTATCACACAAATTAAGACTGCATGCTCATGGGAGTGTCTACTCTTCACTTACATTGGGTGTAATGGATATTGAGCGCTTAGAAGAAAGGATTTTAATTTAAGAAGTCACCCTCTTTTCTTCATATTAAATTGTTTCAGAGATCATTAGGCCAAATAGAGGTAGCAGAGGTCTAAAATTATTTTCCTGAGTCAGTTATTTTTCTCTAGTACAATCTGATCAAAGGAACAACACACTAAAATTAGGTTCTGAAGATGGGAATGGGACCTGGGGTTCTCTGCCAGTCTAACTTGAGGCTAGTGACCAGTCTTTAGTATTGCCTTTTTGTGGATTTGGATCAGCTGACACTGTCAAAAACTTTGGACTTTGTTCCTTCAGAGGAAATCTTTATGTACTGTATCAACAGTTTGAGTCAGTGCTCTTATCACTGATCTCTGGTCGAAGACATAAATACGAGGGTCGCTGAACGTCAGTGTATGCCATGTGAAAAACAAGCTTTCCATGATGTTGATCCTTTTCTTGCTGTTTTTTCTTCTGTGCAGATTTACAGCTAAATAAATGCAGGGGTTGAATGTCAAAACACAGGTTCCTGAGCAAAACTTTCCCAACATTTTCACTGTAAGGCATGCTGAAATTACACACCTGCTAAAAGTATTAGGCCAAGTCTTGAATGTGTTTTTTTAATGCATTGTTAGTTTGATCATGGATTGGCACTAGTTTAGAGAGTGCTGCTTTTTATTTACTTAGACATGTGATTTTGGAAGTACAGTTCAAGTGATTCTATGCATGTCTGTTATATATTTGTGGTGTCATATTTGTAGACCTCTGCAAATTCCCTTTGCACACTCACCAGTTTCAGCCCAAGCTCTGCGGGCTTTCAACTAAAATTCCACACTGCACCCTCCTGGTGGTGGCCTATCTTTGCACCTCAGCCGTTTCTCAATTATAAATGGTTACTGTTTTATCAATACTCCTGTATAATAGGGAACGTAATTCATGCCTTTGCATCCTCAGTGCTCGAGGACGCAACACGGTTATGTGCAATGAGTCTTGAATAATGAGCTGACACTACAACATTCCAAGCACAGCTGCTGTTTTATATCATGCTTACGACGCACATTCAGTTCCCCCTGCCAATGCCCTGGCTCAGATTACCCACTGATGTACATCTACTAGCTTTGCTAAGACAAAAAGATTATGTTTTAAAAGGATTACAGGTTACAGAACAGACCAGTCTTACAGTTTGTATTACCCTTTGGCCTATAAAGTAAATATCCTGCATATTTCAATGTTATAGACTACACTGTATATGATGGACCGATGTGTTAATGTAATTAATTAGGTGGGGTAATTCAAATCTTATCCTCAAGGATTCATGTTTGATTTTAAGGAATTACATTCCTTTGTTCAACAAGAACTCCCCTTATGGTTTAGGAAAGTCATTAACCAGTCTACAGCAGCACTGTATAGCACTTTCACATATTAGAACACACATTTAAGATCATCAAAAAGTGTTCCCATTGGCATGTACAATAATATTTCTATTCTGAAATGAAATAAAAAGTTGTCAGAAAGGCAGACTATTTATAGATATTTATATAAATTTTCTATAAAAGCAAACCTGTTATATGTGAACTTTTTTTTTAGAAGTGGTAAGAGTGAGAACATTATCACTCAGCTGAATGTTTACTAAATGTTTGCAAGCAATTTTCGCTCAAGTTCTTGTCGTTGTTCTTGTCGTTGTCTTGGAGCTTGTTATATTAAGTGGTTCCCTATGGTATTTATTTAAAGAGAAAAACAAGTTTGTGATGTAACATTTTTATTGAAATAAATTATGTACATGTTGTGAGTGGTGTTTGTCATGTGTCCTGTCTGATTATTAAACAGGAGGTTCTGTTTTTATTGCTGTCTTAATTTAACCAGCAGTTAACACAGTGCTTCGTGAAAAGTAGGAATACCCCTTGAACTTTTTAACTCTGTCATGCTACAGCCAAAAATGTCTATGTTTTTTATTTTTTGTTTGACAATATGTGAAATTCTAAAATGGAATGAAATTGATAAATATTTTTCAAAATAATTTCCACATAAAAATCTAAATATTGTGGCATGGCACTATTATACCATAAACATTATACAGTGCAACCAAGTGCATCCGAGGGTTGGCTAGTTAGTCTATATGCATCTAATTTAATTTCTGAGTTATTGCAGCTGTTCTGTGAAGGCCTCAGAGGTTTGTCAATTACAGCCCATAGTCCTCTGGGGTATGTTTTAAGTTTTGCCTCAGATTCTCAGTTGGATTTGGTTTTGCCATTCTAACTCTCATTAATAGGCTTTTATCTAATCCATTTTGTGTTGTTTTAATTGTATGTAAAAGGTTGTGGTTTTAGGAGGTAAAACCTCCAAACCAGCCTTTCATAGCCTCTAACTGATTGTCTTGAAGGATAAGCCTGTATTTAGCTCCATCCATCCCATCAACTCTGACTAGCCTCTCTATCCCAGCAGAAAAAAACACCCCTGCAGTATGATGCTGCCACCAAAAAGTTTTCCTGGCGGGGATGGTGTGTTCAGGGGATTGTGCAGTGTTAATTTACTGCCACACATGGTATTTTGCATGTAGACCAAACATTTTCTTCCAGGTGTTTGAATCCCCCAAATTACTTATGATAAACTGCAGAGGGGACCCCTCATGGCTTTCTTTCAACATTTTTGCTACTTTCCCTAATAGTTGTCTTTTCAACAGATTTTCCCACCTGAACTATGGACCTTAGCAGCTCCTTCAATGGTGCTGTAGGTGTCTTGGCTGCTTCTCTGATTAATGCTCTTCTTACTGCTTGCTCACTGATGTTATATAACAAACCTCAGATGCCTTCATAGAGCACAGGTTCACTTTATATACTAATTATGTTACTTTTGAAAGCATATGCTTGCACTAGGTTGTATTTAGGAGTATCAGAATAAAGGACTGCACACCTCACTATTCAGCTTTTTGTTTGGAAAAAAGAAAACAATGTATTGTTCTTCTTTCACTTTAGAATTATGCACTATCTCTGTTGATCTATCACAAAAAAAGCAATAAAACTATGAAGTTTAGGATTGTTGCGTGACCAAACCTTAAGAGGTTTAAATGACATTATTACTTTTGCAAACAATGTAAGTAGCTACATTTTTACTTTGGCCAAAAATACTACGTGTTTAATCTGTACTGAATAACACAGAAAGTAGATAATGATCTTAAAGTATGACTACATGACTGCCCTTTGCTCTAAGCTATCATAGATTTTACAGAAGTCCTGGATCTAATCAAAAGGAGCTAAACAGTTAAAGTAGTAGCTTTTTAGATGGTAAAGATAACAAGAATGGAGCCAAAGAAGTCTCAGTATTTGGCACTTAGATGCAGTGGAGAATGTGCTCTTGTTTTCTTTCATGAATAATTGTGGATGGAAAGACTTAGTGGTTGTCATAACTCTAAATGAAGTTTGATGGAAGACTGTACACTTAAAATACTGAACCAGTGGAGTTTTGTAGTTTATGATTGATAGACAATTTTATATACTCAACAGAACATACTGACATTCATCCCTACATTATATGAACAAACTTGATATGAGTACATTCAAAGCAGAGATATCTTCCTCCTCTGTCACGCCTCATGGTTTATACACAAATATTCTCAACAGTACAAAGGGTCAAAGTGGATGTAGTGCACTAGGAATTTCATCCGAGCGGTTTAAAGTTCTGCAAATGATAAAAATCTGTTTAAAGTCATAAATCAGAACTTAATGTATTTAGATACTTTCTTGAAAGCATGTTTGTTCAATGTGTTTCTTATTCACACGCATACTGGGGAGGAATGCAGAGCTCACAGTCTTGCCTTGGGACACACATTGATGTTGAGGAAAAAAAAAACTCAAACCACCAATCAAATCTGTTGTATCAGAAGTAAAATGGTGACCTTACCACAAGAATTAAATCCAAAGGAAACGTGCCTGTTACGTTTTGTGATTATTGTGAGATTTTCACATCACTTCATGAGGCAGAATAATAATAAATAATAATTTGTGTAAAAGAATAGAATATCTGCTTTATTGTTATTCAAAAACACACCATCTAGGCCACATATGAGTGGAATTATTTGCCTCTGACTCACTGTATAAAAAGATAATAATGTAACACTTAAATATGTGCATAGAAATAAACACTAAGAACAGAATGTCAAAAATATGCATATAAAGAACAACATAAAAAGTACATTACAGAGAAATATTTAAAAGGCATTCAAGTATTTTGTAATTTTTACATACAAGTTTGAGTTAACTCTCCCCATGCTAATATTTTTAGTTTACTCAAACACATGAGTGAGCTATTTAAAAAAAATAAAATAAAAATCCTCAGCTGTTTCTAACTGGTCCCAAAGGAATGGTGTCTTGAAATGGAATGGAAGCGCAATCTTACAGTCACAAAAAAAAAAAATAGAATTTCTCTTTACAACAAAATATGTCAGGAATGTTGAATGTGGACAGAAGAATAAAAAGCAGACCAGCATGTATGGCACAAAACCCAGGATTTAGAGCCTTTAACAAACAAAAGAAGAAACAAAAGCTGCTTAAAGGCAGGTTATCACAAATCCCACTGGTAATTAAAAACAAGGTATGTTTACATCTGAGTAAACACAAAAGAGCAGAGGCATGCATGTGGTAGAAAACATGATGAGAATCCAGTCGTAAACTAAAGTAACTAAGGAACTTTAGACTGGGGGGAGGTGTTTAGGAAAATGAATGTAGGTGAACTAATTGGAAGCAGAGAACAGGTGGTGTAGTTATAAACAAGGGTAACTGAGGATATCTAAAGAGAATAACATGAAACTACAGGAAACATTTCTAAAGCAACAACTCAAGAAATATGGCTGTTGGAGAATAAACAAGAGTTGAAGAACAACGACTGAACATTAATGAAATAAAATCTTTATAGAACAGAACAAGATGATTACTAATTATTACATCAGACCAATTATATTAAAAAATCAATACAGAAATATGGGCCTTAATGAAAACTATGTTTAATATCTGCTCAAAGGTTATTTTCAAAAGGTACTTTTAATCTGACAAACGAGCCTAATCCGAACGTGTATTCAAATTTATTGAATATTACCGTAGACACCTTTAGAGGTTTTATAAAACTTTAAATATGACTTTTGATTCTATGAGTTCCATGGTTAAGGAGAAAACTGTAAGCAGATGAAGCCAAATGTGTGATCAAATTACATTATTAAAAGAAGACAGCTATCTCTGCACAAAACTATTCTATTCTTTCATGTCTTATGTCTTTAAAGTGGGTGGTAGTTTTCTAATAAAATTCTGAAAATTACTGTCATACTTCTATTGTATTTATTGTCTTAACAGTCACAGAGAAAATTGTGATAGGAAAACAAACGTACTTTCTCCTAAATAAGTATTTTAAAACCTCTAACGTTTCATTGTTTAAAATAGTTTCAACCTCAACACCTTTGAATAAGACAATTATATGACCTGGGTCTATGCAAGAAGGTGTATTTGGCCATAGTGTTGTACGTAGAACCTGTTGCAGCATAGTTGTTGGAGGCAATAATGACAAAGTTTTTGTTCAAACATTAAGGGTTACCAAGACCTACATAGACATAGATGAAAATCTTCACCTGTGAGACAGGAAGAAGGTGATCCAGTATATAGAGGTGTAAAACAGTGTTTGCCCCTTCCTGATTTCTTATTTTTTTATGTTTGTCTGTTTCAGATCACCAAACAAATTTAAATATTAGTCGAAGACAACACAAAATCTACTTTTTAAATGAACGTTTTCATTATTAAGGGAGAGATAAAATCCAAACCTACATGGCTCTGTTTGAAAACGTGATTGCCTTCTAAACCTAATAACTGGTTGGGCCACCCTTAGCAGCAACAAGTGCAATCAAGCATTTGCGATACCTTGCAATGAGTCTTACAGCGCTGTGGAGGACTTTTGGCCCACTTATCTTTGCACAGTTGTTGTAATTCAGCCACATTGGAGGGTTTTCGAACATGAACGGCCTTTTTAAGGTCATGCCACAACATCTCACCATCGTCCTGCAGCAGAACCCAAGTTCATTTCAGCTTGAGGTCACAAACAGATGGCCAGACATTCTCCTATGGGATTTTTTTGGTAGACAGCAGAATTCATGGTTCCGTTTATCACAACAAGTCTTCCAGGTCCTGAAGCAGCAAAACAGCCTCAGACCATCACACTACCATCACCACTATATTTCACGGTTGGAATGATGTTCTTTTTCTGAAATGTGGTGTTACTTTTAGGCCAGATACAATGGAACACACCTAAAATGTTCGACGTTTGTCTCATTAGTCCACAGAGTATTTTCCCAAAGGTCTTCCAGACCATCAAGATGTTCCCTAGAAAAATTGAAAAAACCTTTTATGTTCTTTTTGCTCAGCACTGGTTTTTATTTTTGCCCATTGTCTTTCTTATGGTGGAGACATTAACACTGACCTTAACTGAGGCAATTGAGGCCTGCAGTACTTTGGATGTTGTTGTGGGTTTTTTTTGTGATCTCTTAGATGAGTCATCGTTGCACTTTTGGGGTAATTTTGGTTGGCAGGCCACTCTTGGGAAGGTTAATGGCTCCCACAGTGAATGGCTCTCACTGCAGTTCATTGGAGTCCCAAAGCTTTAGAAATGGCTTTACAACCTTTTCCAGACTGATAGATCTCAATTACTTTCTTTCTCATTTGTTCCTGAATGAATTTTGATCCCCAGCATGATGTCTAGCTTTTGAGGATCTTTTTGCCTACTTCACTTTGTCAGGCAAAGTGATTGATTGGTGGTGTGAGTTCTTTTCCCTCAACATCACTGTGTGTCTCCAGGCAGGTCACTTTTTCACACAGGGCCATGTAGATTTGGATTTATAACCCTTTAATAGTAAAAACCGTAATGTAAAAATTGCATTTTGTGTTTACTTGTGTTGTCCTAATTTAAATTTGCAACCATGCTTTGTAGAATTTTAGGCATTGTATTCACTGTGAATTTTGCACCTGTGAAATATGTGCAAACTAAAGTTTGCCCATCTGCTCAATTCACAATCTTCTCAGAAAGAAGGATTTGTTTCCTACTTTTTCCTGCCAAAGAGAAAGTGTCTTTCTGGTATAAAACAGTTTGGCCACATTTACTGTAGATGAGTATTCATGGGAACATTTGAAGAAAAATCCACCTATAAGTGTTTACATTTATGTAAATTACAGCCTGGGGAAAAAGTGTTGGATTATAAAAGGTCAGTGGTGTTCACGAGACATGGCATGGGTAAAATATTTATGTTCTATGAATGCTGGTGGTAATTTAATTGCAAGAGAACAACTAGGGAAAAAAAAAAACAACTTTGTTGTGAATGATTTCTGCAATCTACAAATAGTTAATAGCTAGAATCATTCTATTGCTGTTTAATATGCAGAAATAAACCTTTTTAAAGTAAAAAAATATGTTTATCATATAGTTGTTGATGTTTACTCTTTAATCTTACGCATCTTTTCTGTCAAAGGATCCACTTGCGAGCCCTTAAAATTTTATCTTTAAATCTAATCTTGAAGAGCTCAAGACTTTTTCTTGCAGCATGACATTGCAATTTCATTTAAAGTCACATCAAATGCTCCTTGTCTTGTATGGGTTTAGATGTGAGCTGAGGCTGATCCGCTGACATGTGTGCAAATGGAAGGCTGTGAGATCAAACATCTGCTCTCTGGAGCTTGAAAGACAGGGTTTAGTGTCGTCAGAGAAACTTCAAGAAGTCATACACAACTTTTTCTGCCAAGGTTTTGTACAGCCCTTCATACAAGCAGATGAATGGTGAAATCTATCATCACACTTCAAGAACTTACATTTAAAGGTAAACTAAACAGGAGGTCTCCCAAAGTGCACATGTAGCCAAATTCTCTGAATGATGAAATAAAGGGATATGTTTCAGAGTAGTAACATACTACATATAGTGAGAGTAAGTAAAAACATTATTTGATAGATCGATATGTCTCTTGGCACTAGAGTGGCACCCCAGTGTCTGCAGCTGTTTTCCTCCCATGTGCATGTCTACATGGGCACATCTTACATAAGCTTGTACCCTTAAAAAAAAAAAAACTCTACCTGACCCGAGGTTATGAAAGCAGATTTATAAAAAAATTGAAACAACATTGATTTCATCAAATTTCGGGCCACAAGTGATTACAGTTAAAGCTAATTCTTTTTACAAAATCCTTCTCAGCTTCTGAATGCTTTACTCTTTTTAATATCTTTAGAAGTTTTTCTCAAGTGAGTGAAACTTACATGTTTTAATTTATGACAAAATCAAAGTACTTTTGGTTGCCATCAGCGGCCAATCATACAACCTTAGTAAGTCTTTTGCACAATTATCCACTCCTTTGCTGGAATTTGTGCATCTCTTAAAAATAATAGCTGATTCAAATGTGATTCTATGTGCAGTTTGCAACGTTCTGCTCCTGCATGTGTTTCTCATGGTGCTCCAGCTTCCTTTCTAAAAACATGCATAGTAAGTTCATTGGCTTCTCAACATTGCCTTTAAGCACAGTTTTTATGAATGTTCAGTTGTCTTTATGTCTCTTTGTTTTCATGTGAAGGACTGGTGAGCTATGCATTGTCTACCCTATCAGTTGCTGATAAGGGGGGGGGGGGGGGGGGGGGGGTTTTTTTTGAAAATGGATGGATAGAAATTACGGAGGATCAACAAACACCATAGTGAATTCCATGGCAAAAATACAGAACAGACATAGCCAGCATGACAAAAATAAATTAAATCAACATCGGGTGCATACTATCTAACTGGGATGACTGTGTGTGAGCACGCTTGCTGAGTAGTGAGGAAGCCAGGCAGAAAACAGAAAATGTGGATATGAACAGTTACTTTTTTTCTGTTGTTGAACCAAATGTCCCATCTAATTGAATCTACTGCCATGCCATCAATCTTGTTACAGCTCCAGTACATAAGAATAGCTCCAATTCAGGCCTTTTTGCTAAACCTTTATGTTTACTTTACAACACTACTTTTTCTCAAGAGAGTACTCTTTGAACCTTTTCACATTTTGTCATGCTAGAACCACTAATGTATATGTATTTTAATAGGATTATATTTGATAGACCAAGTAATTTTCAAATTTTGCCGGATTTGGATTCAGATCTGGATTTTGACTGAGCCATTGTAATGCATAAAAGTGCTTCAGTTTAAATCACTCTACTGTAGCTCTGGCTCAATATTTAGGCTTGTACTTCTGCTGGCACTGGCAGGTGAACTTCAGCCAGGTGTCATATCGGATCTCAGAGGTTTTCGTCCAGGATGGTCCAACTCCATCCAGCTTTCCTATCCCTGCTGGAGAAAAGCGTCTGCACAGCATAATGGTGCCATCACCGTGTGTTATCATGTGGATGATGTGTTTAGGGTATTAGGTTTGTGCCACACATAGTGTTTGCATGTTGACCAGAAAATACTATTTTGGTCTTATCTCACCAAAGCAACTTCTTCTACAGATTTGTTGTGTCCCCCACTTATCATGCGACAAACCGAGGTTCTTCTGATTTTCTTTCAACAAAGGCCTCCTTGGCACTTTTTCATAAAGGTCAGATTTGTGGAGTGCTTGACTAATGGTTGTCATATCCACAGAATCTCCCACTTCCAGCTCCTCCTGGATCACCACACTCTTTGCTCCATTCCTAAGTAATGGCTTCCATTTGTTCCGTTTACTTTCCATTTTTTGACTATGAATTAAACTGTGGTCTGTGAGATGTTACTAGAGGTAATGTTTTTTAACCCCAACCTGCTTTAAACCTTTCCACATCTTCATCCCTGAGCTGCTTTCCTTGTTCTTCATGATGCTGTTTATTTACTAATATTCTCTAATAAACCTTGGAGGCCTACACAGGACATCTGGGTCTATACAATACCATTTTCTTCACTGTGACCAAGTTGTTAATTTCTCCAGTGACTCCTGTAACTTTCCCTCCTAGACGAGGAGGATAAATGCAGAAACACTCAGATGCTCTATATCCTGAGAGTGTTGCCAGCATCATAAAACAGACTAAATAGTGTGCACATCTGTTGGCTGTTTAATATGAAAAAATAATTTTTACTGTGATTATGATGGGTCTAGAAAGTTTTCTTGAGATTAGTCTGTAAGTGGTCACAAATAAGGGAACTGCTTACTGTGAGCAGGAAGTGTTCCTGTAGTTTATTTCCACCGTCAGCTTCTTACATTTTGTGACTGCCGATAATGACTGGCACATTGTCACAGACCAAAGAGGAGGAAGCATAATGATACCACTTTAGCTGCTCCTGAGCTCTGTCTTTTTCTTTCTATTACTAGTTTTTTGACTAAATAACCACCATTATTTGACTCCAAGCAACCAATTTGACTCTGAGCCAGCTCCACTGTATTGTATTGTTAATGGTTAGCAATTGTAAGAGATGATAGCTTTGTAGAGCATCACTTTCATTGACTTTAAGAAGTCAAGCTGGGGCTTTACACCAAGCTGGTGCAAGTTCTAGAAAAAACAATGAGCGGTGTAATGATCCAAGCAGCAGGAACTGACTGAGGAATGCGTTTATTGGGCAGAAGCCTTGCTGTTGTACAGCACAGTCATCAGCAGGGCTGGTAAATCGGAGCACTTACTTTAACCAAGGACAGCTCTGCTATTATGACATAGAAACCTGCTCAGATTTACACACGCAAGAAAGCAGTCTGGCAAAAGTCAGACAGTCACTTGCATTTAACATATGAAGTGACTGGAAAAGATTCAGATTTTAAGTCATAAATAACACACAGCAAAAAAGAACACATGGGGTTTTTAAGTAGAGCCCTGAAAGCGGAAAGTTTTAGTCTTGGACTGTTGCAGTCAGACTTTTCAGGCTCCATCAACACTGAACTCTGTGTGATTGCTCCTAATCCCTGTGACACCCACAGTTGTCTCCTGCAAGAACTGCCTGACATATTCGCGTGAGACAAAGAAGCTTGTCAGCTGGATGCCTAATATGGCACTGTAGATATGGTTGTTGTTTGAGGCTACTGTGCAGAAGTGTGACCAAATGTGTATGGTCATAAGAACAAGTGTGTAAAATTACAGCTTTCAGGTGTAATTTTAGGCCAATACTGAGTACAGTCATATTCAACTATTTTTTCATGTTAAAAGGTGTTTTAGATATGCCAACATGCATGGCAAGATAAATAATCTGTTCTTGTGTTAAAAGTGTGTGCATTAAATAAAGGTATGCAATGTTCCAACAAACCCTCAAAAATGGTTTGACTAATATCAATATCATTAAAAATAGTGTTAATTGATTTTTTATTAATAATTACCCTTATTAATATACTTTTCACAATGAGAAGTTACAAAGTTCTTTAGAAGACAATAACTTTAACTGAAGGCAAAAGCCTGTCATCATTATGTTGATGTCCTCAATGCAGAAGAGTTGTTGCAAAAGAAGACCTCCTCGAGTCCAAGACAGTAAATACAAAAAGTAAAACCAGAGCAAAATAATCCTGGCTAAACTTTCATCACTTTGCTATTCACTTTGACCTTGGTGAGGTTACAGCATGGTACAGATAGTTTCTTCTTTGACTGGAAGATAACCCCAGCTGGAGCAGTCATCCTTAGACAGTAATGTTCCTGAACACCAAAGACAGCACACGCTCATTTACACCCTCCAATAACCCAGGATGGGACAAAAATGAAAAATGATCATGTTATGCACAGGTGGAGTTATTGTGTGTGTTTGTGTGTGTGTGTGTGTGCGTGAGCCTCCTGGTCTGTACTAGATGTGTCAGATGGTATCAGTTCGTTCATCTGTTACAAAGGTGGCATGGAATGTCATCAAAGACAAGAATTATTATCCTGGAGGTGAGTGGTGTGACAGAGAAATGTTTGATGAGAATGTTTGTGCACAGAAACGCTTACATTGCTTACATCCTGCCGCTGAACTGTGACCCTGGTCTGTACACATTTAGCACACACATTTAGGATTTCCCTTGTTAGTGTTTAGATATGCAGTATAATATAGAAGAATTCAGTGCAGATTAGGGGTGCACTGATAAATCGGCCCCAATTTCCTTAATTTTGGTTGATCAGTGATCGGCTGATACTTACAAGTGAAACCAATCGTTTCCACTGATCTTATGTTCTTGTCTAACCTGCTGTCCAAGTTTGGTTTTCAAAATGTGAAAAATGAAAGACTGAAGGAACTGCAATGCTCTAAACTTTTCATTTATATCTTAGAGCACGACCTCATGAGCAGTTAAAACAACTTTATTATTTCATGGGTATTGTTCATTGTTATTCAATAAAATAAGGTTGAAACTTAGAAGGTGTATTGTCACCTTATACCACCTAACAGTGTCAGTTATAAAAAAAAATCAGTATCGGCCAAAATCACATCACATCTGTCTTCTTTTATGTGAGACCTTAAAAGAAAACTTTATTTGGTACAGCTGTTCATTTTCCAGTTTAACACAATTGCCATCTATGATAGGCATCTAGACGTGATGAAGACAACTTACTGAAGTTCAAACAGAGGGTCAGAATCATGTAGAAGGGGGACTTAAGTGACTTTAACATGGTAAGGTGATTGGTGCACGATGCACTGGTCTGAGTATTTAAGAAACTGTCACTCTACTGAGACTTTCATGCACAACCATGTCTCAGGTTTACAAAGAAAGGTTAAAAGAAGAGAGAAAATCCATTACAGATGGGCAGACATTGAACCAAAATTTCTCATAATAAACTAGACTTATGATGTTTGCTAACCCTTTGAAAATATAGCTAAATGCAATTACTGTGTGCTTCGCTGCAGTACAGCCTCCATACTTAATGTAACTGATGTACTATTCGATAAAGATAAATATAATATTTTTAAGAGCCATATTTGTGTTTGTAGGGCTCTGTTTGTATGCTACTGTATACAGATCCTCTATAATCTATTGCCACAACAGACTTTTATCATTATCACAATAAAGAGCACAAAAAATCATGAAAGAAAATTGTAGTCCAGATTGCTCCCGGCAGTTGTGTGGACAAATATGCCTTGTTGAGGTCAGAGTTAAGGGGAGTTCATGCAGGTTGTTTCAAGATGATATAAAGGCAACAGTAGCTCAAACAACCATTCTTCACCACTTAGGTATGCAGAATATAATCTCTACACACCATGCATGAAACCTTTGAGGCAGGAGGGCAATGGCAGTAGAAGTCCACACTGGTTGCAATTCCTGTCAGCTACGAACTGGAAACTGGGGCTTCAATTTTCACAGGCTCAACAAAGATGTAAAAATAAGAGATTGGAAAAACATTGCCTGGTCCAATGAGTCTCAGCATTCAGATGGTAGAGTCAAATACTGTCTTTAAGAACATTAGAGCGTGGATCTATCATATTTGTATCAATGGGGCAGGCTGGTGGAAGTGCTGGAATGGTGTGGGGGATATTTGCTTAGCACATTTTGGCAACTGAGTATTGTTTAGACGCCACAGCCTACCAGACTATATTTGCTGAATTTTTCTGTCCCTTTATAACCACAGTGTACTCATTTTCTGATGGTTACTTCCAGCAGGATTATTCACATTATCACAACACAGAAATAATTTCAAACTGGTTTCTTAATATTAACTTACTGTACTCCAATAGCCTTCACCAGATCTCAACCCAACACAGCCTCTTTGGGATGTGCTGGAACAGTTGATGGGTGAGAAGGGTGGTCACCCTTCTTATGAAGTACAATAAGAAGGGTGGTCACCCTTCTTATGAAGGGTGACCACCACCCCAGTCTGCCAGTCCAGAGGCACTGTCCCCGACTGCCACGCAATGTTGAAGAGGCGTGTCAACCATGACACCCCCACAACATCCATAGACTTGAGGTATTCAGGGCAGATCTCATCCACCCCCCGAAGCCCTGCCACCCTGGAGCTTTTTAACCACCTCGGTGACTTAAGCCTGGGTGATGAAAGAGCCTAATCCTGAGTCCCCAGCCTCTGCTTCCACCAGGGAATGCGTGTTGGCAGGATTGAGGAGATGCTCGAAGTACCCCTTCCAACACCCGATAATGTCCCCAGTCGAGGTCAGCAGCTCCCCACCGACACACTATAAACAGTGTTGGTGAAGCACTGCGCCAGACGGTTCACCAGAATCGCTTCGAGGCCAACCAGTAGTCCTTCTCCTTGGCCTCACCGAACTCCTCCCAGGCCCCGAGTTTTTGCCTCTGCACGCTTGGCCTCACGGTACCCGTCAGCCGCCTCAGCAGTCCCACAAGCCAACCACAGCCGATAGGACTCCTTCTTCAGCTTGACAGCATCCCTTACTGCCGGTGTCCACCACCGAGGGTTCGGGGATTGCCGCTGTGACAGGCACCGCACACTTTACGGCCGCAGCTATGGGCAGCAGCTTCGACAATAGATGCGGAGAACACGGTCCACTCGGACTCTATATCTCCAACATCCCCCAGAATCTGGTCAAAGCTCTCCTGGAGGTGGAAGTTGAATACATCCCTGCCCGAAGGCTCTGCCAGACATTCCCAGCAGACCCTCACTATGCGCTTGGGCCTGCCAAGTCTGTCCGGCTTTCTCCTCTTCCAGCTGATCCAACTCACCACCATGTGGTGATCAGTGGACAGCTCAGCCCCTCTCTTCACCCGAGTGTCCAAAACATGCAGCCGAAGGTCTGACGACACGACATCAAAGTCGATCATCGACCTCATGTCTAGGGTGTCCTGGTGCCAAGTGCACTGATGAACACCCTTATGCTTGAACATGGTGTTCATTATGGACATTCCGTGACTAGCACAGAAGTCCAATAACGAAACACCACTCGGATTCAGATCGGGGAGGCCATTCCTCCCGATCGCGCCTCTCCAGGTGTCACTGTTGTTTCCCACGTAGGCGTTGAACTCCCCCAGCAGAATAATGGAGTCCCCAGGAGGGGCATATCCAGCATCCCCGACAGGGACGCCAAGAAGGCCGGGTATTCCGCACTACCGCTTGGCCCGTAGGTCAAAACGACAGTCAGACCCTGTCCCCAACCCGAAGGGGCAGGGATGCGACCCTCTCATCCACTGAGGTAAACCCCAGCATGATATGGCTGAGCTGGGGGGGCAACAAGCGAACCCACCCAGGCCCACTGCCTCTCCCCATGGGCCACTCCAGAGTAGAAGAGAGTCCAGCCCCTCTCGAGGAGATGGGTTCCAGAGCCCATGCTGTGCATGGAGGTGAGTATCTCTCGACCTCCCGCACAAGCTCAGGCTCCTCTCCCCAGCGAGGTGACATTCCATGTCCCTAGAGCCAGCCTAAGCATCCGGAGATTGTGCCGCCGAGGTCTCCTTCGTCCGCTACCCAATCCTCTTTGCACCGGTCCCTCATGGTTCCCCCTATAGGTGGTGGGCCCACTGGGGGATGGCTTGGCCCGGCCGGGTCCCGCAAGGAGCAACCCAGCCAACAGGCGCTCTTCTTCGAGTCCCGACCCCAGGCCTGACTCCATGGTGGGACCCCGGCTCCGCTGTACCGAGCGTTTTCACATGCCTCAATTTTATGGTCTTCATGAAGGTGTCTTGAGCTGCTCTTTGTCTGAAACGTCACCTAGAGCCTGTTTGCCATGGGAGACCCTACCAGGGGCATTTAAGCCCCAGACAACATAGCCTCTAGGATCATCCGAGCACTCAAACCCCTCCACAACGTTAAGGTGGCGGTTCAAGGAAGGGGAATTATGGTAGTTTTGAAGCCAAAATGGGGTCCTACCCTGTACTAACTAGGTGTATGCAACATTCACATTCAAGGAACTGAAGGCAATTAATCCAGCTGTTACCAATCGCGGTCAAGTGACGGAAAATGTGTCACCATGATCCTTCGGTAAAAGAAGGCAGAAAACAACTCCCTCTTCCTTAAATTATAAAAGGAAATTTCCTGATAAATCCTAAAACAAAGTTTTAGAAACTGCTTAGACATGGGTGGTTGGGATCTCTTATTGAATCATCAGACAGCTTATGTTCTGTTTACCATTGCAGTGTAAACTGTTTAAGAAGGTTCAGTTCTCCAAAGTTGAACATCACAAATTGTTTACTATTAAAAGCACAGGTGTTCCTTCCTTAATTACCAGCTTCATTTAAGGAACATATTATTGTGCATCAAACCTTTAAAACAAAAGTAGCAAGTAAATCCTGAGACTGCTGTCTAAAGAGGGTGTAATTAAAATGTCCCTGTTCACATGAGAACAATTGAACAGAAAGAACCATCTATAATTACAAGGTAGAGTTTTTCTCCAAACACATAGGCAAATACCAGGCTGCTAAAGAATCAAAGCAACAGTAAAGACGACTTCTTACTCCTTCAGTACTCTCATTGTGACTGGAGTTGGTGAAACAAATATAAATAGTTGTGTTTGGTTTGGATCCAAAAAGCTTGCTTAGGTTACAATTATTAATGTATAATGTTGGCATCATTAAATGTGCTCAAAGGGCTTGATTTCATTCTAATATTTCTGAAGCAAGCTAATAAATCCACAAGAGAATTCCTCAATCAGATGAAATGCTAAATTAAAGATGTTTGGGGTATTTTACAAATTAAAACCCCAAGTTTAGATTTCCATTGATGTCTGACAGGTTAACAAAAATGTTTTTGTAGAGAAAAAGGATTTTCTTGAAATGGTTCTAAATTATGTTTTCTTTTTATTTTGCCAACCACCCAATGCCAGTCTGTTTTAAACTTTTCAGTATTCAGTATCCAGTCTTATCAAAGAGATGAGAAAACAGTTTGCGTTCTCAGGTTCCTTGAAAGTGCGTACAGGACTATGAAAGCATGCATGAGAATTTAAATCAAATTTACAAAACAAGGATTCAATGTCCAATCAGTGTTTAATTAGTTTGCGATTATGTGCATTCCGCATTCACTTTGGTTTAGTTTTCTTCTGTTCTGCATTCTTTATGGTTTTGTGTGAAACTTATGACAGATGTTAACAGTAGTAACTAGCGATGTCAAATGTATTTCCTTTTGGGATTAATAAAGTATTTTTTAATTGAATTGAATGTAAAAACAAGGAAACGTACTGGCTCTAGGGAAACTGATGACTTCTATTGCTGTTAAATGGTATCTATCCCCTGTAGTCTCTACTTCATTTGCTGATGTTTTTAAGGTTCCTTCTGGTCGTGCTAAACACATTAAATAATAAGAATTCTACATTTTGTACTCTTGACCTTTCGTGCAATTTGTTCAACATTTAAGGTTGTATGAGATTATATAGGCTTGTGTTTCTCTGCTTTTCATGTAAACAAGCCTCCGTATTTCCTCATTGTATTTGGTGGAGCTTAGAGTGTGAACTTGTTAAGCTCAAGTCCCCGGAGATCATTTGAACGTAACACTGAGAATATTTTAAGGAAGAACAATTCAGTGCTCATTTTGGCTCTGTTGGACTTGTTTTGAACTTGCGGTTAATTCGTGCCTGGCAGGGATAGGAAGAAGCCTTGCAAAATAATTTAGCATGGAGATCATGTATGCAAACATTTCTTTCCTTGGTGCTCAACAGCATCATAGTCGTTATCTGGGTCTTTGTTTCCCTATTAATCTTGCACCATCGTGTTCCACTGTCTCATTGGAACAGAAGCTATTATATTTAATATCTGCCTACTGTAATTATAGAATGAGCAAAGTTGTGTTCACCAAATCATCTAATCAAAGCAACTTATTCAACTCATTGCGATATGTTGTACATGACCTCGACACAGCAACACACCTTTTCTGAATGTGTATGGTTCATTGGTTGTTTGTTCAATAACAAGGGCACTAGTTCTAGAGAAAAACTTAAACTAGTTTGGAAAAGAGAAGCAAGTCCATGCATGTTGTAAACTGCAACTGTACTATCAGTGGGTGTGTCACTGTCTGCATGATGCAACTTGTAAAAACACATGTACATTAGCTTGTTAGTCACATGGCCACAATCCTATATACATTTGGTCTTTCAATCAAATGCATTCAGGGATATTAAAGACTATTTTTATTTAATTATTTATTTAATTATTTTAGAAAGTCACCAGATGCAACTCAAACAGTCAGCAGACAACTGATTCTTCTCTGACCGCCTCTGGTTAAATAAAGTGTGCTAGTACAATCCTGACCTCTAGAGGGGCTTTTGAAGAATGGCCAGGTTTACCAGGCAGTTATCTAATCAATCTTGCACCCATAAAGTGAAATATTTTTTAAAGTTTAAACCAAAACTTTACATACATTTCCTTATTATTTGGAATAATTGCTTTTGAAACTTAACCCTTGGGTTTGATGTTCTGGCTATCTTTTCAGAAATTTGCTAACACTCTCTCACCAGCTTCAGACAGCATCTTCTCAAGATGTTTATGCTTATGTTCTGGGATTGATTAACCCTTTTCACATCAAAACATGTTTATCTCTGTTACAGAACTCCTCCTTAACTATGATTGCTGGACATACTCATGTCATTTGTACATATATAATTGTTTAAACAGATGGACGTGGCACATTCAGGCATTTGGAAATTGTATCTAATTGTATCTTCTGAATTTGAGGTAAGTATTTAAAAATTCTCTAACAAATGATCTCTCGTATTCCGGGATTTAACAAATAGAATTATTTTTTGTAATTCTAACTGGACTAAAAAAGCAAAAGTCTAAACTAATTTAAAATCAGACAGTGTCTTTTTATACAGTGTAAGTACATATCTGGTTTTGATGGTGCACACATCATTCTACGAACAATCAGTGTTCCTCTCTAATGTAATATTCCATTTTTTAAAACTCAAAGATGCAGGTCAAGAAACTGATAACATTAAAACATTATTTCTGTTTCTGATGTGTTGCTTTCTTGCCCAATTCATTATAGATTCCATTGTTAGGTGTTGTATGTTGTTCCTTAGGGCTAACAATGTTTTCAAGTTGATTGGAACCACACAAAACAAGATAGTCAGTGACCGCATACCTCTGTCACCCAACATAGATTCCTGCTTGGCAAAGTGAGCTACTCCAATTCAGTAAAAGACAAAAAAAGCCTCAGTTCTACACTTTCCGGTGTTACTATGAGAGCCATGAGAACATAAAACCAGGACTTGGATTCACATTTAAATAACATCTACAATCTTCATCTACAATTTGGTATCATGCCTCTTTTCCATTAGTACCTACTCAGCGCGGTTCGTCTCGGGACAGTTATACAATACGGGGTTTGGTTCGTTTTCCATCACAACAGAGTACTATCTCAACGTGGGCTGTATTGTCAATAGCAAGGCAGCCCCAAAGAAAAAAATAACGTGACATAAACACAACAACGGAGGACCTGCTGCTCAGTCTTTAGCTTTTGTCAGACTCAGAGTGAAAGCAGAGCCAGCAAAGGCTACGGGTGGAAAGACGAAGCACTCTGAAGTACAGCAGAGAGAGGGAAGCCATGGAGCACTACAAGCTAAAGGACATGTGAGGGTAAGCTGATGATACCTAATGTTAGCTTGCTATAGTAGTCATATAAGGCATGTGTACAATGATTTAACGGTTGAAGATATTAGCTATATAATGGATGGAGTCATGGTTGGAAGTCCTGCCGACCGTGTAGTGCATTGTGCCGCTACTAAAATTACTGTGTGACATTAACACATTACAGTTATCTGCATGAAATGATAAAAAAATAAAAATACAATAAAAACAAAGATCTGCAAGATCTGTAGGTTTCTTTTATGTATAAAATGATCCACTGGGATAATTATAACACACCCAGCCAGAACTTATAAAATAAGGCTCAGGGGTTCTGATGTGAGGGGGGTGTGGCAGGAGAAGCAGAGAGGTGAGACGCTGCTCTCTAAACTGGTGAATCTCCAAAGTTTGCTTGAAGAAGTTTTGGGCTTTATGAGTTTTGGGCCTTATGAGGAAGTTTATGTCTCAGCATTGGCAATAACGAAGTCAAGGACTTTGAAGCAGAAAGCCGTGGACTTTTGACCATGGTGAAGCTAGTTTTAGGTTGGCTATTGGGCATTCGAGCTCCACAGATTCAGCTGGGTCTTCTTCCTGTTTGCTTAATAAGTTTCCAAACTAAACACACTGTTGCTTGGTGGTATTGTTTTGTGTGTTTTGAGGGAAATATTTGTGCATCTGAATAGCTGATTTTATGTGTGATCAGCTGATTAAGCTACAGGGGTTGGACAATGAAACTGAAACACCGGTCATTTTAGTGTGGGAGGTTTCATGGCTAAATTGGACCAGCCTGGTAGCCATTCTTCATCGATTGCACATTGCACCAGTAAGAGCAGAGTGTGAAGGTTCAATTAGCAGGGTAAGAGCACAGTTTTGCTCAAAATATTGAAATGCACACAACATTATGGGTGACATACCAGAGTTCAAAAGAGGACAAATTGTTGGTGCACGTCTTGCTGGCGCATCTGTGACCAAGACAGCAAGTCTTTGTGATGTATCAAGAGCCACGGTATCCAGGGTAATGTCAGCATACCACCAAGACAGACGAACCACATCCAACAAGATTAACTGTAGGCGCAAGAGGAAGCTGTCTGAAAGTGATGTTCAGGTGCTAACCCGGATTGTATCCAAAAAACATAAAACCACGGCTGACCAAATCACGCCAGAATTAAATGTGCACCTCAACTCTCCTGTTTCCACCAGAACTGTCCGCCGGCAGCTCCACAGGGTCAATATACACAGCCGGGCTGCATAGCCAAAACTTTGGTCACTCATGCCAATGCCAAACGTCGGTTTCAATGGTGCAGGGAGCGCAAATCTTGGGCTGTGGACAATGTGAAACATGTATTGTTCTCTGATGAATCCACCTTTACTGTTTTCCCCACATCCGGGAGAAGCCCCAAAGAAACGTCCCACCCAGACTGTTGCATGCCCAGAGTGAAGCATGGGGGTGGATCAGTGATGGTTTGGGCTGCCATATCATGGCATTCCCTTGGCCCAATACTTGTGCTAGATGGGCGCGTCACTGCCAAGGACTACCGAACCATTCTTGAGGACCATGTGCATCCAATGGTTCAAACATTGTATCCTGAAGGAGGTGCCGTGTATCAGGATGACAATGCACCAATACACACAGCAAGACTGGTGAAAGATTGATTTGATGAACATGAAAGTGAAGTTGAACATCTCCCATGGCCTGCACAGTCACCAGATCTAAATATTTTTGAGCCACTTTGGGGTGTTTTGGAGGAGCGAGTCAGGAAACGTTTTCCTCCACCAGTATCACGTAGAGACCTGGCCACTATCCTGCAAGAAGAATGGCTTAAAATCCCTCTGACCACTGTCCAGGACTTGTATATGTCATTCCCAAGACGAACTGACGCTGTATTGGGCGCAAAAGGAGGCCCTACACCATACTAATAAATTATTGTGGTCTAAAACCAGGTGTTTCAGTTTCATTGTCCAACCCCTATACTTATTAAATACAGCGTGCCCTGCCTTTGTGCAATTCAGCACACTAACATGGTGTCCTTTTTCTTTTTTTTTCAGTATTCAGGTATGGTTTATGATTTGTAAATGAAAATATTTTATATTTTTTTTGACCCACTGTGGATTTTATTAACTATTCCCTGCACTACCTCTTGGAAAACCTTCTCATTTCTCCTGATCCCATGGCCAATCAGTGAACAGCAGTCTGTTTACGTCACATGTAGTCGCTATTCACCCCCTCTATAGTACCAGCTCGGTAGCAGGGTCAAAAAAAGTAGGTGCTGGTAACAAAAAAAATGGAAATGCTCACAAAGCGTGCCGAGTGGAGTGGAGCCAGCCTAGATAGACCCGGGCATTAGTTGTATATCTAATAACCTCTGATAAAAAAAATTCATTAAAAATTAATCCAACTTGTTCTGTAAAGTTTGTAACACACACACACAGACAAACTCAACTAACGTCCTTGGCAGAGGAAATAAAAATTCCACAACCAAAATAAGATTTTTTTTTAATGTTTATGTTACACAGCAATGTAGAAAACATATGTTACATATACAGTGCACTGTAATACCTGCAGTTTATATTAGGGAAGAAGGCCATGCTTTGATTGATTTACAATATTGACATGTTAAAATTAAAACTGCCACTTGGTTGGAACGATTCGATCAGTTTTCTGGCTACAAAACAATTGGCCAGAGAAAGGGAAGCGTCTTTGGAATGCTGTGTGTCGACCTCTGTGTGTTTACTGTGTGTCAAAATTTATTTTCTTCTGTGTGTCTCCAAGCTTTATCCCTACTTAAAGCTTTATCATTATTCATGGTGACAGTATCCTTCTGTCCAGCATCATAGTCTGTTTGAGTGCGAGCATCCGTTTCTTTAGTCACTGTATTTTGTTCATCTTGAATATCTGAATCCATGTTTCTGGCGTTTGTGTGTCCGGTGAGATCACTTGTAGGATTTGCCGGTATTTGACTTGGCATGCTCTGGTCAGGATCTAATTCTGAATCCTTTCTTTCAGCTGGATTCTGGTAAGTTTCAGAGGAGCTGCTGGAGTCTGAAATGTGCTCCTTAGCTGTATCAAAGGACCCTGTTATGACACTGTCACTATATGACTGGCTCGCAAGGGTGTCCGTCTCTGAGCCAGAAACATCTACATAGCAACTCTCTGTCTCAGCAAGGCAGTGACTATGATCCTTCTGACCATAATCTCCTTCAAGATTCATGTCTGCCAATATTTCTTCAGAGTCTGTGTGGACCGCATGGGCTCTTGCTGCTGTATTATCTTCAAACCTCTCATCTTCATGTATAAAATCAAAACTAGAATGTCTCTCGAGCAAATCTTCTTTATGTCCAAAATCATCATTCAGTGAATTCGTCCTTTTTTGGTTAGGATCTGCAGAGCTTTTTACCCTGGCCAAAACTTTCTTCAAACTCTGACCTCTGTCTCTGTAAAATTGGCATAACTGAGCATCAGGCATGTGGTTTCCATGGATCTCCGCCAACTTCATGTACACCACATACAGAGCTTCGGGGTTAGTTTGGTCCACAAGAGCAGCTGCCAGTGCCAAATGGAAGTACCCCACTGCATCAAAAGCATCCTGCAAAGGCAAAGTATAAAGGTCAACTATGATCATTAAACCTGCACTGTGCTTTGACCACAGTGCTTGAGTTGTTAAAAATTCTATGTATTTCACTGGGACTCTACGTGATAGACCAACACAAAATAGGTTATGCTGGAATTGTGAAGTGGAAAGAAGAAGAAAATCTGGTTTTAACATTTTTATGAGTAAAATCTTCAGTGTATTCAGCCCCCTTCACTATGATACCCCTAAACAAAATCCAGTGAAACCACTTGTCTTGAGGGGAGAAGCTGCTGACAGAACAGATAGTAGCTGTGGACTCTAAGAATCTCGTTTTTGTGGAAAAGTGGCATGAAGAAAACCTATTTTGACAGACAGCCTTAAGAAGTCCTACTTAAAATTAGACACAAACCATGTAAGTGAAACAGTAAATGTGAAAGAAGGTCCTGTGGTCAAATGAGACCAAAACTGATATTGCATTTTAGTCTACAAGAAAAAATGCTATTTGTGGTGGAAAATAAACACTGCAGATCACCCTGAACACACCATCCTCACATTGAAACATGGAGATGCTTGGGTTTAAGCCGGCATAAATCTCAACCCCTAGCTGCAACAAAAGTTCCAATGACAACAAAAGTTGGTTGACTCAGTGAAGGTGAATAATAAAATTAATTTGTAAAAAATAAAAACATGTATCCTTTTCATTCCATTTCAAAATTATGTATTTATGCACTACTATATGTGGGTCTATCATATAAAAAATTTATGTAAAAGATTGTGATCCTGTACCATGACAAAACATGACAAAAGTTGACATGGTATAAATACCGATGCAAGGCACTTTAATTATCCCAGCTGAAGGATTCATAGCATTAATTACACTTAGAAAACCAGATATTTTTAAGAACAATGACATTGATCCTTTATTAGGCATTTATGATCACAGGTCATCAGGAACAGATGAGGCTGGGTTTAAGGTTTCAAATTAAGTTGGTTGTAGTTTGCAATTTGGGCCACAAGATGTCACTAAATTCTGAGATTTGACATGGGGAACATCAATAACATCATCATGAAGTCTGTTTGGCATCTGCTGTACCTTGAGTTTGTGCAATGTAAGGTTTCCCAGCCTGCAGTAGAGTTTAGTGTAGTACCGCGCCTCTTTGGGGTGCTGCAGAGTAGGCGGACACAGGGATAGGGACTTCAGGTAGTAGTTTTCTGCCATCTCATACTGCTGCAGGCTGTAATAAATTGTGGCCAAGCGATGATAAGCAGTCCTCTCATTTTCACGAACTCCTGCACAAGAAAATAATAGTGTGGTTGAATCTGTATCTATTCTAAGTGGGATAATAAAGACAAAAAGCAATGCTTACCTGTTTGGTTAGCAATTTGAACAGCCAGTGTTGCATACTGCAGAGCTTCCTCCTGCTCTCCTTGGTTCATTAACAGCTCTGTTAATTTACTTAACAACCGGAACTCTGAATGGAGGTCTTTTATGCTCCGTGCAAATGGCAGACTACCGTCCTAAGAACCAAAGTAATGTTGGAAAACAGTGTGGAGAAAAAACGGAAATATGAATACTTACCACAGCTGTTGTAGAAATTGCTAGCTAATAGCATAGCTGCCTTGAGACAAACAAAAATTATTACTTTTCCACTTACCCTGTAGAAAAGCTCTGAAGCCATCTGGTTCCTGTGGCCTTTAAAGTAAACATCTCCTGCCTCCTCATAGATGTTCATTGCAAAATGAGGGTCATTCATCCTCAGGGCTGTTTTCACTGCTGCCTATCAATATACTTTATTATTATCCTTAATAGTAAATATTTGGAATGTGTTTGAAGTATTTGTAACACCACATTTTATATGGTTTAAAAAAATACAGAATTGAATGTAAGAGTATAAAATCTGCGAAAGACTGAGATTTGCACACATGCACCAGTTTTAGCAAGGGCAAAGATTGCTCAGGAATGTTGAGTGTTGACATTCACTGGATGTTTGCCAGTATTATGAAAGAACAAAGGGCAGGACCACGAAAAACAAGTACCTAAAAAAAAGCCAGTCTACACTTTAATATTCAATTTCCTCTTTACCTGGAGGTACATGTCAGCCAGCTCGTCCTCCTGGATGAGGTAATAGATTCGTCCCACCTGCAGCCAGGTCTCTGACTCTTCCTCTCTCTTGCCCAGGTCAATAGAAATCCTCAGACTCTGTTTGGTGTAGTCAAGAGATTTACGAGACGATCTGCAAAATTAAATATAAAGCATTAAACATACAGGTGTGAAGAAATAGAAACTACCTGGGAGTGAAGGAGACAAAAATAAATTACTTTTCTGTGTTGAGTGAGAGGTAGAGGCTGCTGAGCTTTTCCAGATACTCTCCCTCCCGTCTCTTGTCCTTCAGATCTCTGGACACTGAGACGCAGTGCTCGTAGTATACAATACTCTGACCATAGAGCAGCATGTCGGCATAAAGCCGACTCAGAAGCTTGGCTACTACCATCTGACCTGCAATAAATACAAAAAATGGGATATAAGCAAAGTAGCAACACTGTTCAGAAAATGATATAGTAGATAAAATAAGTATTAACCGAATAGTTTTTCCTCAGTAAATATATTTCCAATTGGGCCAATGAAATTCACGAAAGACCCCACAACAACAACCAAAGAACTGCAGGCCTCACTTGCCTCATTTAAGGTCAGTGTCTCCACCATAAAAAGAGACTAGGCAAAAATGGTCTGCATGGCAGAGTTTTAAGACATAAACCACTTCTGAGCCAAAAGAATATTAAGGCTCGTCTCAATTTTTCCAGAAAAAAATCTTCATAATTCCCAAGACTTTTGGGAAAATACTCTGTGGACTGACGAGACAAAAGTTGAACTTTATTGAAGCTCTGTATGCCATTACATAGGGCGTAAAAGTAACACTGCAGTTCAGAAAAAGAACACCATTCCAACAGTAAAATATGGTGGTGGTAGTGTGATGGTCTGGCGCTGTTTTGCTGCTTCAGGACCTGGAAGACTTGCTGTGATAAATGGAACCATGAATTCTGCTGTCTACCAAAAAATCCTGAAGGAGAATGTCTGGCCATCTATTCATGACCTCAGGCAGAAACGAACTGGAGTTCTTCAGCAGGATTATGTTCCAAAACACATCAGCAAGTCCGCCTCTGAATGGCTGAAGAAAAACAAAATGAAGACTTTGGAGTGGCCTGGCCAAAGTCCTGGCCTAAATCCTATAGAGATGCTGTGGCATGACCATAAAAAGGCTGTTCATGCTCTAAAACCCTCCAATGTGGCTGAATTAAAAAAATTCTGCAAACATGTGTGGGCCAAAATTCCTTTACAGCGCTGGAAAAGACTCATTACACTTTATCACAAACACTGGATTGCAGTTGTTCCTGTTATTAGGTTTAGAGGGCAATCACTTTTTCACACAAGGCCATATAGGTTTGGATTTCTTTGTCCCTTAATAATAAAAACCTCAATTGAAAACCACAGCATTTTGTGTTTACTTGTGTTGTGTTTGACTATTATTTAAATTAGTTTCATGATCTAAAACCCTGAAGTGTGACTCGATGCAATCGGCTGGGTTTCCTTCAGTAGAAAAACTTTTTAAACAATTTGAATGTTAAACTGCACTGTGTGATGGTTAGGATTAATTGAAATGTATGTACCCAACTGGAAATCTATATGATCCGATTAAATTGACTTTGTAAAGTGCCTGAAAAAGGGTTCTCATTACAAACACATCACGCAAAAAGTACCTTATGATGGGTAAAATCAAGGAGCTGTTTCAAAACCTTCAAAACGTTTTTTGCTGGGAAACATACTGTTTGCTTTGGCTACAGATTTATTTCTCAACTTCTGAACGGTCCATTGAATACCGTTGTGGCCTTAATCCTGAGATGGAAGGACCATCATTTCAACATGAACCAGCCAAAATGAATTGCTCCCTTCCAATATTCCTGACAAAGGAGTCAAACAATAATCAAAGCAGATGCCCAAGAGACAAGGAGAACTCTTTGAGGGCTTTGGAGAGGCCTGAAATTAGCAGGTACAGTTGTTTCAAAGAAAATAATAGGCAGTCCACTGAACTGCAATGTCCTCTATGCATGCTCACTGCTCAAGATAAAAGAGATGTTGATGTTTGTTTAAAGTATGCTCCAGAACATTTGGACAAGCCAATGTAATACAGGGAGTATATTGTCTACTCAGATAAGACCACAATTAAACTCAAAATGTTTTGGAGATTTGCACAAAACCTTAAAAACACCATGAAATATACATTTTTAGGTGTTTTTCAGCACATGGTTCTGACTTCAAATAACTGAAGACATGATGAATGGATAAAGTCACTGAGACATCTTTGATGAGAATCTGAAGATGTAAAGAGGGTATTTTTTAAGCAAGACAAGGATCCTCCACATACAGCCAAGAAAACTATTGGTTGGTTGGTTTCATATAAAAAAAAAAGCTTCCACACCTAATCAATACTTTGACTTAAATTGAATAGAATCTTTGTGCATAGAAGAACTTTCAGGATGACAGCTTTTTTTTTTTTTGAAGGGTCAAAATGACAATTGTCCAACAAAAGTTGTCATTGCCAGAAAAGCATTTAATAGATTTCAGTGGGTGTGTCAAGATTTGTTTTGATTTCTTTATGCGTGTTTTACCTGGGTAGTTACAAACGTCTGGTGTGAATTGTATCCCAGTAGCCCATTAGAAATATACCTTCTGAGAAAAACATTGATATTTTCAATACGTATTTTCTTTAATATATTTAAAGCACCGATATGATTTGCTACAGTATAAGCAAATCTGAAGATTCATTAAATTTGTTAAATATTGTCATTGTAATCAACATACAGCCTGAAATGCTGTAAAACACAAAAAAACCACTAAGTGAATATCATCACACTGTGTTTGAAATAATACTTACTGTGCAAATTTCTGGCATGCAGTGCAATTAGCAGCCCCATTTCATAGCATGCCCTGATGTCCTGACTCTTCCCCCTGTCCTTGTAGCTACGCCCGAGCCAAAGATAGGTCTGAACGTGTTCCTCATCAGTTGGACTCTCCCAAAGATCCAGAAAAAGGCACAGAGACCTAGAATCAGGGAAAAGTATGTTAAGCAAAAAATAATTTGATCACATTATCCATGGTGTACCCTGCTATTCACCCAGAAGCTGAACTGAACCAGACTCTGCTCCCTCTCAAACCCTACCTCTCCATGACCCTGAACATTAAATTCCTCATGGAGATATAGTACACTTACTTAACCAGGAAGCGCTCTGCAAGGAGTGATGCCCCAGCATCCAGTGCCAGGCAGCCCAGGTTAGCCAGTGCCAGAGCCTGATTCCTTTGGTTTCCACTCTCTTTGGAGATTACCAGGGCACAGTGGAGATGCCAGCCTGCCTCTCGGACCCGACCCTGATGCCTCAGGCACAAGGCTAAGAGGTTATGGATGACTCCTCTCTGAGTAGGGCTATCCGTGCTCTATTTTCACAAAAAGAATCAAATAAGAAATTATTTTAGGAAAGTAAACTGCTTCTGAATACTTTATGCATTTACTTTTCCATTGTTGACTGGATTCCTTACCTGCAGTGATGTGAGCAGTGGTTGTAACATACTGTGAGCCCTCTCAGCCTGACCTATCAACACCAGCAGCCAGCCAAGTAGCACTGAAGCCTCAAAGACATCCTCCTCATTGATATGGCTTCCTGTCTCCACAGCTTGTTGAGCACAGTGTACTGCTTTATCCAGTGCACCATACTGCTGGTAGGTCAATGCCAAACCCAAACAAAGATCCCTCTGCATCTTTATGTCATCACCCTGCTCGGCTATAGCCAGGGCCTGTTGCAGGTAAACCACTATCTGAGCGGGGAGAAGGGAAGTTCCTTCCTTCCAGCTTGGATTCAGACGGACAGAGTTCCTGATGAACAACTCGATCCTCTGAAAGGCATCATGAAGTGAATGGTCCTCTCTTGAGTCCAGGCTTAGGGAGGCTAGTGCTAAATGAGGCATGTATTTACGATGATAGAGCCAACTCAAGAGCCAGTTGAGGTCTAAAGGTGCTATAGGTCCCCCTTCAGTGGCCGAATGTGTCACCGAAAGAAACTGAAGTCGCTCAAAGAAAGGTAGTGCATCTTCAGTCTTTTTAAGAAGTAAGAAGAGGCTAGAGATGAGGTAGCAGACACGAGCCTCCAAAAGTTTGTCTCCCAATACAATGGATCTCCTCAGGAGAAGCTTCAGCAGTTCAACTTCCTCTGTGGACGTGAATGTATGGCAGGGAAGACAGAGTAGCAGGGCACTGGCCTTCTCCAGAGTTTGGGGCAGTTTATCAATCATACGCTGCTTCAGGTAGATGGCAGTGAGGTTTGTTAGGAGAGCCACAAGGAGTGGTACATCAGAGAAGCTGTCAATGCAGACACTCAGAGCTTCTTCATAGTATACACGTGCCTGAGGAGAAGCAATCATGATTAGTTTTCAATGTAAAACCCGGTCCAAGACTTACACTACAGTGCCTTGCAAAGTATTTTTTGAACTTTCCACATTTTGTCTCATTGTAACCACAAACCACAAATGCAGTCTGCAGAGTGAATCTATGTAGAGCCATCAGTCTTTTGAGGTTTGTCTCTAAAAGCTTTGCACCTGTAGAGACTGAAGATTTTGGGCCATTGTTTTTTTTTTAATAGCTCAAGCTCAGTCAAACTGGATGGATTTGTTTAGCTTCGTTCATCATACCATTACCATTTTCCACCACACCTATAATTTTGCACCAGGCCAAAAAGTTAATTTCGGTCCAATCTGGCAGAAAATCTTCTTTCATTGTGTCCCCCAAATGACCTGTGGTAAACTGTAAAATGTTCTGCAAGCACTTCATTTGGCTTTATTTTAACAATGGCTTGTTTCTTGCCATGCTCCCATAAAGGCAAGAATTGTGGAGTGCACGACTAAAGTTTATTCTGTGCACAAATTCTTTAACCTGAGTTGTGGATCTCTGCAGCTCCTCCACAGTTGCTACAGGCCTCTTGGCTGCTTCTCTAATTGATGTTCCCCTTGCCTGGCCTTTCAGTTTAGGTGGAAGGCCATGTCTTTGTAAGTTTGCATTTGAGCCAAATTCTTTCTATTTTGATGATGATGACAGATTGATAGATTGAACAATGCTCTGTGAGATGTTTAAAGAATGGGATATTGTTTCTTTTATGACCAAACCCTGCTTTAAAATTCCCCTCCCACTTCACAGTTAGGCAGTACCCTATGTTGGTCTCTTAACAAAAAAATTCCAATAAAGTAACCAAAACAAATAAGTTGTTACTTAACAAATTGAATGGAAGTTCCATGCATATGAATGCCTATGTAAGGCACTCTAAGTATAAAGGCAGAGCTACTGGAGAAAGCGGTTTTCATTTAGATAAATATATTATCTTTTCTGTTTGCCTGCTGTTGCAAATACCTGCGAGAACTTAAGCTTTCTGGCGCAAAGTCTGCCCAGGACAAAGCATGCACGCCGATGTGCCCAGTGCATGCCTAGTCTCTTGGCACACTCCCTGACGCTCTCTAGATGTCCGGTCAGCTCATCCTCGGTCTTCCCACTAAAAGTCACCCACAGGAAGGAACAGTGTAGGTCATACAAGGGCAGGAAGTCCTCCTGGAAGACGCAGGAAATAAAGAATTTGAAAAGTTCAGGGAGGGTATTAACTGATATTTGCACATTCTGCTGTCTCATTAGAAGGTACTGTATCAGTCTCATAAAAAAAGATCCTTCAAAATGTTCTTTAACAAGACTCAGCAGGGTAAAAGGACATTCTTTGTTTTGTATAGATTGATCTAATTCTCAGTATTTGGTCCAGGGAGCAAAGTCAAATTTCTTGAATGTGGCATCATCCACACCCTGGCTAATGTGTTCTGTAACAACACACTAGAAAGCCTCTAAGCAAATTCAGGAAGCTGAGCTCATGAGTTTGTGGATAAGTACATTAATGGTCTCTTGCCTCTGTAGTTAATGATTATACAGAAATTTTGTTTTAGCGTTTTATACAAGAAGAAAAACTGAAAATGACCTGGGATGTCCTCAGCTTCTTTCTCAATGAGAACTCGGACAGGCCCCAGGCCACCTTTGACCACGAACTGTGACTTTGCTCACCTGAAAGTGTTTGTGGTTAAACAGAGTCAGTGTTGGGTCACCCAGCTCTGACTCCTCGCCCTCCCAACTGTTCTCTTCCATGAAGAGAGGGGGATCCTCCTGAAACTCATCCAGCTCTTTAAACGTGTCCTCAAGATTGAAGGAGAGGCGCTCTCCTTCTTGTGGTAGAGGATTGTGGGACTGATGGAGGGACATGCGTGGCGAGGAGAAAGACACAGAGGCATGAGGGGAGGACTGATACAGCGTTGCGCCTTCACTTCTTTCGGACATGAGGCTCTGACGGGCGCTTGAAAGACCCTTAAAATCTGTAAAGAAGTGAGATAAGTACATATCAGCAGCCAACAAAAGGTTATATTTCAACGTTCACCTGCAATATATTACCATGCTTTGGCTGATTCCGTATGTACATGAAGTCGCCCTCATCCAATCTGTCTGGAAACACATAACGTAAATTAGCTTAAGCCTACATTTACCAGATGAAGGTAACCATTTTTATGAAAGAAAAAACAAAACACTGAAACAAGCACTATTTAGGAATCAAACTCAAACCCTGCCTCAAACATAACAGAAGTATAATTTCCAACAATGTTCTGTAGCACAACTATCTTTGGGTTCTCTAGGTGATAAAAATGGTAAAATCCCTTAAATGACCAAGTGGTTCCTTTACCTAGTCTGTACACAGAGCTGATGTCTGAGGAGAAGAGTCTTTCCAGCAGGCAGCTGTCTCTTGGCTCTGAGCTATACGGGTTAACCTGAGCCAGGCTGGCCTTCTCCTCTTCAGTGAGAAAGACCAATTGTCTGCCTCTGTGAGAAGCAGACAATGGAGGCATTATGATTGCATGCATCTCCCCAGCATCATCACCCACTCCACCACTGACCAAACTGCAAACACACAGCAGTGCCTTGAAAAACTATGCATACCCCTCAAACAATTTCATGTTGTGTCACAAATTGGCCACAAACTTCAATGTATTGTATTGGTGCTCTGGTCTGATGAAACCACCAGAATTGAGAATGTGATGAAAAACTTAGAGTGGCTGTTTACAGGTGCTCTCCAATCAATCTGACTAGTATTAAGCAATTGTTTAAAAAGCAATGGGCAAAAATCAATCTCTAATATGCAAATCTGTTAGAGATATACCCCCAAAGACTTGCAGCTGCTAATACAGCAAATGGTGGTTGTATATTTATTCAGAAGAGGCTGAATATAAGTGCATGGCACACCTTTCAGGATATAATTTGCAAAAAAAGAAAACTATGAATCATTTTTTTTACTTCACTATTATGTGCAACTATGTGTTAGTCTGTCACATAAAATATCGATAAAGCATGCCAATATACTATAAGTTCAAGGGATATGAATATCTTTGAAGGCACTGTACAAAGGATTTTACCAAAAAACATAGTAGCAGATAAAGCAAGTTGGGCATATATTTGGATGAAAATGAGATAAAGTCTGTGAAAAGATGCACATCACACATTTCTTACACGGGTATGGTGTTGAAAGGCTTGACATGGGCCCTGTGAACAAATCCAGTGAGTCCTGTGGATGTGTGTTTTCCTATGAAGATGGCAAGCCCCCGGAGCAGCAGACCCTGGATCTCCACATTGTCACCTTGGTTCAGCTGGAGCTCATCTGGACTTGTTGGACTGTAGTCAACAATGGCTTCACACGAACCGGTTACTGAGTGATCAGATAATGAGGCCAAGGAACAAAACAGATGAGATTGTTGTAGCTGACATAAATAGTATGTGATACAGATGATGAACATGAATCTAAATTAAATTAAATGTACACAGGTTAAACATATTTTATAACACAAAATACATTAAACCTAGTGTCTAAACAATCATATTATATGCAGAATAGCTTTACCAATTGCATTTTCAAACAGTTCCTTTTCTACTGATGAGCATCCAGCATGGCCTGGATACTTCCTGAGGAACCACCTGACCAAACAGGAAGTAGAAAAGAATAAAGCCAAGCCAACTACTGCTTAAAAGTTCCTACTTTTTAATCACCTTTACGAAAAAAAAAAAAAAAGATCTTGTGACAATCCATAAAGTGACTATTTAGCCTTACTGAGACGGCTAATCTGAGAACTTACTGGTAGAAAGGGTAGGGCAGCGGCTGCATAGCATTGACCGGCACCTGGCCGTGGCTCCCTGTGGAGAGCATAGTGGCTTCCCACATGCTGTCCTGCCCCGTGTCCCTCACAGTCAGCAGGTCATTCTTTTTAAATGACAGCTGCTCTTCATTGTCTTCATCCTCCTCACTTCTGGTGAACAGCGCCTTAGCAAAAAAAGATCCTGCAAGGAGGGAGGAAAGATTCTGCAAACATACTACCAAAAACAGTAAAAAACATAGGTCTCCATGAATCCAGATGTAGAAGTTGTTTTCAGTGATCTTGGTTTGGATACAAGTCATTGAGTTTATGGATTAGTTTTCCTGTTACAGCTACTGTGCCCTCATTCAGTCACAAATGATAGATGGTGTATATACCCTCTTATTAAGCTAATGTAATTTTCATCGAAATTTGCCAGCACTGCAGTATTTTTATTTGGTCTGTGTATCTTCTTGTCTGGGGAAAAGTAATATTTTGTCAGTAAACCAGGTAGTATGTGCTCTATATACATAGTATAATCACTTGGTTTAATAAAACATGGAAATATGTTCATATAAATATAGAAACACATTCCTGAAATCTGGTTGCAGCTTAGGGAGGAATTTGGAATTCAAAATGACAACTACGATGAGAATTCACATACCAATGAAACACTAAGTAAAAATTATAAAAAGCAAAGTAAAGAAAGTACACACAATCAAGTTGAAACATCAGCACACAGGAATGTCCCAGCAGAGGTTAGTACTAGGACCATTCTGGCTATGCTAACCATAACACTGTGCATACTCTGCAAGTCTGCCTCAGTGTTAACTGGCCATCAGCAATATTTTAAAGCAGTAGTACAACAAGACCTGCTGTCTGATGTCCAAAAGAAAACAAATTAAAAAAAAACTCATTCATTTGCACCACATAACTGGTAAAGGGATGTGGTTTAATTATACCTTTTGTTCATACTGAGAAGTTAAAAGTTTGAAAAATAAGGTTGCATGAAGGTATTACTTCAAGAATGAAATCTGGGGATTTCTCACCAACCCCAGCTTTAAACTCCAATGTGGCTGTCTTACATAAAATACTAGTCAAAGCAAAGACAAAGTGTATTTGCACTTCTTGTGAATTGGATCTCATCAAATCTCTTAAACACACAGTACTGCCAAGGATCCTTTACTGAACATTTTGCTTCAGTGTTTATTACAATGCAAATAAACACTGTATGTTATTATTACCTTGTATTGCAAACAATACTTAGCCTGTTTACTGAGTAGATCAGTAAGCAAATCTCACTGGTTTTCAAACTTGGAACTGGAACACAGTTATTTTTAATTTGATACTATTTATAGATCCAAAAATTAAACAAAGGCAGTTCCTGGTTCACTGTTGAAAATAATAAATGCCAAAAATTATTCTGAAAACCACTATAGGCTGACCAAGTACCACCATTGCCACTTTGGCCACTGCTTGAGAACCAGGGGCCTAGATTCTGCAGTCATGTTGAAATTAATGTAATTCTATTATCTCTTCAGGTCTACACTACAGTAGTGGGACAAACAACACATTTAACTTTTCTATTTTCATTTGTGTGTAATGTTATTGGCAGTATATACATGCATTCAGTACATTCTAATAAATTGAGCACCACCTACCTTCTTGGAGCAGAAGTCCCAGATAGAGGGTGGCTAGATGCTCCTCATCCACAGTGACATTGATCTCCAACTCACTAAGCAGCTCTGGGTCCAGCCAAAAGGACTGATCGCACAGGAAGTTCTCCAAGCATCGAGCAACATAACCTGAAGCACAAAAACCCCCTTAAAAAAACAACTGGATTTAATGGAATTCAAAAATATTTTATTAATCCCAAACAGAAATTTGACAGGGATTTTGGAACAAATGCAGTACAGGAGTTAGTGCAGTGAAATAAACTAAAATCAACTGTACTGTCAATAGGAACTGACAAACAGTTGTTCAGTTTTGGATCCAAAAATAAACAAAATTCATTAAAAGGCAGGGAAATGAAAATCAAGCTCAATGTCCTCCAGAAGGAGTTCTAAAGAGTCCTACCTAATGAGAGGTAAGTTGAAAACTTCCAGATCTCCTCCACAGTCTTGAATGTTAGCACAAAGCTATCCTCCTCAGCATGAACAGAAACTAGACGAGCAGACAGGTCCTGAAGAAAAAAGGTTTCAGCTTTGAGCTTTTAATCATTCATCCATGTTGCTATTGCAAAATGGACTATACAGTTATATAGCCTTATGTTTATCATGTGATAGAGCAGAGTGGTTTCAATTTCAGATCCTTTCAAAATAATGGAAAGTGCAGAAAAGCGTGGGAAACATCAACTGGTCTCACTTTGAAGAGCTGCGTGATGTCTTTGCTGTTGCTCTCTACCACTCTGAGTCGTGTGCGCAGCGCCTCCTGTAGGGACAGGTCTGGAACATCAGTGGAGCGCCTCCGCCCAGTAAACAAGAGCACAATTTCTGTGAAAGACAAGCAAAGCATGATCAGCCACATTAAACCGAGATTACCTCTTGCAGTAGAGCTTTTTTTCTGATTTTGTCACTATTGATAAAAATTTCAGCAGAACAAATTGCATTTCTGCATTAGAAAGAGATAACATTTTCAAGACTATATCATAGGTGCACTGAGAGTTTTATGTTTTTTGCTTTGTGTGCAGAACGCCAGCCCCAGGAGTAATAACAAAGCCATTAGGCCTCTTACTGCACTCCATTTAAATCCATTTCTTTTGATGAACCTGGTGGGTGGGGGGGTATGACTGATGAAGCTAAATTGCTGACTGAGTAAACATTTGCAGACACAGTAATATGATTCATCAGAATTCATTTCATTCATGAAAACAAAACACCTTTTTGGATGCTTCAGTATAAGCAGTTTAGATGTTTTAATAGCAAAGATGTTTTTCAGGACAGAAGACCGGACAGGTAAGCAAAGGACTATGGTGAAGTGCAGGTGAACTGTACCTGAGGAGAATTTCTCTCCAACTGAAACTTTACTTCCTCTAAGGAAGGCCTCTTTCTTCTTCCAGTAGCTGTCATGTTCCTCTTCTTCTCCCGAATCTCCAGTTGGACCTTCCTCTTCCTCACCTGTTTATGCAAAAAGGTAAAATTGAAATCTTGTTTTTTTTCTAGATCGAGATGACGGGGACACACGACAGGAAACATAATCCTTTAATTCACTGTTTCTTAAACAGCATCCTTAGATTTTGTGTGGGATAGAAATCTGTGTTGTATGTGGAAACAACTTGCTCATCGTCTCCATTGCAAGGAAGGTACTAGCTCAGTTTTAATTACAACCGAAGCACCTTCAGGTTGGAAATTAAACTGAAAATATTTCCAGATGACACAGGATAGTAGTCACTGCTTGCAATTTAAAAACATTAATTCTGGTTGGTATTACACCATTTTTCTCAGTCCATCCATTATCCTTAGTTATTCCAACAATTTGACTACCTTGGCTGTGATTACTTTTATTTTTAGGCATGGCTATCTGTGCTTAAATGGGGTTTCAAACATGTACAGTGCAAAAGTGTCGATACGACTTGGATCTTTTCACATTTTGTCACTTTACAACTACAGACATCAATGTATTTTATTGGGATTTTATGTGACACATCAAAAGAAAGCATGTGCATAATGAATAGTAGTCCTGCCGACTGATTCTCCCACCTTAGATGGGCAATCCTGGAACTCCTCCAGAGTTACTATGGATCTCGTTGCTTCTTCTTTGAATAATGTTTCTCCTATCAGTTTAGGTGGACAGTGTGTTGGTAGGTTTGCAGTTGTGGGACACTTTCCACTTCTGCATAATAGATTGAATGGTACCCTGTAAAATGTTTAAAGCTTCTATAACTTATCCCCGCTTCTCCACATTATTATCTCTGACCTGTCCGCTGCCTTCCTTTGTCTTCATGATGCTGTTTGTTTACTAATGTTCTCTAACAAACCTCTGAGGCCTTTACAGAACAACTGGATTTATACGAAGACTAAATTACATACAGGTTAAGGCAGCTCGTTGCTGTGTATTTTATTTAGAGGAATCCGAGTAAAGGGGGTGAAAACAACCTTAATGCAGGGGACATTTTTAAAATTGTTAACATAAAAAAATTATTGTACCATTTTCCTTTTGCAATTGTTGTAACATTTTCCTTCTGCACTACTTTCATATAAAATAACAGTGAAAAATGTGTAACAGTTCACAGAGGCAAAGCACTGTAAATATCTGTTGGACGGATGCAAACGTCATGGATTGCCGAAGCATATAATTTTTGCATTAACGTGGTGACAAGCTTCTCATGGTTCGCTCCATTGTGCAGAGAGGATATCCCAAAGACTTCCTTAGTTTGTGACCGGAGGTAAAGCAGCGCTGCACTCACATGAACCTCACATGATCAACAGAGCCTCTCTCTCTTTGCCGCATAGCTGCCATACCTTGAGTCATGATACAATTTGCTGAGAAGTGTTCATTTGTTCCTCCAAGACCATATGGCGGTTCCCTCCAAAGAGCATCCAGCTCAGCAGGGGAGATGTCTGCAAAATTAAAAGAAGAATAGTGATCGAACTCATAAAGAAATAAAAGTTAATCCCTTCTTTGGTTCATTTACTGTAGGTTAAGCATTCTTGAAAAATTTCTAAAGGTTTTAAATATCTTACCAACGCATCTTTAGGTACTAGTTTGAGCATGTAAGGATTAGGGTAGTTTGTTTTCAGCTGCCCCCACTCCTACATGTGTACAGTAAACACGAAGCCACAGGCAGCAGCCACATAGCTAAGTTTGTCTAAGCATGAAAAAGTGAAAAGGAAATAGCAACCCTGGTTTAAGCCAAATTAAACAGAATCTGCTTATCAGCACTTGAAAAGCTCATTAAAATGTCAAACATGGGTTTTAGCTTGTGAGCTAAAATAGGTCCTGACAGAAAACAGATACTACACAACCTTTAGAGATTACAGAATTATTTTATGCTCTTCATAATTGGGTTTTATTATAAAAGGTTCTTATACTTTAAAAGAGGCACAATGTGTTGAAATGAGGGGATTATTTATAGCCAGCTCCCGGTTACAGCTTCACTGAATATACACTTAATCTGAACATGAAAAAAATATTCGGGTATTTCTCAAAAAGTTTCTTGAAAAAAGGTTTCAGGATTCAGTACGTGTTAAACATCACGGGGGGCAGGGGGTTGGTTAAGGGATTTGTCAGTAGGATACAGAGCACACACAGGCTTGGCTCACACATACTTTGATTGATAGAAAAGCCTTTAGCTGCCCTGTGCCTGACTCTGACACTTTTCACCATCTACCAACAAAAACTTGTATATTTTTTAATTAGAATGTATTTCTTTTAACATGCTTTGTCAGTGGAAAATAACAAAGGAAAAACAATAGAACATTATCATCCAGATGCAAAGCATTCACAAGACAATGGGGAGCAAACACAATATGCAAAATGACATTATGCCAAAGAGAACAACAGTCTATTCTATCCTTCAGAGCAGGGTTAGCACAGACGCAGGCAAAGTTATGGTGATGCACCACGGGATCACACCATGCCTCCTCTTTTACCTTCTTGGCTAAGTGTGTTACCCATGTTGCACATTGACCTATGTCCCTGCCTATCTGGACGCAGAAGTCCGTCTCATGACAGCAGATCACAGAGAGCGGGCTGGGGACCGACCTGTGAAGGAGGAGAGGCAGACTTTGATGAGCGGTCGACAACAGGACGAGTTGAGAAACGGTCTGCAGCAACAAGACGCCATCTGGCCCAAGAGCCGGCAGCTCCCAGAGATCAATGCCATCCCATCAGTTTTCCTCAGCTACTTTAACACCACCTCTCTCTCTTTCCCTTTCAACTGCCCGAGCCCTGCTTCCCTTCCTATTTCTGTAGTCCCTTTCCTGCACTGCTCCCACTACCGGTAAGTGTAAGCAGGATTTATCTCTACAGCATCACTCTCTTCTTCTTCTTCTACTCAGTCTGTCTGGGACTGCTCCTCTTTGCAATATTTCTTTCTCTTGCAGCCTCCATCTGCCCCCACCCACCAATCCCTCTCTCTCGCTCTCTCTGCTCAGCAGCTGCCCAGACAATCAGTCGATCCACAAAGCACTCTTTGCAATTGGTATCAGAGTATGTGTGGGGGCAGGCCTCAATGAGAGTCTCCCTATGATTCGCCTCTGTGTGAGAGTGAAAATATGCAGTCAAAGTGTGTCTCTCAACAACGGTGTGTTTGTTGCTGGGATGATGTACTGCTGACCCACTGTAAGGCAATGCATGATAGGGACGAGCTGCAAGGTCAAGTCAAAGTGGAGGTGAGAGTCGCCTGGTGGCACAGACTGATTGTATGTTCCATACTGAGAAACATCATGGAAGTTATTATATGTCAGTTGTTATACAGTGGCACCTCAGTAAATCAGAATAGCAGTGTAACGTTAATTTATTTAAGGATTTTAATTCAATGAGTTAAACTCAAATTAATTGGATTCATTCCACAAAGAAAGATCTATTTTGTTAATTTTAATGTTTATGAACTACAGCTTAAGAAAATCCCAAATTCTGTATCTTAAGAAATCTGAATTTTACAAGAACAATAAAAAGAGCATTTTAATACAGAAACATTAGCCTGGTTATGAGTATGTCCATGTATTCTAAGTTATATGTTCTCAACATGCTTTTTTGCATGAATTACTGCATCAGTGCAGAGTGGCTTAAAGGCAATCAGCCTGTGGCTTTGCTAAGGTGTTAAAGAAGCCCAGATTGCTTTAATAGCAGTCTTCAACTCATCGGCATTGTTGGATCTGTGTCTGTTATCTACCTCTTGACAATATTTAATAGATTATGTATACGGTTTAGGTGAAGTGAGTTAGCTGACTACACATACCATAGTCAATAAAGCAGGTGTCCTTTTGCCGTCATTGACAGGTGCCAAGTCCTGCTGGAAAATGAAAACCTGCATCTCCATATAGCTTGTCAGCCGAAGGAAGCATGGAGAGCTCTGAGGTTTCCTGGTAAACTGCTGCATTGACTTCGGACTTGAGAAAACACAGTGGACCAACCCACAGAAATGCATGCCTTCCCAGATCATCACTGACTGGAAGGTTTAGACTCGACCTAAAGCAACTTGGGTTCTGTGCCTTTCCACTCTCCCTTCAGACTCTGGGACCTTGATTTCCAAATGAAATGAAAAATTTACTTTTATTTGAAAAAAAGAGGACTGTGGAGCACTGAGTAGCAGGGAATTAGTTTTGTCTTCTTAGCCCTTATAAGATGTTTTGTAGCATATTTACTTTAGCAGTGGCTTACAACATGTCGTAGCCCATGTCCCGGGTATGTCTGTGTGTGGTCACTCTCAAAGCAGTGACTGCAGCTGCAGTCCATGACTGGGCTTTATTTTAACATCTCAAATGCTAACGGCTGAGGATATACCCTATTGCCTGTGCACGTTTTTCATATATAGATTTTGAATTAGTAAAATAATTTACTTTTGGTCTAATTAATTTGTTTTTAATGTACCTGCATATAATGTGGACATTGCAGAGGCGTGTGTGTGATTAAAATATATATTGCCATCTGAATCACTGGCTTTATGAAACCCATGTGATGATCTTAGATAATAATGGCCATCAAGATTTATCACCTATATACCTGGTTGGCAGAATCTGGGTATTTGTAGCTAATGAAGCTAACACTCTGCAGGTTATCTGATGTCTGATGCCAAAGCGAAAGACTCCCTAAATGCAGATCATGAAGAAGAATGAAACTCCACTGTCCACTAATTTGATCTTAGATTGAAGCTAGACATGAATGCTTTAATAAAAGTAGAACATTAGAACATTGGATGAAGAGTGGAAATGTGAAGGACTTGTCTAGAAATGCTTGGAAAAGTAGATTATATCCTATTAGTCAGCAAAAGTTGCTAAAATGCTCAAAAGTTTAACTCATTTAGAAGGACCCTTCTTATTCACTCAGGTAACATGAACAATATAGGCTGTACCAGTACATACAATCAGTGGTTTCCAAAGAAGCCTCCACATTAGCAAACCAAGCTGCTCTAACCTCTAAAATTGGATAAGTTGTTATCAAACTTCTTATAACAACTACAACTGGAGTTACATAGCAAATTTTCCAAGTACCACCATGTGGACCATCAGTTAGTTAACAGGACTTGGAGGTTTTTTGTTTGTTGTTTATATCATAAATACAATAAAAAAGAAAGTTCTTATCTATTAGTGCTGCATGATAGGTTAAATGATGCTGTCACATTATGCAGTCCCTTTTTGCTCAGAATTTTCCAATTTCCAAGTTGAAAAAGATAATCAGAAAGGTTCCATGTTCAGACTTCAAAAGGACATGGAACAGAGCCAACAGCATTTCTTCCTGGTTCTCTGTCATTGTCTTCAGATTTTATTTTGAGCTTTAACATTTTCCTCACCAAAGAAATTTCTGATGAAGCTAAAAGGGAAAAAGATGATGATAATAATGGCTTCAATAATTCATCCTTTAGCTGTACATCACAGATAATTTGTTTACAATTACCTTGCAAATACTTCATACCAATATTTCTTCTGGGTACCACTAGACTACTTCAAGTACCACCAGTTTTAACTGGACCACCACTGAAGAACAACAGAGTTCTATGCTAAACAATTCAGGTTGTTCTTACAGTTCCAGTATCCAACCGGTTTCCTAAACAAGGCCACATAGAAGAAACACCATCAGTTGATGATTGATTCATGAAGCGAAAGTGAAAAAGGATACAGTATTTTATAGAAAAAGGCACACATCATGACACGATGCATCCACTTTTAACAGTGTCTGCCTGCAATTAGTTGGTGAACTTCCACTGAAAACAGCTGCCTGTGATGACAAACAGGAGCTTTAAGAACATGGTGAGATTAAAACACAAAATAAAACTTTAAATCTGAATTTCGAGTCATTACGCCAACTTTTAACTGTAAAATTAGTTAGTAATTCTCTGTTGCAGCTTTCTAAAAGGCGGCATGTATGTCACATGGCTATTCCACTCTTGCTTAGACCCACACCAGCGCTCCATTTAACGTTGTTAGTCTGAAATGCACACATTTGGGCTGTTGGAGGAAATAACGAGGGAGAAAACTCACTCCCCACAGCTGTGGGGAAAAGAACAAACTCCAGCTGAGTTTAAAAGCAGAAACTGTCTTGTCATAGTTTGGTTAGCTGTACTTCTATCTTTGATACCTTCCCACAAGTGGAAAGTAGATATCAAAAAGTGTACATTACTTGTAGAAAAGTAAAGATATACTTCCACTAATGATTTTGTCTGTACTATTTTTGAGCCCCAGTGTGTTAAATATGAATTGTATGATCATCTTAATAGTATTATTTATGTATCAAAGGAAGAAGAATGGGGCTGTGACAAAGTTTAAAAACAAAAAAGTTTATGATTATATACCATTATATTGTATTGCATGTACCCACACTAATTAGAGTGTAAATTTAAAGCAGACTGGAAAGAAAACATGTTTTGTTTTACATTTTTTTGACAAATATCTGAAAATGTGATGTGCACATATACCCAGCCCTTTACCAGGATACTGTGATACTCTTAAAGAACATTGGTGAACAAACAGCGTCATGTAGACCAGGGAACACAGCATACAGGTCAGGGATAATGTTGTGGTAAAGTTTAAAGCAGGCTACAGTATAAAACAGTTTTCCAAGCATTGTTCAGTCTATCAGCAACAGCCCCATAGTAACTGCAAAGCAGCTGCAGAATGCCACAGCTTGGTTCAGCAACTAATAGTGGTGCACTCGCCAAATCTAACGTTTATTCAAGGGAATTGAAAAGAGAGCCATTGTTGAAAGTAAGTCAAAAGAAGTCCTGTCTGCTGTTAGCAACGTGTTATATAGATAGTGTAGCAAAACCACCAACACTACAATCACTCTGAACATACTACTAAACACGGTGTTGGCAGCATCATGCTATGGAGATGCTTTTTTGCAGGGTCAGGGTAGCTAGTCATAGTTTGATTAAACCCACATATAAGGCAATTTTGACTTGTCATAATGGCCTACTTGTTACAAAATCCTGGACCTAAATAAAATAGAAAATCTGAGGAGGGTTTTTTATAAACCAATTTGAAAACCAAGAATCACTTTCCTTCCACTTGCTTTTGGTCTATCACATAGAGTCACAGTAAAACGCATATAAATTTATGGCTTTATCATGAAAATAGTAGCAAAATTTAGGGGTCTGAATACTTGTACAAGTTGCGGTGTCTAAAAAAGCTGAAGTAGGGTTTGTGGTAAGGAATTACTACTGTGATTTCCAGCAATTGAAATTAAATGCAGACAGCTTCTTCCTCTTTTTGAGCCCCTGATCGCTGCTCACAATGAGCACACACTGGAAGATAAGAGGCTGATATCCTTGCCTGAGATCGGTGTTATTATCTTGTTTATGCGGCAGGCTGCATGGTCACAGCTGAATCTGTGCATGGGTATCCAGTGAGGCAGAACACTGTAAACAGGCCTAAGTCGTGCCAAGGCATATCCAGACACTCTTCTGACTGGCCCACTGGTTTTCTCTTAGGGAAGCAGATGAATAATCTAATAAACACAGACGTCTCAAGGCTGATATGTACAAGTCACATGCAAAGGACCTTTGTAGGCAGCCCCCAATGGCTGCACAAGGGTCACTGACAACCTCTTCAAAACAATATAATCTGTTCCCAACTGATGCTGTAAAAGTCACAATATTCTCTTTATAAAACAACTGTGGAACCAGCTGCAGAGTCACAATCCTCTGCTCATCTCGCAGACCTGTCAGGGCCAGTAACACACTACACTTCCTTTAATGACAGGGGTTATGAAGTGTAATTCCCACATACCATAAAGGACCATCCTGTCTTCACACACTGAAAGCCTGGACTGCAATTGTGACACTCAGCCATCCACAATTACATTCAACCTAATGAGGGACATATGGTGAACATACAGCTGTGTTCGGATGTTGCTTTTTGCGCTCGTTGTGTCTGAATGTGTGCGTAAAACGGGGAGTTTGTGGCTGTGGAATATGTGGAAACAGAAAGCGGAGAGTAACATGAGAGAGGAGCCAGGGTCTCTAAGTTTAGACTAGACCCCAGTTTGCCCACTCACATGCCAGTGTGGCTAAGACAGAGCCACTCTGGAGGGAGATTACCACATTACTGCACAGCATTGAATAAAAAAAATAAATAAAACATGAAAGCAAAACTGTGAATTTCTCCGGCTTTCAGAATAGAAAAGGTCACCATAAAATAAACTAATCTTCATGGACAGGGAAAAAACATTTACAGATATTAACAAACCACCGGTAAAAGAAATATAGATAAAATCACTAAATTCAATCTCAGCATAAAAAATGAAAAAAATAAAGGTTTACAGCATTGTGTGTACACTCTAGATTGACCACAGCTTTATGGTCATGTGGCAAAGTACAAAGTACAGCTGTGTTTACTCAAAAGGACCAAGTTTTTGACACAGAGTGAATTTGGAGTATAATCCAAAAAATCTGTCTTACCTCTGTGTTACTGCCAGCTCTCCCCAACTCAATTCATTCCTCTCATACTTTGCTGGATTTCTGTAAATCTCCCTTTTAGAAAGAATGCTGTTTCACTATGCATCTGTCATTATAGCTGCTGACTGTGCTGTCATTCCTCACTATCAAAGAGCACAGGAGTCCAAAGAGAGAAAGAATGTTAGTTGGTCAGAGTGAGCTATAGTCCTGCATGTGTTTCTGCTTCGGAGTTTGAAAGAGAGCATGTTAGTGAGTGAGGAAGTTTTAGGCTGTAACTCCTCCTACGTGTTTCTTTGGAAGACTGGTTCAGCCCACTTTTTCTTCCTTGCCCTCATTCGCTTTGCAGGCACACAAACACACACACACACTGCAAACATGTGAACCACAAGCAGTACGGAGCCAATGAGAAAAGTAAGATTATAAAAAGCTGAACTTTCATGCAGCCATGATATGACACGACAAAAGCTCAATACCCTACAGCCTGTTTCCTCATTCTGCGCTCACCAGTCATACAAGCTTTGTTTGACACACCCCGTGTTATGACAGTAGATTACAGCAACAACCAGTCAGCTGGTATGCACCATTGTTGGGAAAATACCTGTCTAAGCTCCAAGCATGAAATTCATTTTCACTTACCTGCCTTTCAAGCCACAAACACACCTGCAAGTGGCATTCCACTAAATGTACTTAGATAGCAGGTAACATGCTTTAAATGGCCGGCATGGCTGTGCAAAAAAACAGGGGAAATAAAACAGCATCTACCTCCTGCTACTCACTATTTTACAATATTTTAAAAATCTCCCCAGGTTGCTTTTGCTTTGGTTCTTGCTTTTCATTTTAGCTGCTTAGTTAAATATAAACAGATGGCACTCATAAAGCAAATTATTAGAAATGAACAAGACAATAATAGGCACACATTTCTCCAAGATTTTAATCAATATTTATGAGCAGAACTTATATGAACGTTTTAAGTGACAGCAACAGCTATGCTATGCCATTCATTAGGTGCCTTGGGTTTTGAGAAGGTTAGCTGGCCAGAATGAGGGACTGACCATGTGGGCATGTAAAATAAATGGATGAACCTACAATGCTTTGCAAACGTCTTCAAATCCCTTGGCATTTTTCATGTTTTGTTGCCTTACAACTTGAGATTAAAATTGATTGAGAATTTGCACCATTTCATTTAGAGAACATGCCTACAACTTTGAGGATGTATTTTTTTTCTATTGTAAGGCAAACAACAAATATGAAGAAATATCAGAACACTTAAGCGTGCAAACTGTTGACCCCCCTGAAGTGAGTACTTTGTAGAGCCACCTTTCAAGGTAATTACAGCTACAAGTCGCTTTAGATAAGTCTCTATGAGCACACCACATCTTGTCACTGGGATTTTTTGCCCATTCCTCAAAGCAACACTGGATGGTTTTTGAGGTCTAGACTTTGACTAGGCCACTCAAATTCATTTAAATGTTTCCCTTTAAACCACTTGAGTGTTGCTTTAGCAGCATGCCCTGGGTCCTTGTTCTGCTGAAAGTAAATGTCCGTCCCAATCTCAGATCACAGACAGACTGACACAGGTTTTGCTCAACAACATCCCTGTATTTAGGACCATCCATCTTTCCTTCGACTCGGAGCAGTTTCCCAGTCTCTGCTGCTGAGAAGACATAAAACTTTCCTTGACAACAGAAAAGTTACATTTTAGTCTCATCTAACCAGAGATTAATATTTCTTTATAACCCTACCCTGATCTGTGCTTTTCAACAGCTTTGTCCCTGACTTCTTGGAGAGCTTCTTGGTCTTCATGGTGTGATGCCTCTTGCTTAGTGGTGTTGAAGCCTCTGAGGCCTTTCAGAAAAGGTGTGTGTTATACTGACAGATCATGTGACACTTAGAATGCACATAGGTGGACTTCATTTCACTAATTATGTGACTTTTGAAGGTAATTGATTGCACCAGAACTGTTGATAGACTCCATAAAAAAGGGAGCTGATACATATGCACATGACAATTTTCAGTTTTTTTCTTTTTTTTTTTTTTTACCAATATTGATGTAATTTTACACACACAGACATGTCTGTGTGTGTAAAATTACATCAATATTGGTAAAAAAAAGAAAAGGAAAAAACAGAAAATTGGCATGTATATACAGGGGTTGGACAATGAAACTGAAACACCTGTCATTTTAGTGTGGGAGATTTCATGGCTAAATTGGACCAGTCTGGTAGCCAGTCTTCATTGATTGCACATTGCACCAGTAAGAGCAGAGTGTGAAGGTTCAATTAGCAGGGTAAAAGCACAGTTTTGCTCAAAATATTGAAATGCTTACAACATTATGGGTCACATACCAGAGTTCAAAAGAGGACAAATTGTTGGTGCACGTCCTGCTGGTGCATCTGTGACCAAGACAGCAAGTCTTTGTGATGTATCAAGAGCCACGGTATCCAGGGTAATGTCAGCATACCACCAAGAAGGACGAACCACATCCAACAGGATTAACTTTGGACGCAAGAGGAAGCTGTCTGAAAGGGATGTTCGGGTGCTAACCCGGATTGTATCCAAAAAACATAAAACCACGGCTGCCCAAATCACGACAGAATTAAATGTGCACCTCAACTCTCCTGTTTCCACCAGAACTGTCCGTTGGGAGCTCCACAGGGTCAATATACACGGCCGGGCTGCTATAGCCAAACCTTTGGTCACTCATGCCAATGCCAAACGTCAGTTTCAATGGTGCAAGGAGCGCAAATCTTGGGCTGTGGACAATGTGAAACATGTATTGTTCTCTGATGAGTCCACCTTTACTGTTTTCCCCACTAACTGCAGAGTTACGGTGTGGAGAAGCCCCAAAGAAGCGTAGCACCCAGACTGTTGCATGCCCAGAGTGAAGCATGGGGGTGGATCAGTGATGGTTTGGGCTGCCATATCATGGCATTGCCTTGGCCCAATACTTGTGCTAGATGGGCGCGTCACTGCCAAGGACTACCGAACCATTCTTGAGGACCATGTGCATCCAAATGTTCAAACATTGTATCCTGAAGGAGGTGCCGTGTATCAGGATGACAATGCACCAATACACACAGAAAAACTGGTGAAAGATTGGTTTGATGAACATGAAAGTGAAGTTGAACATCTCCCATGGCCTGCACAGTCACCAGATCTAAGTATTACTGAGCCACTTTGGGTGTTTTGGAGGAGCGAGTCAGGAAACGTTTTCCTCCACCAGTATTACGTAGTGACCTGGCCACTATCCTGCAAGAAGAATGTCTTAAAATCCCTCTGACCACTGTGCAGGACTTGTATATGTCATTCCCAAGACAAATTGATGCTGTATTGGCCGCAAAAGGAGGCCCTACACCATACTAATAAATTATTGTGGTCTAAAACCAGGTGTTTCAGTTTCATTGTCCAACCCCTTTATATCTATATATCTATAGATCTATCTATAGATCTATAGATATATAGATCTATATATATTGATAGATAGATAGATAGATAGATAGATAGATAGATAGATAGATAGATAGATAGATAGATAGATAGATAGATAGATAGATAGATAGATAGATAGATAGATAGATAGATAGATAGATAGATAGATAGATAGATATTAGAATGTTTAGTAAATTCCAAATATTCTTTCTATAGTCCATGTTCTTGTGGAGTCTGGCACGCTAGAACAAAGTCACCCTGAAAACATTAGCAACGCAGTCCACATGTGATCATGCAATTGGCTATGCAAGGTTGTAAGATGCGGACCATTTATTCTACTCTCTCTCTTTTTCTATGTGTGTGTGTGTGTGTGTGTGTGTGCAACAGTTTGAGGTGGCAAGGAGGACAGATATGCAAGTATTTAATAGCAGCAAGTTACAAATAGAAATAGGTTGAGATTGTAGTGTAGTATTACGGAGTGCACCTAAAAATTTATTTGTGTGCCTGCGTTTACATTCCTCTGTGTATGAAGAAAGCTTTGGGATTGTGAGTTGATGAAGAATGCAGCATGTTGCTGATCAGGCCCACTGATAATGGATGCATGGCCTTGGCGTGATTGACAAACAAAAGGAACACTACCTCCAAAAGAAAAACAGTGGGTGAGTGACTGCGTAAAAACAATAGAGCAATACATTAGGAGTGCCACAGAAACATGATCGTGGGTCTGTCATGTGAGCAGCAGCATCATTTGTGCTGATTGTGGCTGTTTTACACCATTTGGCAAATCATTGGACTAGCAGCAGGACAGCATCTCAAAATGTTTATTCCAGTAAGGACACTCATTATTGTCAACTATGGACGACTGGCGCCTTTGCAGACAGTGACAACATTGTGTTGACATGACGGCCTCTTGCCCTTCTGCCTCCCATGAACAGGAAGGCTAGCTTCCTGTTTTGCTGCCGCATCAGTTTGGTGGACAAAAGCACAATGAGGGACAGAGACAGGAGAACAGTTAGAAACCAACTATTTAAAGACTAACATACAATGAGTATCATTCATGCACTAATTCAGCTGATTATAATTCATTTGAGTAAATCATTACCAATAACAAGCATTATAAACCCTGACCAGTGCTAACCCAGCAGACAATCAAGGTAACTTTTTAACTTTATGCAGGAGCAAGAATGTGTAACTTTACTCCTAATAAACTAGCAAACAACGTACAATAAAATAAACAAGGTTAAAGGGCAAAAACAGGACTTTTGGAACTACTGAGTTCAGATCCTGAAAAGGTAACACTACACAGGGCAGCTGAGGGAGAACACTGCGCCTCTCACATCCCTTCATTGTCCAGCTTCCGAAAAACCCTCAGAACGAGGGCTTCCTCAGGACATAGGGAGAGGGCAACTCGGTCTATAAAAAAAACCAAAAAAAAAACAGTTGCTTCACATAGATTCAAAACTGAACACATCTGGAAGGAATTTATCATTCAGCTTGTGTTCATGTTTATGCATTTGGCTGACACATCCATATCCAAAGTGACTTACAAATGAGGATATAACAATGCAGTTAAATTCAAAACTAACAATAAACTACTGAGAAGGAAGAGCACTAGTCAAGTTCTGTCAGAGGTCACATGGGTGACAGTGTAGAAAAAGAGCGCAGGCATAGAGGGAAGTGCACAAAGAGATAGTGCAGTAGAGGGGGCAGGGAAGGGCAGTGTAGGTGCTAGGAGAGGAGATGCTCTCTAAAAAGCAGGGTCTTTGAGTGTCTTGTTTCATAAGGTCATTCCATGAAAAGAGTCTGGATTGTCTTGGGTGTAAGCACTGCTAGCTGACAATCCCTTGACGGCTGGAGTAACCAAGTCTGTGAGAGCATTCAAGTAGATGGGAGCTGATAAGTACTTTAGGCTAACATCAATTACTTGAATTTGATGAGGGGTGACATGTGCTTTTTTAGGCTGATTGAAGACCAGATGTGGTTTCACAGCACTGGCTGGGAGACCAGTTAGGAGGGCGTTACAGCAATCAAGGCGGATGATGACCGTAAGACTGCACTAGCAAATGGGCGGCTTGTTGGGTTAGGTACAATGTGATTTTTCTTATGTTTAACAATGCAAAGCTGCATCATCGAGCGATGGAGGCAGCATGAACTTTAAAGGTCAGCTAGCCATTGATCATGACAGCCAATCATATACAGCATCTTGCAAACGTATTCATGCTCCATGACCTTTTCCACATTTTTTATGTTACAACCACAAACCTCAATGTATTTTATGAGAATGTATGCGATAAATCACCACAAAGATATATGGTTTTCAACATGATTTACTAATAGAAATCTGAAATGTGCTGCATGCGTTTGCATTCAGCACCTCTGAGAAAAATATTTCTGGAACCATCTTTCATTAATACTGCTGCTGCTAGTCGTTTGGGAAATTTTTCTACCAGCTCTCCACATCTAAAGAGTGAAATCTTTTCCCCATTCTTCATTTCAGCTCGAGCTCATTGAGTTGGATTAAGAGCATCTCTGACAAGTAATTTGCCACATTTTCGTTTGGAATTAGTTTTTCACTTTTAATTGGCAGTTCAAAACATCAACATGCTTTATTTCAATTGTTCCATTGTAGCTGTGGCTATATGTTCAGGGTTAAGATCCTTCTAGAAGGTGACCCTTTGCCCTAGTCTTAGATGTTTTGCTGCCTCTAACCAACATTGCCCCATATTTAACTCCACCCATATTCTCATCAAATGTGATCTGTTGCTGCTAAAAACACATTACACAGCATAATGCTGCCACCTCCATGTGTTATTGAGGGCATGGTAGTCAGGTTGATGTTTAGTGTTAGTTTCCTAACATACAAAGTGTTTTGAACGTAAGCCTTATAGTTACATTTTGGTTGCATCTGACCAGAGCGCCTTCTTCCAAATGTTTCTTAAGTCCCCTACATGGTCAGACGTAAACTTGTACTTTTATCTTTCTTGTTGTAACTCTTGTAAAGGGCATGTTTGTTGAGTACATAATTAATTGTTGATTTACTGACAGATTTTCCCAGGGTAACTGTAACGCTCCCCTAAAGTTACCTCGAGGCTTCAAGGCTGCTTCTCTGATTAAGGATTTGAATGAATGATCAGTTTAGGCAGATGTACATTTCTTTGTTCTTCAAAAAACCTCAAAAACCCACACAGAACAACTGTATTTATACTGAAATTACGTTAAGGTTGATTCAGTATTTAGGTGACCTCTGAAGGGAACTTTTATTTTATCTAGGGCATCCGAGTAAAAGAGTAGAATCCGGCTGCATGACACACTTTTCAAACTGCAATATGGAAAAAAATATGGCAACCACATGACATTTTTTCCTCTCCACTATTATCTGTTACTTTTTCACATTAAACCCCAATATAAAACAATGGTATTTGTTTTACATGTTTGTGGTAGTAATGGTACAAATTCTAAAGAAGTTTGGGCAGCTTCAATATGTTTGCAAGGCACTGTGCTTTATACACAATTTCTTAAATAGAATTCGCTGTTCACCTCATGTTTAATTAACTACATGCTCTTCTTCCTTCCATCTTGGGGCTGTTTAATTTCTCAGTGCTGTTGCATTAAACCAGCTTTTAGTTAGATTGCTGAAATAGTAACAGTGGATGGGTGTTGCACTGTTAGATGGAGATCTTTATGCATTGATACCCATGAACCCATTTGAAGTAAACAGAAGGCAAAGCTATCAGTGCATGATATTTCTGCCTTTAGACATCACAGTTAAACAAAATAAGAAATTAATAAAATCAAGAACACCTTCTCTACAGAGATTTGCTTTAGCTTGACAATAAAAGTAAATTGCTGATATTTATCATTCAAGAAAAGCTGGTGGAACAAATAATGTTTTTCACGAAAACCAATTGGCTATATAATTTGATCATTTATATTTATGAATAAAGTATAAAAACACAAGAAAGAGCCAAGTCAGACTTACTTTATATTTATGTTGTGATGTGTGGCATAGCTTCGAATAATGGTTTCAGACAATCTACCCTTTCTTTTGCAGGACTTTATCCGTAAAAAATCCAACTAAATAATTTGCTATCATCTTTTTACCAGAAGGGGGCGGTGTCATAACAGCTTTCCCAGGAAAACCCTGCGCTAACACAATAAAACATATCTAGACGTTTTTAGAAAAGCTCCCTTCTCTCCATGATTTACGTCTTTTTCTTAAATTTCACTGTCCTCTTTGAGTTCTTGCAAACTGATCATAGTAATTCTACCGGCTGTCCAATGACTAATTAAGACAATGTCTGACATTTCTGCAGACACTGATAATATCTCCGCCATCTTCATTTCAGGTCAGACTTTGGATAATGTAACACTTCTTTTAATAAAGTTTAGGCCAATGTGTCCTTATTCCGTTTCAAAAAGCAAAGACTAACGTCGCTATAAGCGAGGATAAAAGTGAGAATGGTAAAGCCGACAAGTTATACCGGAAACGTGGAGATTTATTTCATAATAAAACCACAAACCAAACAATCTCACTAAAAGAAACAAAGCACACACTCTTAATTTGAATATCATAAAAGACCAAATAGGAAAAAAAAAAACTATGGAGGCACTATTGGAGGCAACATTTCTGTTTATACTGAAATGTTGCGTTGCGGCCATTTCAAGCCATATACAATTGTGGGGTAGAATGGTACTTTACAGTTGTCCCCGGTTGTCCCAACAGAAGGCAATTGATAATGAAGCTGGCTGTTCACAGCACACAATTTAAAGCATAATAATGGAATGTTGACTGGAAGGAAAAATGGGGTAGCAAAAAGGCCTCTTAAGAGTTTGAGAGAGGCTATCATCTATCTATCTATCTATCTATCTATCTATCTATCTATCTATCTATCTATCTATCTATCTATCTATCTATCTATATCTATCTATCTATCTATCTATCATCGTCTATGTTGTTCTCTTATTTTGAAAGGACCGTTCGCATATTGTATCCGGACCCAATGCTGACAGCGCTTGAAAGGCGCAAGCACGGGGACACGCCAGAGGAGCGCGGCTGAGCTGGAGGAGGAGGGAGGGGGCTATATTAGGCGAGAGTAAAAATGTGAAGGTGGAATTCAAGTGAGCAGCGTCGTTTTCTGGTCTCTGGCAAATGTTTCACTTGAGGAAAAATAATAATTATAATAAAAAAAAACAGGGGACATTCGCACAGCGGGAGCGGGAGCTTTATTTGGATCTTACAGCTGATTACGGGAATAATCCTCGCTAAGAATTATTTGTTTATATTTGTGTATCCCTCTTTCTACCAGTGTCTACCTTCACATGCAAATTGACTGAAAGCAGCGGTGCCAAGAGTGAGGATTGCAATTCGCGGTTGCAGGATATTATTTTATTAACTACAATGTGAATATCTCCTCGCGGTTTATGGGATTATTTTGGCCGAAGCAGCTTTGGTTTGGATAAGAACGCATTGGGCATCATGAGTTCCAGTGGTAAGTCCATTCTTGCGCGCCTTATCTTTCCGCTTGGAGTGCAAGGACAATGTAAACAATGATAAATGAAAATCACAAAAAAACTATATATATTATATTGTACTTGCTGAATGATCTAAATTAGAAACATGCTTGTTCTTTTTTTAATTTAAAGATTTAGCATTGGTGATGTTCATAATTTTAATATTTTCTTTCAAAAATATTTATTCAGAATAAAAAGATGTATAGAGCAAATCTTTGTGTAGCTTTACAACAAACTTGGAAAAGGTTAAACAGAGTACTAGATACATCCAGGGGTCAGAGTTCACACAGAAGCATTTTTTGAATTCTTTACCCACATAACAGCTTGGACAATCTCAGCGCCTGCCACCTCTCTTTCACCTCCTTTTGAGAGACCACTTTTAGCAGTGGCCTCTTAAAAAGCCCCCTGCTCTCACACACTGTCACTGCAGGATCAGTAAACATTATAGCTTGGGGGTCTCTGACCTGACCTCCTGTAAAGTTATGTGTACTGCAGCATGTGACAAATAACCCTGACAACCTCGGGGGCCACTGACATCCCTACCCTAGAATGGCCTCAGGCACAGCTATGATGTCGAGCTGACCTTGGATCAGCTGACTCTGACCCTGATCCTCTGTCCGCTGAATCAGGGCTTTCCCTGTACAGCTCGTGTTGAGCGTGCGCACATTTATTCTCAATGCATCCACTATGGTTTACATACAATTCACCGCAAATTGAAACACAGGTCAGACAGTGAGGATTTCAATGTGCAGGCTGTTAGAAGTAGAGGTGCCCCAGGTGCTCAGAGAACTGATGGTGTCAGGAGCGTCCTGTCTGCCCCCCTGGTATTACTGCATCATCCATAATCTAGTCTGTCATTGTGTGGCACTACATTATTCATCTGGTGCTCTAAACTCAGCTAAGTTTAGAGCAGCTAAGTTTAGCTGCTAAGTTTTTTAGAAAATGAGAATAATTATTTTGTTTAGAGCTCTGCGTGTTTTTTCCTCACATGACACAAAGGAGGAGCACCTGCAACCAACATGTGGGGAGCTGTCACACGAGTTCTTGTGATTTGCACGCATCACAGGATTGCAAAGCATGCATTGTAACACCTGGCAGAGAGATGGTGGGACATGTGCTCGTTCTCTGGCTCAAGTCTTCTGACCCGAAGAAAGATTGCTTTTTTTCTCTTTTCTCTTTCAGTGTCAGTCAATATGTTGCTGTCTGCCCCCAGTGTTTTTAAGATTTGGACACTTGGGGTGCGCTGCATGTACTGTTTTCTGCTACTCTTGAGTGTGATTAGCCAAAGGCCATCGACAAGCTCTGAGCAATTGAACAGAACCACAACTGCCTCGCTTCAACCTCTTTTACTGACATTTGGTGTGGCACGTCATTCTGCAACAACCTTACATGATAAGAAATGAAGGTCTGTGCAACAAATTAAAATCTTTCTTTTGGCACACTTAGTTTCTGCACAGGGGAGTGATAAAACACTAGTAGATCAATATACAGATCATTGAGTTGAGGGAGCCAGGGGCTTTCTGCAGCCCCATTCATCACAGGCAGCACTGACACTTTTCTCCTTTCCTCAGTTTGATGTGAAGAGCGAAGTTCTTTGAATTTTTTTTTTTTTTACTTTTTTGGTCTCTAAATGCACCAGCTGACATTATGTATTGTCTTTTACAAAATCCAACCTTTTTGGATTTAGTAAAAGGTAATTGTTTGGGAACATATGCGTTGATGGATAAATTGTCTTGTAATTACTTGTTTTTTTGTATGTAAAACTAACATCCGTCAAAGATCCTACAGCTATACTAAAAGATCTTGCAACAGAATCAGTCAAAACCTGAAATGGAACCTCAGACCTTACAGAAAGAAATTGGCATCAACCAGGATTAGTGCATTTCTACTTTCTTTTCATATTATTAATACTTGGCTGTGGCAGTAAAATAACACATGCAAATTATCTAAAAATAATGTTTACATTTTAAAATTTACGACAGCTTTAAAAACATAATGCAAAAGAAGGCAGTCAGAGACTGCAGACCTCCGCCACTCAATGTAGGGTCACTGACACCATAGAAAGAAAAATCCTGGGTCTGGCTCGTGAATCTGGCTAAGACTGGTTAAAAGTATTTCATAAGAATTTGTCTGGAACGTTTCCATAAAGTTGCTAACAGACACACAGACTGACAATCAAACTCAACTGAAAAGACAACCTCCTTGGCAGAAGTAAAAACAACAAAATGTCAGTTTTTAGTGGATCATGTTAGAACTTGTATATATTCCTACACACACTAACATTGTACCTAATCAACTTGATTTGCATACAATGTGTGACATAAAGGTTCACATAAAAAAAATCAATGATCAGGAGATCAAATACTGAATTTTTTTTTTCTTATTCACTTAATGCATCAAACCTAGAATTCACAGTTTTTTCAGTCTATAAACCCATCACCTCACAATATATTTTGCTACACATTCCTTGGATTTGTAAAAATCAGAATAGGAACATGTTTTGAAGCATAAATGGTGATAATTTTGTTATTCCTTAAGTTTCTGTTAGATTCAAAATTACCGCAGTAAATATCTTGCAACATTTTCTTTCTTTTGCATGTTTTATAGTCTTTAGGAAATGAAATTTAATCAATCAAAATTAGAACCAGAAGCTCAAACCACAAAGAAAAACTGAAATGGGTGTAGGCCTGATAGGCACATCTTTACTTTGACACCATTTTATTTCACCAGAATTGATTGTAACAGTGAAATAATAAATGTAGGCCCTCTCAAAATGATTTCCACATGACATCTAAAAACCTACATTATCGTGTTACTTAATTCAAGTGCAGTACAGCACATGCTGTATGACTTTGCATGCTGTTTTTTCTTACCTGGCTTGCCAGCACTTTGAAAATATGAAAATAGCCACTGACAGAGTAGATCAGGCTAGTGTACCAGCGTTATAAACCAATCATACTGAATTACAAATTTTTACATTTCACATTTGTTTCATATATACAGTAGGTGTAATATTTGAGCAAGACAGTAATGGACCAATTACTAGTATTATAGCCTGTATGACGGTTACATTTAGTTGCACTTCTGGTGTTGTGCACATCAGGCTACAGGGAAGTTACACTGTAAGGAGGGTGTGGAGCCTGCAGCTTCCAGAGCCTGACAATAGAATAGAAGCTGCACAACCAGAACGCCAAAAGAAGATATTTAAACTATATTTCTTCTGGTTTGGTGAGTTGCTTCAGTTACAGCTTGCATTAGTCATGGTAGTAATGTTTTAAGGGCGTTTGCTTTTGCCTCAAAGGGACTAATTGTACAATAACGAATACTTTACAACTGACCATTTCAATGGTAGATGGAAATATATTTCATTTTGATGCAGTTAATTCATTAAAATCCCAAACGCATTGTTTTGTAGAGTCAAATAGTTACTTACCTGTACAAACACTAAAGCTCAAGCTTAAACTCAAAGGTTTAAGTCTAACATGATCGACAGTTAGATATCGTATTTTTACCATTTTTAGAGTTTTTGTATTTAACCAGGCAAGAGCTGATTAATACATTGAAATTAAACTGTCATAATAATATCAACATGTGCAACGTCACAAACACAATTAACTGCTTAGATTCAGTAAGTAGTAGATTACAATTTTTAATATTTAATAATTACTATTCCTATATAAGTGCCATGTATTCACAGCCATTTGGGGGAAGCTTTACTTTGTTAAGCACCCACACCTGATGAGAAATTTTAGTGACTGAGATGCTAAATCACATGGTGTGGAGGGCATATAGTGATAATGAATAAGACAGAGAAGAGTGAGGAAAATGTGCAATAATTTGTAACACTCATAATTATCATAACTGCATGTTTTTCTTGCGCTATGATTTTTTGCATTAGGATTTCATGTTCTGAAAACACTTTTGTTACTTTATTGTTTCATAACAATAAAACCAATTGGTCAGAGCTAGAAAACTGTAATTGGCGGCTAAAACCTACAAGTTGATGGATTTCACCAAACAAAGCAATTTGGACACACAGCCTTGTGTGCACACACTAAGGGGAATTTAGAGTGACAAATTAACCTAACACGTATGTTTTTGGACTGTGTGCAAAAGCCAGAGTACCCGGAGAGAATTAACACATGCACAGGGAGAACATGCAAAAAGGCAACTTCACAGCTGAGTAGCATATTTGTCACTCAAGGATTTAAATAAATAGCGCACTGACAGACGGGATGTATAAATGTAAACCTACATAAGACCAGCAATAATAAATAATGGATTGTTACTGAATGGTGGGGAATCAGCTGGAAACTGGGGTAGATGGAAAGGAGAGCTATATCATTTATGATTGTTGAGCTGCTTCCTCATCTGGTGCCGAATCCAAACCAGAGCCAAATACCATTCATCACTGCATGATTCCTGGTGCCTTAGTTCAATATTACAGAGAACAAAGGCGGGAGCTTTGACTGTACAGATGCACACACAGATGCTGGGAGGCAACCGCTGAATATTCATTTACAGTCGCATGCAACAGATACAAAATCAGGCAGATGTTTTTGTTGTTTATTGATAGCTGCACCCATAGAGGGTTGAGGGTAAAAATCATTAAAGGGAAATTGCAGACACTTAAAAACAAATTATTTTGTCTTTTTTAAGCATAATCATTTTTTTCTTTAAAATAATAGAAAAGATTTGGTGGTGAAATAATTCAGTTCAATGCTTAACCACAGCTGCCTCCAGTTTATCTCTGTGACCTTGGCTTCTGGCAGGACTAAGCGATCATTAAGACTGTAGGTAGCAGTGTGACCCCTATTCCTTTCTCTGTGGAGTATTGGCATGTTTGTGTTACCACTGGACACCAGCGCCGCTCTAATGGCTGTTTCAACACAAGGTCCAGATAGAGATGAAGACGGATAAAGAGAGGAAGGGCAAGAAGAAGAAGCAGAGGGGCCTGATCAATGACTACATTAAATTACTGACAGGGAAGATGGATGGGCGTAGTACTCCTCGAAAGTTTTATGAAGAGTGGCAATGATTTCAGAGTGAATTATTGCTCCATCGACAGAATAATAAGTATTTTAAAAGTCTGATAATTATTTTTATTTTCTTATTTTTGACTAGTATTTTTTTGGATTCAAGTTGTCACATTTGGTAAACCAGATTTAAAGTTTATGAGACAAAAAGAGATCCAAAAGGGTTGTCTCTTCTGATTTCTTACTTTTTCAGCAGTTTGAGACTAGTTTGAGACTAGGCATGGGCCTATCTGTTATTTTCACACTTTGATAACCTTGAGTAAAAAATACCAGAGTTTTATGTTATATACATAAAAATATAAAACAACACCTAATATCTAACTATCTATTCTCTATTTACAACAGAAAAGCTACAATGGTTCTGCCAACATGATATATATTAACTGTATTAAATATTATAGTTATAATAAAAATATCTGTAAGATTGATCTATTGTTAATTTTATTTTGACACAAAGATTCATCAAAAAGTCAGTATATACATCTGCTATTTCTTGCTGTAGGTTTAAAGTTTTTGCACGGAATATAAACCCTTTTAGATGTTCTAAAAGTTACTTTATAAAGTAACACGAGTGAATTTTAGATAGTTAATTAGTTTGGTCATTTGCCTAAGGAGCTAGCCTGCAGTCAACTGCTTAACAGACATGCTGCTCATAGCTGACTGACTGATGTTTTAATACAGTTAAAGTACACTTTAAACCCACGGACTCCGGTCCAATTCCGGACCCAAAGACCGTTTTGTCCGGACCGGAAAGAATCTTCTCATTTACTGTGTAGATATAGACATTTTATTCCTGCCGGCTGCTGTGTCTGACTTTTGAACAGGCGTGCAGGGCAGCTATGTGGATCAGCAACATTCTGTTTCACACTCCAAGTCAGCTGGTGGCGGTAATGCACTACATCGTTGTATGCCAACTGCCAGACAATGACAAAAAAGAAGCTATGCGGGTCCTTGGACGCGGGTTGCTAATACCCTTTTAGGCGGCACGGCTCCATTCCACTCAGTCTCTCTTTACTCTGTACAATACCAGTTGTGTTTCCACTGACCCACTGACGGCTGGAGCTATGGCAGCTGAAACTGCGCTGTGGCGCTATAAACTTGACTGTTAACAGCTGCTAAGTTACTAGCTTGAGAGCTCATGCTTGCTCACAGTACAATGACTTGGTGGTGCACAAATGAGTTAGTAAAAGAAGATGGCTTTGTCAAAAATAAAGTGGACTATGAAAACCTCACATTTAAAGATGAATGGACAGAAGCATACACTTTTCTTTTAACTTTCGTTGGGTGTAAGGCAGTCTGCCTTATGTGCTCTGATTCAGTTGGACTTATGAAGAGTGGAAATCTAAAGAGACACTATGAAACCAAACATAAGAACTTCAACCAAAGATTTCCACCTGGGTCTGTTGGTAAGACAAGGAGAATAAATGAACTGAGGGGACAATATGAGTGAGCTACACGGTTGATATCACAGACTCTTACAGCACAGCAGTGATCACTGTCAGTACAGTGGATTTTAGGAAAACACAAAAAGCACTGACTGGGTAATGATCAAAGAGTGCATGGAAGCCGTAGCAGAAACACTTTTAGATGGAAAAGGAGGACAACAACTTAAGGAAACGATTAAATTAAAAAGGTTAAATTGCCATGTCTGCCACAAGCACAGCAAGGAGAGCAGAGTTGTTATACCAAGATGTACAGACCCAGCTCGACTGCCATTCAAAGTGTGTTAATATTGGTACTTAAATTGGATTGCACTTTTCTGTTCAGCAGATGATTTCATTGGCATATGAATAATGGATCAGTAGTTAAAAAAATACTGTTAACCAAAAAAGAAAGAAAATACTTTTGTCAGTTGACTTAAGATATTCTGCCCCCAAAGTGTTTTGATAATGGAGGTAGTGGACCTCTTGCTATTTTAGTTGGGGACCACTGCTTTAAACCATAAATATAGTTTATTTCCATTCTATAATTTATTCTGCTCTAAATCCTATTGCATGTAAATTGCCACTGCCATCTGCTAACTAATATCACTGACAAGATATAATTTACAATCATGTATAGAATAGCACAACCTGAAGAGTCCTGCTTATGTAGATTGCGTGTAAATTTTTATAAAAATTAAACAATGTATGTTTCCGCTCAGTTGTTACCCACATTTAACACCACCATTCATTCGGCATCCATTGTGACTAAACTGTCAGCATGTTCTTCGTCTGGGCTGTCAGGTTAAGGGAAGAAATAGCAGCAAACTCTCAGTCCCCAGGGATGCTGTCAGCCTCTCTGACCACAGCGCTGTTATCATGTGAATACTGGAGGCTGTAATCTCCTGGGGCTCTCTGTGCTGATGTGGAGCCAGTGGACTACACGTGTAGTCTAGCTGGTTATCATTAGAAGTATGACTCAACTGCTAGTTGTAGAAGAGGATGGAGGGACTTTTTTATAGAAGTCTTTAGTGGCTTTTGAAATGGGAGAGCTTTGACTCAGTGAATGAAAGTGAACACACTGACACAGTTAGTTATGTAACACCTCAGCTTCTGAGCTGATTGTGTACTTGCAGTGTGCCTTCTTGGCTTCTCTTGAATACATGCCAAGTCAGAAAGCATCTTGTTGATATTCTTGTTCTTACACCTTAGACTGGACTTTATTATCACCCAATACCTTTTAGGGTGGAAGTAGGCAGTAGGTCTGAAGGTATACCATGGTTTTAAAAAGTTCAAAAACTGCTATACGTTTTCCATGGAAACGTCCCCATGCTTTAAAGTGGACACCAGGGAAAGTACTAAAGTAGCATAGAGTAATGCAATGCTCCCCTTCCACTATTTATTGCTGTGCACTGCTAATAAGCTGGCTGAAAGAAGGCTCTTACACTTTCATGGACTGGAAACTGCAAAAGCGTCACCTGTTACACTTATTAGGGTAAAACTGTTCTAAAACTACAGTTATTAGGGTAACATTGTTTTAAAACTACAGTTATTAGGGTGAAACTGTTTTTTAACCAGCTAAGATCAGCTTGATAGACTCCAATGTCCAGACTAAATTCAAGATTTGTTTAGTGTATATTTTTAGCTTAAGCCTGAGTATTAAAATCAAAATAATATCAAGGACACTCTCGGGTCACTTTATTAGGTACAACTTGCTAGTATCTGCAAAAATAATTAAGTAGGCTTTGGGATTTAAACAATGCTCAATTGGTTCTGAGGGGCTCAGAGTGTGCCAAGAAATCCCCCACAGTATTACACCACTACCACCAGCCAGAACAGTTAAAACTAAAAAGCAGGATGGAGTAGTTTATGTCCAATTCTAGTCTTACCAGCTGAATGACGCAGCTGAAATCAAGAGTCAAATTTGATAAGTCTGTGTAAATTGTAGCCTCCATTTCCTGTTAGTTGACAGAAGCGGCACCTGGTGTCCTGCTGCTGTAGCCTTTCTACTTCAAGGTGTTGTGTGTTTAGAGGTAGAATTCTGAATACTTCGGTTGTAAGAAAGGTTACTACTACTGGTTAATGCTGACTTTTCATCATCTCAAACCCCTCTGCCCTTTCTCCTATGAACTCTGACATTCACAAAACATTTTTGTCCACACAACTTCCGCTCACTAGATATTTTCTCTTTGTCGAACCATTCTTCGTAAACTCATGAGAAAAGCCCTGTAAATCAATAGTTCCTGAAATAGTCAGACTAGCCCATCTGGCACCAACAACCAAGCCACATTCAGAGCCACCTAACTTGGTTTGAACTTTAGCAGATCCTGTTAACCATGTGTAGATGCCTAAATGCACTGAGTTGCTGCCATATTATTGGCTCATTTACTTTTTTGTGCAACAAGCTTTTGAACAGTTGTACCTGATCAGTGTTACTGGTATTTACAGCACAATTATAACTATAATATTATATTTATATATTTTGGAAGCAGTAAAGTAATTGTCAATATGTTTTTTAATAAAAAAAATGGATCATGTGATGCATTCTTGTTAATGTTTTTGTAAAATATTATAAAATCATGATATTTGCACTCAAGGTTGTCATACCATGATAATCTCATACTTGCCCATGCCAAGTTGGAATATGCATTTATCTCCTTTATATCCTCTGTCCCTCTGAGTTTTGCTGGTATGGGAAGCATAAGCAAGCTCTGTTTTGGCCCTGTTTCAGAAGGTCAGCAGGGTAAATAATTGCCCTCGTGTGTTTTCAGTAGATGATGTCAGGCCCGCTTGTACTTCCATTAGACCCCATTATCTCACATTCACAGTGTTGTTCATGAAGTTTTACAAGAAAACATAAAACACTTCCTTGGAATTTTCATTCGAACTAGCGGCTGGGCACTTATCAAGCCAGGTTGTTGTTCCCAGGGGTGCCGCCAGCATTGTGAGGGAAACAATGAACTTACAGAGACTCGACTGTGGGAGATGTGGTGTGGGAATTGCTGTTGCATATTTCTAGCAGTCACACTCCTGTCCTGGACGAAAAAATATACAACCACAGCCGTGCATGTGTGATTAATGCCCTTGAGGCTACTTTGTGAAAACACTGCTTGCTTTCTATCGAGAAGCATCATGTGCAGCTGTGCAACTAATAATGCATTAATTTGTACCCACCTTAAGGGACGTTCTCTACCCTCTTTGACAACTGATGATTTAAAGTAAATTTCTATGTTTTACTCATAGTGTACTATGAAAAAATGTTATGTAGCATCACTCTTGCCATTTGCAAGGAGTATGCAGACAGGTATGAAATGGTTAGTTCACAGGTAAGAAAAGCAAGGAGGTTGGGAATCAAAGTCCAACTGACCCAGAGCCTGTTCTGGTAGTTAACCAGTTTGTACACTAGGACTTTGTGGTTGTTTGAGGTTCTAACACTTGTTTCTTAAAAATATATAGTGCTACTTTTTCGTTTAATGAAAATGATTCATTAGGTTACAACTGGCCTACCTGCATCTAGAAATACATGTAAATGCAAATTTATTTAATTGTATGATATCATTGCCATTAAATTGTGGCACTCTTGGGAAAGTTTCTTTTTGCACTCTTCAGTTTTTACTTGGGGTGTGACAGTACATAAGATTAGGTTCACAACAAGTCAGGATGAGATTTTAGAAATATTTTTGGAAAAACTAAAACTACTCTTTGTTTCCCCTTTCAACAAATATAGTAAATGTATTTCAAATTGAGTTTTAAAGAATCTGTAATCAGTGTAGAATAATACAATCCAGGTTTGAACAGTTTGTATATTTTGCTTCTCATACTTGTTCAAATCTACAGGCACATCTCAAAAAATTTTAATATGGGAAAAAGTTCAATATTTTCTGTAACTCAATTCAGAAAGAGAAATTCATATGTGAAATAAAATCATTAGACATGGAGTGAAATATTTCAAGGCTTTTTTTTCTTGTAATTGTGATCATTATGGCTTACAGATAATGAAAACCCATATTTCACTGTCTCAGAAAATTAGAATATTGTTAGAATATTGTTAAAACATTATTGGAAACATACGGTGTCACACACGAATCAGCTAATTAACTTAAAACACCTGCAAAGGTTTCCTGAGCCTCTCAATGGTCTCTCAGTCTGGGTCAGTAGGCTACACAATCATGTGGCAGACTGCTAACTGGACAGATGTTTAGAAGACAGTCGCTGACAGCCTCGACAAAGAGGGTAAGCCACAAAAGGTCGTTGCTAAAGAAGCCGGGTGCTAAAAAAGAGTGCTGTATCCAAGCACATTCATAGAAATAGGTGGTAGGAAAGGATGCAACAGCAAAAGGAATATCCGCAGACTTGACAAATCCTACACACGGGCTGCAAGTGTCTTACCTGGGCTAAGGAGAATCAGAACTGGACTGTTGCTCGGTGGTCCTCTTTTTAGATGAAAGTAAAGTTTGTACTTTTTTTGGAAGTTCCCTGAGTCTGGATGAAGAGCAGAGAGGCACAGAATCCACGTGGCTTGAAGTCCAGTGTGAAATTTCCACAGTCAGTGATGATATGAGGTCCCATGTTATCTGATGGTCCTCTGTGTTTTCTGAAGTCCAGTCAACACAGCCATTTACCAGGAAATGTTAGAGTACTTCATGCTACCTTCTGCTGACAAACTTTATGGAGATGCTGATTTAATTTTCCAGCAGGACTTGTTACATTCTCACACTGTCAAAGGTGTAATGACCATGGTGTTACTGGCCTGACCTGAACCCCATAGACCCCATAGAGAATGTATTGGGTATTGTCAAAAGGAGGAGAGGCACCAGAACCAACAATGCAGATGACCTGAGGGCCACTATCATAGCAACCTGGGGTTCCATTTCATCTCAACAGAACCCCAGGCTGATTGCCTCCATGCCACACTGCATTGATGCAGTAAAACACAGCGCAATTCAATAACTACTTCTTTTCTAAATTCACAATATGAGTTTCAGGCATAGATATATTTTAAACATGAAGGACACATCTTCATAGCCATTTAGGAGACAGACTTCAATGTGACAAAAAATGCTGTTGCCATTAATTCAATTTAATTCAGTTTTATTTATATAGCGCCAATTCACAACACGTTGTCTCAAGGCACTTCACAAAGTCAGGTACATACATTCCAATTAGTCCTAACCATTGAACAGTGCAGTAAGAGTTAGTTATTTATTCAAATTGGATAAAAAGTTTTTCTGTCTAAGGAAACCCAGCAGATTGCATCCAGTCAGTGACTTGCAGCATTCCTTCCTCCCGGATGAGCATGTAGAGACAGTGGACAGTCACTGGCGTTGACTTTGCAGCAATCCCTCATACTGAGCATGCATGTAGCGACAGTGGAGAGGAAAAACTCCCTTTTAACAGGAAGAAACCTCCAGCAGAACCAGGCTCAGTGTGAGCGGCCATCTGCCACGACCAACTGGGGGTTAGAGAGAACAGAGCAGAGACACAAAGAGAACAAAGAAGCACTGATCCAGAAGTACCTTCTATGAGAAGGAAAAGTAAATGTTAATGGATGTAGCTCCTTTAGTCGTTTCACCTAGAAAGAAAGAACAGATAAACTCTGACCCAGTTTTCAAGGTTAGGGTCTGAAAGAGAGCACATATAATTAGTTACAGTAAAAGCTCAGTCAATCGCCATGTCTAGGAGAGAGAAAGGGTTAAACACTGAAAGACAGGGCCATGTGGATCATTGGTACAGGGTGAGCATTAAGTTGTTGCCAGCAGAAGCTTGGAACGATGCCCCTCTCCAGAAAGGTGTTACAGGTGACACAGAGTCAGGCCAGGTGTAGCTTCTAGGAAGAGAAAAGAGAGAGAACAAAGTTAAAAGCTGAAATAACAGCAAATAATGCAAAATTGGAGAGTAGTTTGAGAATGTAGCGAAGAGGGTGAAAGTGGTCATTATGTCCTCCAGCAGCCTAAGCCTATAGCAGCATAGCTACACAAAGAGTTTCAGTTCAGATTGTTTAGTTAAACAGCGATTATTGTCAACAATGTCGTTTCAAGGCACCCCACAAAGGGTCCCATTGATGGTCATTGTTTTACTAAAAACCACAAGGATTGGGATACCTCTCTCTGTCAGACTGATTATAACCATTGGAAAAGAGAAGGGGTCACACAGGTAGCAGAAATGGAGGGTGTGTTTGCCCCTCAACTATAACTGAGCCAGTTTAGGCTAAACCTGACTCCCCCTTACTCCATCCAACAGGGAGGGAGGAAGGCTCCCTCCCTGATAAACTAAGCCACTCTAACTATAAGCTTTATCAAAAAGGAAAGTTTTAAGCCTAGCCTTAAAAGTAGACAGGGTGTCCGCCTCACGGACTAAAACTGGGAGCTGGAGAGGAGCCTGATAACTAAAGGATCTGCCTCCCATTCTACTTCTAGAGACTCTAGGAACCACCAGTAAACCTGCAGTCTGAAACAAAGTGCTCTGTTAGGAACATATGGAACAATCAGATCTCTGATGTATGATGGAGCTAGATCATTAAGGGCTTTATATGTGAGGAGGAGAATTTTAAATTCTATTCTGGATTTAACAGGGAGCCAATGAAGGGAAGCTAAAGTAGGGGAAAATGATCTCTCTTTTTAAATTTTTCATCAGAAAACTCTTGCTGCAGGTTTTGAATCAGCTGAAGGTTTTAACTGCATTTTGGGGACATCCTGATGGTAAAAAAATTACAATAGTCCAGCCTTGAAGTAAAAAAAGCATGGAAATTTTTTTCAGTATCACTCCTGGACGGAATTTTTTTAATTTTGGCAATGTTGGAGGTGAAAAAAAGGAAATCCTAGAAACCTTTTTAATATGGGATTAAATGACATGTTCCTGGTCAAAAGTAACCCCAAGGTTTTTTTTTTTATTACCGGAGGTCAATTTAAATGCCATCCAGGTTAAGCGTTTGTCTAAGCAGTTTTTTTTTTAAAGACTCCGGTCCCCAAAAGGGACAACTTCTGTCTTGTCTGAATTTAGAAGCAAAAAATTTTAAGTCATCCAAGTTTTTATTTTCAAGGCATGCTTGTAGTCTATCTAACTGGTTTGGGGTTCATCAAGATTTATGGATAAGTAAAGCTGAGTATCATCAGGAAACAGTGAAAATTGATCCTATGCTGCCTGATAATTTGACCCTTTTGGAAGCAATTTAATATATAATATATATATAAAATATATATATATTATATATAATATATATAAATATATATATATAAAATTTAATATACATATAATAAAAGAGAATTTGGGCCCCAATACTGAACCCCCTGTGGTACTCCACAATTAACCCTGGATTTTAAGATGATTTATCATTTACATGAAGAAACTGGAATCTGTCAGACAAATAAGATTAAACCCAGCCTAGCGTGGTTTCCCCCTGATCCCTACAGCATATTCCCCCTTTTTAAAAGAATAAAGGGCGACTGTATCAAATGCAGCACTGAGATCTAACAGAACCCAGTACAGACACAAGTCCATTATCTGAGGCCATAAGAATATCATTAGTGACTTTCAGCAGAGCTGTTTCAGTGCTATGATGAGCTCTGAAGCCTGACTGAAAGTCTTCAAACAGGTCTGTAAAAGCTCACACATTTTTATTAGCAACTATTTTTCAAAAAAATTTTTTAGATAAGAATGGAAAATTGGATATAGGGCTGTAAATTTTTCAAGTCATCTCGATCAAGCGAAGGGTTTTTTAAGAAGGTTTAATTACAGCTACCTTAAAAGCCTGTGGAATATCCATTTACTAAAGATAGATTAATCATATCTAAAATGGGGCTGGTAATCAGAGGGAACACTTCCTTAAATAATTTGGTTGGGATTGGGTCTAACATACAAGTTGAAGGTTTAAATGAAGCTAATATTTCTGATAATCACAAAATAGATTTCCTTATGGCCCCAGTTTTAATAGCACAGTTAACAGTTAGTCAATTATCTCGTGTTAGATTTTGAGATGTTGCAAAAGTTAAAGGGTTCAAAACAAAAAACCCAATGTGAAATGAAGACTTTACAAGATTTTGGTCAAATTTCCATTGTTTACATATCTCTGAATTAACTTGGAGAAAAGTATTTTTATTTTCCAGTATCGGAGAAAAAAAAACCCTGCAAGCTGCTACAGTTTTGCATAAACTGTAAACGTTTTTCTAAATTTAGTAGATTATTACAATAAGTAACAATATCATTTTCAGGTAATAGGCTTTACCAAAGAAATCTTATATAACATCTCATGCATAAAAAAACAGCAGTCTGTTGCTCTGTAGCTGGTGATTACTGGCAAATAAACATGGGGTTAGACTATTTGCAGCTCGATTATGATGCACACCAAAGAACAACACAGAGAAACAGTCTTGTCAAAACTACAGAATTTGATAGTTTGGGTAGAAAACACGTTTTAATGCAAATGTATCTATGAAACTCAACAAATGCAAGTACTGCTTTGACACTGACCTTTTAAGTGGTGCATGTCCTTTGGGATTCAACCACTGAAATGCAATCAGCTACTCTGTTGTGTCAGCTCACATGCTCGTCCTGCTCTAGTGGAAAGAGAAAAGTCCTTCATTTAGTTGTTCAAACTGCCAGGCCAAATTGTTACTCTACCATCACTCTTCTTCTTTAGAGTTGAGCCACTTAATATCACTATGGAAGAACAACAAAGAAGAGTGTACCAGCTGTTCTGAAACAGAGTCAATACTATAAGCCATGTGGATGACAGAAAATATGTTATTAGCTCAGATCAAGAGACTGACCTGGTCTAATTCCCTAGAGGTGCCAAATATTATTTTAAACACTGTTTGGAAATAAATTAAACAGGTTTTTGTTAAGAGGGTATTTTGCTCTAACTTTGTTGAGGGAATTAGTGGGAACCTATTTTTGTGATGAACATAAAAGCTAAAGCCGAATGAGGTAAGGAGATCGATTCGTTCATTCAAGTGGTAGTGAAGCATGAGTGTTTGAAAAATAGTGGCAGTGGGAAAGAAAGCCTGGAAGGTACCCAGCCTTATAGGTTTCAGAGCTCACAGCTTCAGAAGTGTTGACAGAGCTACAGACAGAGCTTATTGTGGAAGCTCCATGCAGACTGATTCTTAAACACATTTTCAAACTATTTTTGTATGAAGAAGATGCTTTATTATGATCCTTCAGTGATTCTTGAACCTTTTTACATTTACCCCATTATAACCACTGACTTTCATTTGTTTAATTGTTTTACTGAATTTTATTTTTGAGAAATAAAATTTCCGAAAAGGTTAGTGGGCATTTGTATCCTACCATTCCTAACACATCACTGATACTAATTATATGTTTAGGGTTGTTTTCCTGCTGGAAGGTGAGCCTTAATCCCAGGCACAAGTCTTTTGGAGCCTTTAACAGGTTATCCTGTAGGTCATCCTGTAGTTTGCGACATTCATCTTTACATCAACTTTGAGGAACTTCCATATCCCTGCAGAAGAATACCATCACTAGAGCATGATGCTGTCATGATGTCACGAAAACAAGCCCATAGCAGCGACGGTGGTTGGTGTTTGTCCTGTAACCGGTGGGTGGCTGGTTCCAACCCCCACTTTGTCTGTCTCAGTCATTGTGTCCTTGGGGAAGACACTTCACCTGTCTTGTCTGCTGATGGTGGACAAAGAGCTCAGTGGTGCCAATTATGTGGCAGCCCAACTTCTATTAGTCTACCCCAGCTGTGGCTACAATGTAGACTGCCACTGTCAGTGTGTGAATGTGTGTATGACTGATTGTATTGTAAATTGCTTTGAGGTCCTTGGGCTTGATAAGGTGCTGGACAAGTGTAGACCGCTTACCATTTACTATATTTTTTCAGAGTGCACAACTAATATTTGTCCTGTTATATATATATATATATATATATATATATATATATATATATAATTTGCTTTCATTTGTGGGTATTCAATTCATTCCATATCTAGCCTGGTTTGCATTAAGTTGACTGACAATGCTTGTTCAAAGCTTATACTTTGCCACATCCAAGATGACACTTTAACTCATATCGTACTCTGCAAGTTTAGGATGGTTTTAAATTTAATTGTGATCAAGAAACTTACAAATCAGTGTATCAAATAATCTGCATTTTATCTCTGGGATGCTACATTTAGGATGTTTTTGTGTTCCGTAGCTCATCGACAAGTCTCAACACGCAGTGAGCGGAGCTCTGAACCAATCCGGTGCCAGCGGTGTCGAGAACCATGCAAAGGGGAAGTGGTTCGGGTCCAAGACACTCACTTTCATGTCAAGTGCTTCACCTGCACAGGTAAGAAATAGATACCTTAAAGACAACAATGCTGCACACGGATTATTAAAGCAGAAAAAAAAATCTGTACTGACTGTACAAGCAACGTATATCACATTGTTCCCTTGCTTAGAATGTTATGGCCATTACTTTAAGCATTCTGTTAGATAGCTATTTTATTTTATCATCAGAGACAACATGTTTTTCTTGGCCACATCAAATGCACACATACTTTGACAGACACACGGTAAGCGCTCCATCTTCTAGTGCGCATGCTGAGTGCTGCTATTAGCCCACAGTGGGGATTGAAATGTATCAAGAGAGACCTTGTAGTGCACACTGGTTCCTGGTAAGGTAGCTTGTTATTGTCCTGGCGACCTGGAGAGGATTTACCCTTGCTTGCACACACTGGCTTAATGACACTGATGTAACTGGCTTTTCACTGCTGTTGTACAAGTTGGTACAGGTGATCTGGAACAAATACAGTTGTTACATAACCAAACATCTTATTACAACAAGACACCGCTTTTCCTTTGCAATACAAAGCTAATTTAGTTACCATTGTGCTATTTAGAGTTTAAGTAAATCACTCAAGTGTGACTCCACTTTTTTTTTTTAGAAATGTTTACTACATAAGAATCTGTATGATATGCTACTTGAATATTTAACCGTGAACAAAAATGCCACAGTTTCATAGTTTTAAAATGTTGAAAACAATTTAAAACAATCTATTTGCTTTAATCTACAAAGCAACACCAGAAATGCAATCATGAAACTTTTAATATTGCAGCCATAATATTTTCTTATATTGCTGTTTATTAATACAGCTTTATCATACAAATTCCACTGAGAAATTGGTTTATAATATATTATATGTAAATTGGCTTATTTTCAGCTTTATCTGCTGTGACTGGTGTTAAAAGAGGGATACATGACATTCCTCTTTTTTCCAAGCCATGACTGTTGCGCTCTTTTGTACCAGAATATTTTCCGAATGACAAGCTTTCCTCTTTGTTGTAGTATGCTGAGAAACTGAAAACATCACACCTGGAGCAACCCAAAACTATTTGAAAACTGTGTCATTTGTTTAATATCGTTTATAATTTCTTATAGGTAAAATATCCATACCAAAAATTAACTTTTTTTAGTTTTGTTAATAGATTTGTTGGTTGAATGTTGTAGTCTTTTTAGGTGGAACGTTTTTTTAATGGCATTTACCCCTGGAGGAAACTGACTAAACAATAAGGCAATAGTTTGTTTTATTTTCTTTTTTCCTTTTGCTGATTATTTATACTTTTAAAATTTCTTTTTTTAAATATTGCAAAGAAAAATGTTACTTTTTGAAGTTTTAAAATTTGAAAATCTTATGACAATAAAGTATTGGTGGAAATTAGAAAAGTGGGAAGCATTGAGGAATGCTGTTCCTCCACAAACAAAGAGTGTCAGTCAGGCAGTACTTTTCCAATATCAGAAGCTAAACCATTTTAACAAGACAAGAAATGTGTTCAAGTTTGAAGAGTTTTGCAGATGAAGGGAAGTACTTTTTATAGTTTTTGTTGAAAAAACTCCCCCCAGCAAACATAAAGTATTTCAAATGGCTAGAGAGTAAGCCTGCATAGTCTTTCCTATAGTGGAAAGGAGCAAATTATCAAAGATTAAATTATCAAAGCTTGAGGTTTCTATTTTGCCTTTTTCTCGTAGTATCTGCATTCAGTCACGTTTTGGCTGATATATATTGAATTAAGGTATTTTACAGAGGAGCCTTTCCTGAGCAGCATGAGAACAAGAATGTTTGTTTCCGTCAGAGATACAGTAACAGCCTTGTCCAGCCCTCATCTGTTCTGCAGTTCAGGAACTCACGAAGGACTATTCATTGGAGGCTAGTTGTTTGTTTTTCCCTCATATGTGACTGTGACACACACAAGATGAAGCTCCAAGTGACAACAGACAGTTTTGAACTCATGTATGTAAGTGTGCATGTTCCTACATGTGGGCACGCTCTCTGTGGTTGTGAGAGGTTGCTGTGGTAACCATGTGAAGGGGCACCTGGGCTGTGGTTGGTGGATATTCTCAGCATCTCTAAGGTGCTATTAACCAATCGGACCGCTTTATTTTGTGCCCCAGAGAAAAAAGGGGGAGCGCCAAAAGTGAGCAGTAAGAGGAAAAAAGTGGGGGGATGGGGGGGCTGTTTGTGTCGCTCAGACATTACATCACCAGTGTAGTACCGTACTAATATTACTCTAATATTCAGTTTTTCATACAGAAAGCTGTGACTGGATATTTTATATGAGTATCAGACAGCTTCCTTCTCATGCTCCAGAGGCAAAAATCGAGTGCTGTTGTGCAGCCAGAATCTGCCACATCCTTTCCCATTATTTGCCCTCTGGCATGGGCTTCTGCACCGACAGCAGTTTTTAATAGTTTTCATTGTTAATCTTGTAAAACCCCGTTGCACACAAACATGTCGCATGTTTCTTTGAACTTCTGTGTGTTCCCTGAAATTTGGATTTGTTTTCTCTACTTTTGATTGGATCTTTCCAGGTATTCTATGTAAATGACTGACTTCATTTTTTTCAATTTATCTTTTTCTTCTTTGCTAAACGTTTTTTCCTCTTTTTTATAATGTCGCTACTCTCAATCCAGGCATGGATTGAGGACATTGACTGGATTTATGGACATATTATGGGACCAAATTATATTAGCATGTGGAGTGTGTGATCAGGAAACTAATGGCGAGGCTCTATTAATGTTATGTTGTTTCAGGCGCGGCTCTAGTGCAGGCGGCAATTACAGGCACGTTAAGGCAGTTTTAAAGGTTTTATTTCTTTTGACAAAGGCAAGGATGACCAAGCACTGAAGAAGAAAGGTAAGCAGTTATTTTCAGGGGAGTAATAGATGGTGATGATGATGGTGAAGTAGTGAGGAAGAGGAGAATGCTTACTGTTAGTAGATTGATTGGAAGTCCAGGGAAGATGCACAGACGCACAGAGACTGAGGCTGACAGGTGGTTAAGTTTGATAATGACATTTGCAGCATCTTTGTTAGTTATTTCCCACATGATGGTGGAAGGAAGGGCGATTGGTGTATTATTGTGGAAAGGCATGTGAGTGGTTGCAGCAAAGCAGTAGACTGGTGAGTGAGCCAGGTGGAGGAGTTGACGAGCATGGAGGAGATAAAAAAATGTAGAGCTCAGAAGGCTTGCTGTGGGGAGCCCTGGAGATGAGGAAGCCAAATCTGGCATGAGAACGCCTGAAAGCCTTCGTGGACTGTTATCAGCTGAAGTGAGGACAAGACTTCGGTTAGATGCAGACAGTGAATGTGTCAGAATTCTGTGATTGATTTCTGATCTCTCGGTTTCATAAAGTTTTGACCTGCCAATGATTTTAGCCAATTATGAATTCTCTTTAAGAACTTTGTATAAGAATAAGATATAAAAATAGCATTTTAAATTATAATTTTTCTTGCTATTCTGCCATGGATGCTCAATGAAGATCTCCATAAGAAGCAGAGGCCACGTCACACTGTGTGTGTGTGTGAGAGAGAGCAGTCGCTAAAAACAGGGTTTACTATTATTTTAAAACAAGCAAATTATCTAAAAACAGCAAATGAATCATGAAATTAAATAGTATTTTCCATTTTCCTTCTGATCTCTCATCTTCATTCTTTTCATTGTTTTCCTTTTTTTTCCAGAAAAGGCTGACTATGCCACTAAACTGTGGTCATTGAGTCTTAAACTGGTAGACACTCTCCAGAGATGCTTTTAACGCACATTCTCACCATGTCAAAATACAAACAACCATACCATCCATCATTTTATCCTTCTTCTATGAAGCCATTTTACTGTACATCAGCCACATTATCATAATTCTTTAAGTCATGCATTAGTCATTGCTGCAGCATCTCACCAATCATGGGCATTTAACCTCATTTGAACCCATTATCCTGTAGCTGATTATAGCACAGAGAAGCCGCCATACAATCAGCTCAAGAAAGTAAGAATGGTAGAACAGAAGCCAGCTCACAGACTGATGCATCAGCTCCAGACAAAGAGGAAGGGCAGAAGGGGTGTGAATAATGTTGGTCCCATATTTCTACTGAGTGTAGCAGTGGATTCTGAAGTATGGACAGTGTGGTGTTGTATTACAAGTATGTTGGCTGACTCGTGCATAGTGCTCCAATGACATACTGACCACAGCGTAATTGGCACTCTTGGATTCCAGCAAACACAGCGGGTCCTGTATTTGGCCGTGAGCACAAAGCTTACTTACACATAAATCTCATTGCAAAGGATAAAATAGGTGTATGTTTTCTTTGTGGCCTACTCGCTACTGAAAAAAAGAAATACACAAATAGAGAAAATAGAAAGAGGCAGAGACACGGAAAAAAAACCTAATTTGCACTTAAAGTAGGAAGCTGCTCTTTTTAGCTGTTTGTTGTTAAAGGCAACATAGATTATTTTATGAAACAGTGCTATAGGGAATTGTAAATGTACATACCAATACCATACCAATAGGTTGGATAATGCTCCATTTCTCCCTAATGTACCCAGAAAGGCCCATATAAAAAAGCTGATTTTCTAACTCTTTCTCTGCACACTTTTTTAGTCAATGAAGTCTCAGTTTAAATGCATTTCCCCCCACATCTTGGTCTGCTTGTCACTGACATTAACCTGATGTTATGTATTGGTGTTGTTCTCTTGTGAAAAAAACACACAGGAGTCACAAAACTACAGGAGAATAAAGAGAAAATAAAGAAGGAGAAACAGACAGAGAGGCGCAGGAGAGAATAAAGCATGGGGGGTTACTGGGAAGGGGAGCTTCCTGTAGCTATAGCAACGGCTGGTACACTGGTCCAATCACCACACCAAAGTGTGGTTGCTAGGGAGAGATTCCGGCAGAGGGAAAAGGGAGTGCGACTGAAAGCAGCTCTTTTCCCTGACGACTCCCTTGGATTCACCAGAGATGACAAGGATTATTCCTCTGCATGTGTCTCCCAAGCGTCACCATCCTAAGGGTTTTTACATGCTGAAGTCTTACAAATTACCTGGAAGTGTGCATGTGTGTCTGCAGAGTTGAGTTGGAGGCGCTTAGGTGAGAAAGAGTCTAGCTCCTAGAGAAAGTGATTTCTGAATAACAGAGCCAATTATAATGTGGCAATCCCCTGCTGTGTTTGACAAACAAATACATTCCTCTCTAAATCGCTTGTGTGTATGAAGTTAAAATATTATTATTGCCTTTTTAAAAGACCTAGCTTCAGCAGTGGGGTTTGTCTGAATGTCTATGATCTCATTCTCGCTTGTTTTCCCCTCAGCTGACTCTCTTATCAGTCCTATGAAGGTTAAAAGCTGAAGGCCTCTACAGCAAATGTGGTTTGTTCGTATGAAGGGACTGTACTGGGAAACCATCTGTCACTTGCAATCGTGGCCGCCAAATATATGGGAGAACCTGCCAGTCATGCATATTTTTTTTGTTTATGTTTGTAGCTAGATTTTACTTTTAACTCTTTGTTTCTATAACTGTTGTTTGGTAGTCATACCAGCCTCTCAGGATGCCAGATTTTTTCCATTCTTTAACAATCTCTAAAACTAAACTAAAAACTAAAACTCTCTAAAACTAATCCCACTGAACTCCCATTCTTTATTCTGTTGTCAGATACAGTGCAACAGTATTCATACCCCTTGAAGATTTCCACATTTTGTCATGATACAATCACAAACTTACATGTATTTTTTTGGGATTTTATGTTTAGACCAACAGAAAAAAGTGATGGATGTGGGATCCTGGGCCACAGTCAGTTTTGGATTACACAAGTTTCTTTCTTTCATCAAGCAAGTTATTATAGACAGAAAGGTACACATCAACTTTAAGGTCTTTAGGCTTTGTCCGCATCAATTTTCCCAAATTATCTTTGCATTAGTTTTTTTTTTCCAAAAGGTCCTTATAAAGATGGTGTCTTTTCTAGTTATACCTTTATCCATACAGAAAAGAACCCAAAATATTGTATGCCAGGCCTGTATGTAGCAAGATAACTCAAAAATTGAAAGTCTCTAAAATAACTTATGAAATGTGCACACGTCGAAAGCTTGCGGCTACACCTGGTGCTTGGGGTTCGCGGTTAGTTTTGTATCTGAGGCATTGTTTTCAGACTTGCATGCTGGCCATCTACGCAAAACAACTTGCTGTGGCATGGGCACATTTATTTGTAGAGCTGCACATAATATTGAATTGCAATCATCTTAGCAATTTTTACTTTGTGCAACATCGCGATTGCTAAGAGCTGCTCAGATGCAATATTTGATGGGCTGTAAAATCCTAGGTGCCATATACTCACACTCTACCTGCCAATTATATGTTTGGTAAATTTGTTGGACTTTCACTACCTTTTGTGCTCATGAGGGGTTGTGTTAATAGAATATTTTATGTTTTTGACCGTTTTCGTTTTTAAACGGTGAAGGGCATCAGTCATTTTGACAGATTGTAATTCACACCCCTGACCACTTGGTTCCGATTTAGCATTTGTTGTTTCCTCCAGCTGAAGTAAGTGGTTGCCAGATCAGGAGTCTTGCTGACCTGTGAACACTTCAGTTGGAGAATTGTTCCCTGTTTTCAGAACTTTGGCTGAAGCGCTGCTTGTAATTCCCGTCTCTAGTGTTGCAGCAGAGCGCAGATTCAGCAGACAACATCAAAACAGCCTCGAGAAGTCATCTGTTGGAGGCAAAAGTCCAAAACCTCTGCAGGTTCTCTGCAGCAATCCCACTTGAGACATTTGATTACCCACAAGCGGCTGCGCATATCAGAAATTCAGACCAGGAGGACGTTGTGAGATTGTTTGTTCAGGTAACAGCAAGTGATCTGTTCATATTTTAGGTGCGATTGTTTAATTTCATTGTTTATATGTAGTTACTGGGACCACAGTCAGTGCTGTTTGTCACTATGGAGAAAAAAGTTACATGTATTCATCTGGTTGTTCGGCTTGTTCGGACTGAATATTAATTAAAATGAATGAAAATAAATGCTTTTGAATGTTTAATTATTATCATAAAAAAATAAAGTGACAGGTAAAACTAGACTGTGACAGGATTTTTTTGACCCTGTTAGTCAAAATGACCGACAACAAAAAAGTCTGATCTAGATCTTTGTAAACAAAATCCTAAAGCTCAAAAGGATTGCTGTGGATATTGTGATGATGGAAAAGAAAGAGAAGAATGTAGAAAAATTGTGTTAAGTGTAGACACTTGATAGTAGACACTGTAACAAAATAACTAATAACAATTTCAAAATGTATTGTTTTCTTAATGTGATGCAGCCCTATATTTTCCTTTGGAAACTTGGAAAATTGATAGGAACTAAAATTGGGCAAGTTTAGATCCTATCAACCTCATTAACATGCTAACCCTTTTGACCAAACAGTGAACACTGTAAAAATACATGTTCTAATGATCAGCATGTTTGCAGATATTTTGGCCTCACTGGGAAACTACTGTTGGGCTATAGACTTTTCCGCCTTTTCTCCCTGTCTGTGACCACTTCTTCACCCTGCGACTTGGCACAACTTGAGCAAACACATTATTTACTCTTGAAGTGTTTCCTCCTGTCACCGGGGCTAAGATCTGGGGAACAAAAAGGAGGTTGTGTGAGCATCAGCCTTTGTAGCACAGATGCAGTGGTGAATAGGTGAGTGCTTTCCCTTCTGTAACCTGCCGATACCCTACTGCGTAGCCCACATAACCCTTTAATGAATTGTCTCAGGTTGTCTATCTTATGGTGATGAAAAGCTTTCGAAATCAGCATATTCCTGAGAGCTTTATTGCAACAGGAATAGAGGGCAGGGTTTCTTTTATAGGCTGCACAAAGCATGTCTATGAAGTGTCACACAGAGAGTTGAGGAGGTTTGACAAAAGAAGGGCGACACTACAAGGTTGCATTGAGGTGCAGCCCTGCATTGGTGCGAATAGAGAGCTAAAGCAGAGACCTTGTGTTCAGAGCCTCAAAGGTTTGGAAGCTGTCTGGAAACGGAAAAAACAGAAAGAAAAGAAGAGGAGTGACCGGAGGTGTCAGGACTATTTCGAGGTTCCGGCCTGGGCCGACATAGAGAGGAGAATTTTAATTGCGTCTGTTGGCTGGAGATAAATACCCAATCAGGCAGACCCCCTGTGGATGCCTAATCACCGCAGTTCTAATGACCACAGCCATCTACGTGCTAACTTCTAATCAGTGGACTTATTATCTCTAGATTGTAACTTACTGAACTGCCAAAAAGGAGCAATTTAGATTAAATTAGCTCTTTGATGTAGTTTATTCCTGCAAAGCTGATTCTGTATGAATCAAGAAGACACAATCACACTTTCCTCATGCAGTGATACATATTTATGGAGGACGTCTATATTATAAAGCTTTGACAGCATTAGAAATCATATTCATTGGACAGTAAAACAGATGAGACTGGCTCTAATATGGGCTGCTGTTTTTAAGGCGAAGCTGTCCGCACCATGTGGTGCTGGTTGTGTGGTTGTAACCAAACCCTTTCTTCAAGGAGCCAGGCAAACCACAGCACTGCAGCAGTAAGGAACACCAGACCCTGACCTTTTTCCACCCACAGTGCTGGCAACCAACACGTGCAGGGCTACATTTTAAAACCTCTGCTTGATGGTTATGTCTGAACTCAGAGAACTTCAAAAGAAAGGGAGTTATTAAATGGGAGGCCCTTCTGGCTTTTATAAAGGCTTGATGTGAAACTTGCCTTTACAACACATTTACAACAAAGTATATGCCCTGCAAATCTAAGCCAAACTATATTCTCTACTTTAATATGTTTACTTTGTCTTTCAGCTTAATTTTCTAGCTAAATCACAAAAATCCATCCATCCATCCATCCATCCATCCATCCATCCATCCATCCATCCATCCATCCATCCATCCATCCATCCATCCATCCATCCATCCACCATCCACTCCACCTTGTTAGAAAGATTTGGCTTGACAAAGTCTACCAGAAAGTGCCTATCAACCCATTTTGTCTTAAATAAAGAAATATAAGGAAAAACATAAAACAAATGGTGTGGTTTGTAATCAGTCAGCAAAAGAACTTGTGTTTGATGACACAAGTATCGACAATGAATTAACAATTAAATGATTGGTTTCAATGGCTTATTTATGTATATGTAGGTCAGATTACGTCATGGTGCATGTGGGTGTGTGTGCTGATGTGCGTATGGTTGTGTGTTTGCTCGTGTGTGTGTGTGTGTGTGTGTGTGTGAAGCAATTTTGACAAGTCTACATACTGTATTCAACAAACTGATATCCGCATGCAAAAAATAAATATATGCTTGAGAAGAGATGAATTAGCAACACAATTAGGCAGAGACTAATTTGTTCTCATATGTTGTGTCTTGTTTGAGTGCAGAAACTTACTGCAATCTTGTTGTCTCACCGGGTGGGTTGTTGTCTGCCTGTATCCGCTTAGTGAGACTCTTATGTGTTTTGAACCACGCTTACTCTTACATTATTTAATAGCCAAGCTTCCAGGTACCCGTGTAAAAACAAATGAGCTGTACCTCTTCCAAAATAAAATGGTTGGGTTATGTAAAACAATATAGCAATGACAAAACATTTTATTTCCCAATCGGTGGGCACTGCAGCCACACGTTTGCTGTTAAAACAAGTATTCTAGATCAAAAACTTATCAAATGCCACATCAGATTTATAGTACCACACAGCATATTTTCTTATTCACTTAAAAAAAGAAATAAAAATGAATAGACTTTTTTGCACGCAGAAATACTGATTTTTAACGTAAGAATTTACAATAAGAGACTTAGCTGGCTTTTCTGTATAAATTATGTTTTTTTGTTAAATTTTCAGATTGATTATCCAATACAATTCAAGCTGTACCTGCTGTGAATCATTAGGTTGTTCTCCAAAAATCATTTGTTGACTATGTCTTTATTTTGAGAAGCAAGCTTCACTTTGAGATAACAGACTGGTTGTAATACAAAAATAAGTAGTTTTTTTTTACTACACAGTTTCACCACTCTTAGGTTACCTCAAGATAACGTGATGATGAAACTGTCATTACTAGATAAATTGCATTAGGCAACAATATAAAAAAACAAGTTTGAGTTCAATGAAAGTATAATGACAACAAATGAGCTTGAGTCACATAATCTGTAGTCAGTATTGAAATTACATAGTTATCACATACTTTAACAAAGTCAGTTTAAGATATCTTAAAATAATCTGAACATAAAATCGTTCTTGTTTTTATTCTGCTTGTATTAATAATGTAACTGTTTTCACAACAAAGCAAGCTTGACGAGATGATGAAAATGCCATTCTAGAAAAAAAAGCTTAAGAAAATGCTACCTTGTCAAAACTAGACGATGTATTATATCACAACAAAATAAGGTGAAATTCCAATTAAATCGAGATTACGATAATGAAACTGTTATCAGAACAAAACACGAGGTTGGAAAGTGTTGCGGTAACAAATGAGCTTAAAATCAAGGTAAACTGAATCAATAATGAATTGAAGTTGTTACCATGAAAATCACCTTTAGATCTTATTATCTCGAAATAATGAGGTTACCACAATATAACCTGCTTAAACTTAGGTCAAGTCAGTTTTATTTATAGGGCACATTCCATGTAATTCAATACACAAGGTGCTAAAATAGAAATTTAAAAATAAAAATGACCCCTTGAAATCAAGAAAACAAATGCAGATCATTAAAATGGGTAAAAGGTATACAGGTACCACTCAAAAAGTTTGAATATTGCCTAAAAGTGCAATATTTTTGCCAGTAATTTCAGAAAGTGAAACGGTGATTTTATAGGGATTCATTCCACATAGAGTAAAATATTTCAAGCTTTTATAATTATGGCTTACAGGTAAAGAAAATCCAAACATCAGTGTATCAGAAAATTAGAATATCACATTAGACCAATCGAAAAAGCATGTTTGAAGTACACGTCAGGCTTCTGAAAAGTATGGTTGGGCCTCCTCTTGCATGAATTAGTACATCAATGCGCTGTGGCAATGAGGCGATCAGCCTGTGGGTCTGCGTAGGCATAATGGAAGCCCAGATTGCTTTGATAGCTGCCTTCAGGTCATCTGCCTTGTTGGGTTTGATGTCTCTCACCTTCCTCTTGACATCAGCCCATAGTTTTTCTGTGGGGTTCAGGTCAGAGGAGTTTGCTGGCCACTCAAGAACGGGAACACCATGGTTATCGAAACCAGCTTTTGGTACCTTTGACAGTGTGGGCAGGTGCAAAGTCTTACTGGAAAATAAAATCACCATCTCCATACAGCTTGTCTGCAAAGGGAAGCATGATGTGCTCTAGAATTTCCTGGTAGATGGCTGCATTAAATGTGGACTTCAGAAAACACAGTGGACCATCACCAGCAGATGACATGAAACCCCAAATCATCAGTGACTGTGGAAACTTCACACCGGACTTCAAGCAACATGGATTCTGTGCCTCTCCACTCTTCCTACAGACTATTGGACCTTGATTTCCAAATGAAATGCAGAATTTACTTTCATATAAAAACAGGACTTCGGACCATTGAGCAACGGTCCAATTCCTTTTCTCTTTAGCCCAGGTAAGACGCTTCTGATGTTGTCCCTGGTTCAGGAGTGGCTTGGCATGAGGAATGCAACATTTGTAGACCATGTTTAGTATTTGGCTGTGTGTGGTGGCTCCATATGCACCAACTTTAGCCTCGATCCATTCCTTGTGAAGCTCCCCCAAATTCTTGAACGGATTTTGCTTGACAATCCTCTCATGGCTGCGGTTCTTCCTGTTGCACCTTTTTCTACCACACTTCTTCCTTCCATTCAATTTTCTATTAATATGCTTGGATAGAGCACTCTAAACAACCAAGTTTTTTAGTAATGACCTTCTCTGGCTTATCCTCCTTGTGAAGGGTGTCTATGACTGTCTTCTGGACATCTGTCAAGTTAGCAGTCTTCCCCAAGATTGTGTAACCCATGACACTTTTTCACAGTGTTCTAATTTTCTCAGACCCTGAATTTTGGGTTTGCTTTACCTGTAAGCCATATATCACTCTATGTGTAATGATTCTAATGAGGCTCACTTTCTGCAATGGCTGGCAAAAAATATTGCACTTTTACGCAATATTCAAATTTTTTTAGATGTACCTGTATAGAGATAAAAAAAAACAATAGGATCACATACAAACATAACACAGTGAAAAACAAAATAAAGCAAAATAAAAGATGAGTGATGATTCATCAGGGCGACTGTGTATGAATACTGGGTGCATGAATGCATTTGTGGGTGTGAATGGGTGTATGTGGCTCTAGTGTAAAAGTGCTTTGAGAGGTCAGTATAGGAAAGCAAAATCTAAAATTATGTGTAAACACAATAAATAGGTAGCTTGTACCACACTTTTATATACCTCTCATCTTAAAGCTCATGATACCTGATGGCTAGAGTGAACTATTACTATAGGCCAGGTTAAATATGGCTTTTGTGGGACTAGTGGTGCTGATGTCTAAGCCACTCACTGTGCCAGAAATCCCTAGTTCAAACCTTTATATCTATTTTTTGTCTGTTATATGCTTGTTAAAAAGCCCATTTTTGAAGGGTTAGCAGCTAGATTTAGTTCGTAAATTTTCCCAGGGATGCTACTTCTATGAGTGATGAGGACCAGCCACCTACTACTCTTTGCATGTCGCTGCTGAAGGCAGCTCTGTTGCAAACTGGTGAGGCATCTGAGCCACCAGTAGCCAACTGGAATGCCATGAAAGGTTTTCCTGCTAGATACAGCACTGTTACAAAACTAAAATAGCTGATTGAGATTCTGTACCTACACCTGCATGGTTGTAAACTGTATGACTAAATCTGCATTATATATATATATATTTATTTATATATATATATATATATATATATATTTATTTATATATATATATATATATATATATATATATATATATATATATATATATATATATATATATATATATATATATATATATATATATATATATAGTATAAAATTATAAAAAAAATTATATATAGAAAAAAATCTTCAGGTGTAACTGTAGGACACACCAGTGTAAAATAAATTTTTTAAAGGTTAATGAGAACTGGGAGCTTTATCTTAACCTTCTTGATGGGAATAATACTGTACACTATGTACCATGGTTTAGAATGAATAATGTCTTCCAGCACTTTCTTACATAAGACCGAAAATAAACACAAATGAACACATCTACATATCTAAATAAAAAGATGATGTTTTAAGCTCCCTCCAGCTTCTAATCAGAGACAACTCTTCGGCCTTTTCAGCCTTCAGTTCAACCCCAGCCCTCTTAAATGTGCCGCCCACACCGCCACCATCACATCAGTCAGACAGGGACCCAGCTGTCTCTACGGTAACCGTGGAAGGTTTACATCCTCCTGGCAACTGAGGAAAGGGGATGTCCCTTACAAGGCATCCAGCCAATCATCTGGTTAGAAGAAAACAGGGTGATTAACCAACAGGTGAACCCTCCATTCAGCTCCTCCAATCTAGATTGGGCAGATTGAGACAGCCAGATGTGATTTGGCCAGGCGTCCATATGCTAATGCCCTCAATACATTATGCTAATTGAGCGTATGCCACTGATTTCAAAACCAATTTGAGGAGAAATTGAAAAGTAAATTGTTTTGAGAGATAGAGGAGAGAGCAAGAAAGTAACACAGTTTTTGCCAAATGGCTGTCTTTTCAGGGCACAGCGGTTTTTAAAGAGCTTTATAGATGTGGAAATATTTACCCACTCTTACCATTTCCTGGGAAGGAATTGGGTAGCCTATGATTTTGGTTCTTGGTGAGAGCCTTAGGTGGTCTGGCTCAAAATGCAGCATGTGCAGTTTTTGAAGCTCTGTACTATTGTTCAGTGGTTTTGGAAATGTGGTCGGTGCATGCATACACACACATTTTTATGGACTGAATCAGCTTTGTTCCTCTCTATGCTTCTCCTCAATCGTAGTCTTTTGCATTTTTGTAGGTAATGTTCCTTAATCAAAAGACCTGTTCGAAAAAAAGGAGTTCCTATAACCTTGTGTCCTGTTTCGTCATCCTAACTCTGCATATGCACAGTGCCATCTAATCATGGATGGATTTATGTGTTTCCGTTCTCTTGATAGAGATGAGATTGTTTTGTTTTTAAGCAAATGCCCAATGATCTTTTATTACACACTTAAGTCAATGATATGCTCATAAACAGGTCAAGATTAAATGCAACCCCTTTGAAGGGTTTTATACGTCTCTGTGTGTGTGTTTGTGTGTGTGTGTGTTTGTGTGTGTGTGTGTGTGTATGAACTCTTTGCCTGCTAGCAACCACTAAAAAACAGCTGGCTCCTGGGGAGTGAATGGCGCCGCCGTTCCATTTTCCACAACATCTAGGTGCTAATATTGAGGATTAAGTTTAAGTTCGTCTACATGTGCCTACTTCTAATACAACAGTAATGATTTACCATGTAATATTGTTACTTTAAAATACTTTATACTTTATATGCTTTTGAAACCAGAGATTACATTTACAAAAAAAAAAACAAAAAAAAAAAAACCCAACCATTTAACCAACCAATTAAATCAGATTTTAATCAAACGTTTTCTTTTTAAGGCCTGTTGTGATTTCCAAAATTATTTGTATTTGCCAGAACAAAGAGTGAGATCATTTTGTGGATACTTCTTTTTAACTTTCTTTAAATTCCAAAGTTTATGCTTTTCCCTGGTATTTGACTTCTTAAACTGTATGACTTATGTAAAACATTTTGGGTGTCCTTCCACAACCTTCTCACAATAGTTTGCTGGAATTGTGGCCAATTTCTTTTGATAGAGATGGCTTAACAGGGTCAGGTTTGTATGCAACCTTGCTCACACACACCCTTTTAGCACTGCCAACACATTTCCTATGAATCTGAGATCAGGGCTTTGTGATGGCCACTCCAAAACATTAACTTTTTTGCTCTTAACACTGTGCACCCATATTCTGAAAGAGAAACTTGACCCCAGGCTTTAATTTTCTGACTATTGTCTTCACTATTTCCACATTATGTTCTTTTCTCATGATGCAATTTACTATGTGAAATGCATCAGTTCCTCTGGCTGCAAAATTTACCACAACATGATGCGGCCACCACTGATATTCTGATATTCACTGAGGCTTGCAAGTTTCCCCGTTTTTCTTCTAAATGTAACAGTGGTGGTTCTGACCAAATACTAACATTTTAATTTCATCAGACTACAAGATAGGTCTCCATAAGTTAAGTTGTTTGATGTTGGTTTTAGAGTCATGGCTTCTTCCTGTCTGAGTGGCCTTTCTGCATTTTTCGGGTTAGGAATCATTTCACTGTGGATACTGAAGCTAATACTCAAATTCTAATACTTTAAGCTGATACTCTTATTTAACACTAGAACACATTCCTTTCTGGGACACAGAACCCATCTCCTTCCTGAACAATATGATGGCTGGGCATTCCAGTGGTGTTTATACCATCACATACTTCAGCATATATTTGAACAGATGAATCTGCACCTTCAGGTATCTGGGAATTATAGTCAAGGAAGACACAGATCTGTGGAGGTTCAAAGTTCTTCTCCTAATTTCTTGGCAGTTCTTTTCCTTTTTTCTTCTCTTTTTTTCTTTTTTTATATATATATATATGGGAAAAGGCATAGACAAAAGCAAGATTACATCATACAATTAAAATAAAGTGCAGACCTTTATCTATCTAGTGCCATAAATGAAATCAATCAACATTTTTAACCTGGAGTGTCATGTTTTGCATGTTGAGAGTTGCAAACAGCAACTTGGTATGAGCATGGTGGAGGTTTAATGATTAAAACAGCAAACTTGCAAAACTTACACAGAACAGGACATGGAGCACAGGCAGCGTAATGGGAGGAACCAGGAAAACAACAACCAGTGAGCTTATATACTGAGGGAAGAGTAAAGAATAGCATTGAAACGAGGTAAGTTAATCAGGGTAATAGGACCAGCTGTGGAAGAGAGCAAACAGGCAGACTGCAGGAAGGTGAATAATTAACACAAAGGAAGCTGAACTAGACACAAAGGAAACTACAAACCAAGGGGAAACAGACTAATACTGATCTACGAGAAATAACCAATATGCGGGGAAGAACTCCTGAAGCTTGAAGTTTGCAGGTAAGACGACGCTTTATTGCTCATTGCTGGACACGGACAGGGTACCAGGCATGCACACAAACACAAACAACACATAAGGAACCAGCAGGGAACAAAGGAAACAAACGGGGTTAAATACATAACTGAACAGCAGGGGGAAACAATGACAAACGTGACCAGACAGTCAGGGGAAAAACACAGAACAGCTGTGGGCTTGGGGTGCAGGGAGACAGAAAACGAAAGACTAGACCAGGTAATTTAACAAAAACACAAACTCAAGAACTCAAAACACAAGCAGGTATGACACAAAGAGCCACAAGAATAAACTAAGAAACTAAACAAAAAGGAATGAACTAAAATGGCAACAGCTTTCTAGCAATAATGTACACAGCGAAATGAACTGAATATGGCAAGACTTTTTAAACAATCATGAAGAACTCAGAGGTGTTTAAAACACAAATAAAACTACGAACCCAAACACCCAAGGATCCAAACATACAGATTTCTTTCAGTTTTTTCGAACCCAGGGCTCCCAACCTGACCACAATTCAAAGAGGGATCAAATAATCCTCCAGTCATGCCAAGAACTTTAAGGCCCGCATGGCCATGGTCCTTTTTGGCGGGCTATAAAACTAGGTAAAACTCAACCATTTTCTTTTTCTTAAATATAACGCAAGAAGAGGCTTTAATCTTCCCAAAACAATTCCCCAAATGAGTTTTGCACAAATATCTTTTAGTTTAGTTTTAAAGCAACTTAAACACAGGTGATGACATTTTTAGGTCCTTCAGACATTGCTGACTCTCTAAACAAAACGGTACAAGAAGCACCCTTCTCTTTGTAGCACCCCATGTCTCATATCATAACAAACTAGAGACACTCACCTTTGTAACAAGGCATAACTTGTCTTTCTAGCACCTTCCCTGGTGATGTAATTTGCTTGCACATTACAGTCTGCTGTTACTGTCCACCGGCTGCTAGCTTGCGCGCTACTGCGTTTGCTTCTAGTTATGTTTGCAACTTTACATTTTGATGATACACAGGGTAAATGTAATAACCAAAGCCTATGTCATATGAAGAAGGAGGACTCATACAATGGAAATCAGCAGTTTCATTTGACCAGATTCCCTTTTAATTCCTTTTTATGAGGTGAAAAACACATTTGGGAAAGTTTTGGCACCCTCTGCCTAACTGCCATTTCCTCCTGGCACACTGACCTCTAGAACTTTTGTGGAACATATATCCTTTAACTTATTCTGTCCAAATTTGCTGCAGCTATAGTTAAGATGTGGAATAATGAAACCTGGGGGTTCTCGTAGCAATTCCAAAGGCTTCCATAGTGTTTGGCAATGTTAATTTAGAAAAAAACTTTTGGCGAGGCTCAAAAATGTTTATTTTTTCGTTATTTAATCACACTTAAATCAGAAATAGTAACAGTTACAATAGTGGTTACACTGGAAAAATATTATTTTATGTCTTACCATTACACAGGTACCAAACGTTTGCATGTAGGCCTTATAACTGTGGAGCTATACTTGATTTATTTAAGGTATGTAATTTCAGGTGGAAATTGCTCTAAAACCACTTAGGGCTTAACAGGTTAAGTGTTTATTGATCTTTAAACATTAATCTAGTCTAATCTCACTGGATGGAATAATATTTTGGTACATTACCTTTTGCAGCACATGAAATGGTCTTTAACATGCTAACCTTCCTTTTATGATCTAGTTTCATTTATTAGTGATGTGAAATTTAATAAATTCTTTTAATAAGTGAGCTAATTGAGTTCTTAAATAATGTCTATGATAAACATGTGTAAACTGATTATTTTCGATTGCCAGCTAGCTTATTCTAGCATTTACAGTTGAAACAATAACTGCATAAATGTTGGGCTTTTTCATCATACATTATCCAACTCAAAATGAAGGTAATTCAGAAAATCAAAAAAAGAAAATAAACACAATCTAGGACAAACGTTGACCCATACTGAAGATGGTTGTTGTTAGCGCATCTCGTACGGAAAAGACTGATTTGGCATCGTGAAAGTTTGGAAGCCCATTCAATAACTTGACCTTTTTGTCTCTGCTCTAGGGTTCATGAGCAGGTTTTTTTTCTATGTGAAAGAGAATTACAGTATTTTACAGCTTTTCTCCATCATTTTTATTTCTTCTTGTTGTAAAGTTTGCCTTATGTGCAACAGATATAGCATTTGAGAAAAGAAAAAACATCTATAAAATATCAGAAGTCATGATTACCCTGTCAAAGGCAACACTGTAAAAAGATGCACAGCCTCACCATGATCAGTTCTTTCTGTTTGCAGGTTTTTTGTTCTAACATGTTTATGCTAATTTGCAATAAACTAACCAGTTGTTGGCTTACTAAGATTGGCATCTGTTATGTTTTTAAAACATCCCAAAATAATAAATCATTCTTTTTATTGACTAAATGTATTCCTCTATTTTGACAGAGGTGGTCTGTTGGCATGCCAGTTGAACAAATGCCAGAGCTGTTAGATGATGCTCAAAGTTAAATGATAACTGTAGCTTTGTGATAATTATAGGGCCACTGCAAGGTCAAACCTATAATTCCCAAGTGCAAGGCTAAATTCTGAAATCACTAAGACAGAATATTTTTTTAAAAACAGATATATCCAGCCTCATCCACAGCAGTGGTGTGTATTTCTTCAAGGTGGTAAACCACACTTGATGAAAATGATACCAGCAAACACTAATTTCTGAAAATGCCTTCAAGCTGTACAGTCACACCCACTGGAAGTCACTCTCAGTTTCAAAGGAAAGGAATCTAAGTCTTATTGTCTGCTTTGAATGTGTGTATAATATATGCATACATTCACCCTTTCTTTCCACAGTTCTTTCTCAGCAGTATTTAATGCATTTTAGTCAATGCTTAATGTTTGGACTGATTGGATTGTTCTGAAACGAATGACTTTCCCACTGATTATACATTATATTCCCATCAGAACAAATTGGCTCACTGCTCTCTGGAATGGAATAACTTCCTTAGCAGCCATGTACAAAGACAAGCATACACACATGACAGAAACCAACAAACAAACAGTGAAATCCTAAAAACAGAAATGCTATTTTGCATATTTTTCTTTATATTCTTTGCAGCTTTAGGTGTCTGACTGTCTCTCGTTTCTTCTCTCCCTCAGTGTGTAACTGTGACCTGGCACAATCTGGCTTCTTCCAGAAGAAAGGCGAGTACATTTGCACGGCAGACTACCAGCGTTTATACGGCACACGCTGCGACCGTTGTGACAGCTTCATCACAGGAGAGGTCGTCTCCGCTCTGGGACACACGTACCACCCCAAGTGCTTTGTCTGCAGTGTCTGCAGGTATGTGGTCACAGTTTTACCGCACACCCAAAACTGATTTGCTCCCCCATTACAGGACCTAATACCAAGGCTGATTAAGGGAAACCTTATTTCTTAAATGTTGGAGCTATGATTTGTAACCTGGCAATGTTTTTGTTCAAATTTTCCGCAGAGTTTTTTTTATGTGTTAGGCTGACATTCCATAAAAAGAAATAAGGAAGAAACACAATATTTAGATCCAACTCTAACTGTTTCTAATGATAATTTGGTCCTCACACATTTAAAAGTATAAAAAAAATGTCTGGGATACAGAAATGTATGGTTATTTACTGAAGAGACTTTGTCTCTTTATTCAGCTCCATCCATCTTCCCATCAACTCTGTCCAGTGTCTCTGTTCCTGCTGAAGATAGGCATCCCCACAGCAGGATTCTGACACCACCATGTTTCAAACTGTGGATGAGGTGTTCAGGGTGTTGTGCATTATTTGTTGGACTACACCAAGCATTTTGCATTAAGGGGAAAAAAGTTACATTTTGGTCTCATCTCACCAGAGCACCTTGCTGTGTATGTTTGCTATAGGCCCTTCATGATTTGTGACAAACTTTAAAACACACTTCGTATAACTTCCTTGGAACAGTGTCTTTCTACCTGACAATCTTACATAAAAAACAGGTTTGTGCATTGCACAGTCCTGTTGACAGATCTCCTACCTGAGCTGTAGTTCTCTGCAACTCCTCCAGAGTTACCACGCTGCTGCTTCCTGGCCTTTTAGATTAGTAAGAAACACACATTCTGATAGGTTTGGAGGTGTGCCATCCTATATTTTCATGTGGTGGCACGTGCCCCAAGTTCAGATGCTCAGAGTTTGGGATACTGTTTTATAATTTATGGGCACTCAAAAAAAAGTCTTTCTTTGTAATAAATCTAAATAAAATGCTTAAAGGTTTGAGGTTGGAAAATGAAAAAAAAGGGGAAAAAGTTAAATGGGTGTGAAAACAAGTAGGGAAAAAATGTGTCATGTGCTCATCACTTGCCGTCTTTTATGTTCTGTGTCTGTTCCGGAGGAAATTATCAGCTCCCTGACTGATACTAGCCTGATAGAAGAACAGGAAATGTGTTGTTGAGGGATTGAATAAGAAATGTTTTTTTCTCTTCTGCCATGAGTCAGTTTATTTTTATTTTTTTTATCTCATGACCACCCAGTCCTTTTGGAAATCAGGCGGCACAAGGAGGCTGACTTATTTTGGAGGCTTTAATTATTAAAACAGGTTGTCTTCTAAATATGAAATGATGTCTAAATGTAAAGATCAGAATAACCTTTTTCTTAGCTGTTACATGATTCAGATAAAATTATTGGTTTCATTCAGTTAAATAAACCAAAAATAGCACATCCCCTTCCTCTTTTTCCTTTCATGTTTCTCATAAAGGCCCCCCACAACAAACAGTCGTTACAAGGCTTGGCTCCACGTGCCTTTTCACATAAAAGTCCATTAAAAGTTCAGTTTACTTTGCAGACACAGCTGTGTTTCTCCCCACACACCTCAAACCTCCCTTATCTGTTTTTAAGTGTAATTTTTTCAAGTGTAAGGTTTCGCATAAGGTGATCTTCACCTTCTTCCCTCCAGGCGAGTAGTGTTTTCCTCTTGTCAGAGATCTGTTTGACATTGGTGCTCAAGCCCGCCAGCTATGGCCAAAAAATAATCACAATGAAATGACCAGCGACAGTCAGTGGAGCAGTTCTAATAGTGACAGGGTGTGTTTGTGTTGTAAATGAGAACAGTGAACTGGAAGAGACAACTAGAAGCCGCCGGGGGTAACTTATCTGCTCACTTTGCTCACCATCTCTACTTGTGCCCCCTCAACTCCCCTTCCTCTCACTCGCTTTTTTTATTCTCAGTATTCCTATCATCATGTTCTCACTCTCAACCCTCAGCTGATTTAAAAAACTGCTTCTGAACACCTTCACTGCTGTGCCGCTTCCTTTTTGTCATCACATCAGCCTTAAAGTAAGCAGATCACTTTTCAGTGCTAATGTTTCTTAAAAAGCGCCAGTGATCAAAGCCACCAGGCTTATCATACAAAGCCTGAAATGACTTCCCTTTCTGTGGTCAAAAAAGTACAGTGCATTAAATATGTAATAAGAGTAAATTTTTAAAGTGCTGAGAAAGGCTGACAAGGCAGGAGTGTCTTGAGGGAGTAAAAGTGGCGCAGGTAAAGACAAGGTCAAATGCAGACTTTTCTGCACCATCACAGCAGATTTGGCTATTAAGTTGGACTAGATACTATGGCGTCTATGGTAAAACTCTTAGACATGAGCAATATCTAGCATTTGGTGCTGGACCAGATCAATACAAGCCCAACAAAGAGGTTTTAGGAATTTTAGGAATTCCGATTTTAGGAAGTCAGATAGTTGTAGATGTTCTCAAGCTTTTTGGTTTATAAAAAAAAATAACAAAGCTTTTTTAACATGAACAGAAATATGAAACAAGGGGGCCAAATTGAACTTTTTGACCTACATGCAAAACTTTGAACACACCATCATCACAGTGACTAACAGTGGCGGCTTTCCTCCAGCGGCCACAGAGAAGCTTCTTAGATTTGATGGGAAGATCGAAGGAGCTAAATACAAGGCAATGCTGTAAGAAAACTGGATGGTAGTTCATCTTGTATCTGGAAAATGACTCTTAAATACAACAAGAGCTACAATAAAATGGATTAGGTCAAATGTTTTTATATTTTAGAAAGCCCAGTCAAAGTCCAAACCTTCTGTAAATCCAAATGAGAAACTGTGGCAAGAGTCAAACACATTCACAGATGTGTTTAATCTCTAATCTTTTTGCAGAGAAGAATGGGCAAATGTGCCTGAAGTTGTTTTAATCTGAGTTTTATAATTGCTGGTTAACCTTGAGATGTGAGCAACTAGAATTTATGATAGTTTTTCCCTGTGTACTAAAGTCTTAGTTGAATAATTTGTGTGCTGGTATATCTCTGCTGGCTTATTTGCTCCCCTCGCTTGTACGTTCTTTTCTGTTTTATTCATGAAAGTTGTCCATTTTAGAGTAGGTACAAAACACAAAGGAGCAAATGAAGAACAATGCAAAAAAGTTGCAGAAAACTCAGTGGAAGACTTGGAATGGAAGAGTTTTGCCAGGCTTGCCTATGAAGATCTCCGCAAGCCCTGCTGGAGACTCAAGCCTTCCTTCAGAGCCTTGGCTTTGGCTCGAGGACTTGGCAGGGGGAGTAAAAGGATTACTGTCATTTGTGTCTTTTAAACAGCCTTCTCTACGCCTTTTAGATCCCTATTCATTCTTTCATCCTTTCCAGTCATAAAGAAATCAAAGAAATATGTATTGTTGTGCAAGAGAAGAAAGGGAGTTAAAACATGCAATAGAAAAAGGGATTTTATGGATGTTGTCTTGCTGTCATGTAGTTAGCCCATACCCATGTGCGTGTCTTTATATGGATTTATTGAAGAGTAGCTTAGAGCCATGAAGCAGAGACCTAGTGGTAACAGATGTGCAGGGAGTGAGTAGGGCAGGGTAAACCAGACAGCTACTGTAGACTGTACAAGAAACAGCCATTTAGGATTAGCATGCTCTCCACGCAGTCCTACCTAATAGGTTTTATTCTCAGCCAGAGAGCCAGCTTTCCTTTTTAGAAGCCTGTGGCAGCGTCACATTATCGCCTCTTTAATCACAGAGAAGCCAGGTGCTCCCCTTACGATCAACCTCCTATTAACCCATCATCACAACTGTTTGCAAATGCATTTTCAGCCGTGCGAAAGACGTCAGACTGTTGGTATCAGCAGGATTACGGACTTCTTGTCCACAGCCGTGCTCCTGCTGGCACTCATTTGTTTGCATATATGCTGTAGACTTTCATGTAAATGTACAATACCTCTAAGCATAATATCTGCTAATATTAAGTCTCTAATCTTCATTTTCTTTTATTTTTTGCCATCAGCAAACCTTTCCCAATAGGAGACAGGGTGACGTTCAGCGGAAAGGATTGTGTGTGCCAGCAGTGCTCCCACACACTTGTCAAGTCAAATGAGCCCATCAAGATCCACGGACCCAGCCGTGAGTTGAGCATCCTCCTTAGTCTGTCTGTTCTGTTTAGGCCCACCAGGTGCTGCAGTCTGCTTCATCCGAACACGCTGGGTTTGAGAGGTCCTCTTTGGCTTATCAAGCGGCTCGGCTGTCAAATCACTCATCGGGCCTCTCTTGATGATCTGGCAACATGATCATTCAACAGAGGCAAATACAACATTTGTTCAGTGGTGTCGACAGTTAGCAAGCAGAGGAGTTTTCATCTTTTTTTCCACGCTGGTCCGCAGAGCTGGGACTTGTTCTTTACTGTCCCTTCACATTAGGAAAGGATGCAGTTTCCCTTGTTAAGCATAAAGCAAGAAAGGTACTATTGACAGTCACTGATAATGAATTGTGTAAATGAGGGAGACAGACACCATGCTGGTTCTAACAGTTTGTGCAGTTTAAACAGATGGTGAAATAGCAATAAATAACTGTGTCTCCCAGATTGCTCCATTTAGTCGCCTGAAAGCCAAAAAGCTCCCCAGGTACAGTGTTTATCACTCTGCATTATGAGGACACACTGTGAGCAAGAAAAACAAAACAATTTTTTTTAAAGGCTTGAATATTATGGAATCTTCAACTACAATTTGCAAAGTGCAAAATAATTATTGCAGGAACAAATACCTCTTTTTATTCTTAACACGAATGATTCCTCTGCTTTAGTTAGCTGATACTTTACCACACCGAATATGGTAATACAAATATAATTCCTTAAGGTTTTCAAGTAGATAGTTCAGCAAATTCAACTGAAATAGAAGAATCACATTTAATACATTTTTTCGTTCAGTTTTTCAAAATATCACCGATCACAACAAATTTGTTCTCACTACAAGACCAACAGGTCTAACCTTTATCCAATTACGTTGAATCTATTCTGGTCCAAATTAAATTTGGAACATTTTGGATCCATTGATAAGCAGTCTAGTTCAGTTTTAATTATAATACAGCACAGTCTAATTCAGTAAATCATTTATTGACAATTTGCAAAAAATTATCTAACTGTTTGCATCAAGTTGTTGACTTGACTCTGGTGACAGTGAGGAAGAACAACTCCCCTTTTAGAAGTCACGTGGAAGAGACTTCCAGTTATTGTCCCTAAAATGGGTTCATTGAGCCAGAAGTGCTATCTAAGTTGCATGAATTGTTAGTTTTTTTATTTCATACCGTCAGTAAAGGTTATAAATCAAGTTTATATGATTTTATGCCGGTTTATGATACCCGCATGGTTTGCTCCGCAATACTGTAGCTCAACGTCCCTGGCCTGTTGGGTCCCTTTGTTTTATGTCCTGCTCCCTATTCACTCCATATATTCTTTCCTGACTAAGTCCTACAAATTGAGCTTTTTTTTATGAAGGTTTGCTTCTGAGTTCATTTAGCAGCCGCAGTAAATCCACGATAAAAGCCAGGGCACCTTCTGTGCAGCATATGGGTATCCATCCCAACATAATAATAGAAGAGTCACCATGGTTGACAAATGACATGGTGCTTTATTTATTACTACAACAGCTGTTGGTTAGAATAAGGTTTATTCTTGCTTTTCTCCCTGCAGTTTGGAAGTCATGAGGGAAAAAAAAAACTGCACAATTTTCTGTATTTTCTGTAACAAGAAAGTGTGCTCATGCAAAAAGCCCGTAGAGCACAAATGTTCACTTTCAACTACAGATCTAAGATCAGAAATTTGTAGCCAATTTCAGAATTTTGCTTTTTGTAAAACTTAAACTTGCCGATACGATTTTGGTAGATTATAATTTCTATTAAGAACTATAAACAGAGTTGACAGAATCTAAAATCAGAGGTTTAAACTTAGTTTAGCATCTGGGAATTAGTGAGGGTAATGCTACAAAAAGCAGTCTTTGTGTGTATACATTTAAAAATTTAGAATCCTTAACTTTGACATTTCCAAAAGGTCACCAACTTGCCAGGTTTAAAGCTTAAAAGGGTAAAACACAGCAACTTTGTAGTGATACACGTATTTAGCCTTCCTGTTGTCGGTTCACTCATGCTCTTTTCAGGCCACAGTGAGACTCAGCCATGCGTTGACATGCTGTACAAAATGCAAATAGCTTTTTGCAATTAGCTCTCTGTGGTCTATCTGACTATTTTTCTATCAGTTCAAAACTTTCAGAACAGAATATGTTCAACCATTCATAATTGTTGCAGTAATCTCACATTATTCAATTTAGTTGGTGATGCAGAATGTGTAAAGTTCCTACATGAACAATTTTTTATCCACACTTACTGTACAACATTGAATTAGCTCTTTACACTTAGCGACATCACCAACAAATGACAATAAAGATTTGTTTGGAATGTGGAAGACTGACTGAGTAAACTTCAAGATTTGGCTGAAAAACTGTAGGCTGAAAAGGCAGAGTGAAGCGGTCCCTGGTGATGGTGAAATGGGGCCTGAAGTGTCTTCCAAATAGAAACAAATGGTGAGCACTGACCCTGTTTCAGTTTTTACTGTGCAGCCATGCATCATTTGCAAGCTCTGAGCTATCCCTTCTTCTTTTCTTACCCAGTCTGTAATGTTCACACATACTGGGACAAATTCCCCAGGGCAAATTGACATTGTGCTTACAAACGGTGCAGTTGAATGTGTGACCAATTGTACCGGATTCACAGCATATCTTATTGCTGCAAATGAGAAACACAAGACACAGGTGCACAATAGGTGTTAAAAGTTGCATTTACAGCTAAAGCTCACTCGCCTCCTCATCCAGTGAGTATGCATCTGCGTTTGTTTCTGTCCCTGTTCATCTGCTTTTGCTCATCTTCCTCTTATCCAGACTGTGCAGGATGTGGAGCGGAGATCAAACAGGGTCAGTCTCTCCTGGCATTGGAGAAACAGTGGCATGTCAGCTGCTTCAGATGTCGGACGTGCAACATGGTTCTCACTGGGGAGTACATCAGCAAGTGAGTGCGGAAAGATGGGGAGACACGATATTTTCAGATATCTCCGATTCAAATCTTTCTCCATATTCAGTTTCTCTCTCAGGTTAGAGTAAGATGGATTGTGCATTTGCCCTATTAAAGCAGTGTCTCCTATGTTTTCTGTGTTGTAGGGATGGAGTGCCATACTGTGAAGCAGATTACCACGCCCAGTATGGGGTGAAATGTGAAACGTGCAACAGATACATCAGTGGACGGGTTCTGGAGGTGAGATCATGCAAGTCATGCAATAAGACAATTTAAATGCGAACTGCGAGATGAAAAGTTGGTGCAATCAGCAATATTAGAGTGGAACACCTTGGACTAAGCTCCACTGTGCTTTAGGGAGTGAGGGTTTAAGACTGAGAGGTGATAAATAGTTTGAAATAAAATCAAATTCAGTTAAAATGTGTTAGCCTGGTCTGACATCATGGTGTATTCACCTTGTCAGTGTTTCACCTGGAACACTTGACCAGATAACGGGTCTACTTGCATGAACAGGGGGGGGGGGGGGGGGGGGGAGAGGTTACAATTGAATGCTGTAAGAAGTGAAGAGGAAAATTGGAAGCTATAAAAAGAGTTGAGGGAGAAAAGGAAGGGGAAAAGATGGCAGACGGCGAGACAGACGTAGAGAGCAAGTTCTGCTGTGATAAAAAAATACATTTGTGCTTTTTTTTACCAAAGGAGTCAGCAGTTGAAAGGAAGGCTGCAGAGGAAAAAGAGCTGAGAGTGAACGGTACAAGAAGGTTTAAGAAAAAAGGAAAGGGGAAACTATTACAATAGTGGACCCAAAAAATGATTAAAGCTGTTTTGCACAGATGCTAATTATAGTTTTTTGAAGGATTCTCTAGAGGGTTTTTATTATCTTCTATAAAGATGTGTGGTTAAAAAGAATTGTAGGACACAGACTTACAAACACACAGACAGTAAACCTCATCATCTCTGTGGTCCTTTGCTTGTTAGAACTGCTGGTGTGAACTGCTTTGTTCCTGACTGACAGTCTCTCTGGGCTATTTATAGACATGAGGACATATCTGCTTTTAGCCACAAGTCTCTATTTTCCTCTATCTACAATGCCTTGCAAATGTATGAACACCTCTTAATCTTTTTCTGACTTTACAATCACAAACTATCATTGTGATTCTATGTGATAAACCAAAGCAACATTGGGTAAAATTGTGAGGTAGAAGGACTATGATACACGATTTTCTAACAAAAGATTTTTTACAAATAAAATCTGAGAAGTGTAGTTATCTTTTAACCTGTATGCTGCATGAGCTTATTTTGGGCCATAGGAAACCAGAACAAAAATCCAAAAGACAATTGGATACCAAATAAATCAAGACTAGTAATTCCATCCTAATGTTTTCAAAATTTGCCTGACCCCTGTAATTATGCCTTGTCTTTCCTCCTGCATGCCATAGATCCAGACTAATTCAGAATCAGAATCAGAATCAGAATTCTTTATTTGTCATTGCTCCACATGGGTGCAACAAAATTTTCAAAACAGAACAAAACAGTGCAGGCAAGTAATGCAAATTAAAGAAATAAATATTAGAGAGTTTAAAAAGTTATAAAGTTATAGAAAGTTATAAAAAAAGGACTGTGCAGGTGGAAAAAATTATATATATACAAGAATATTTACAGGTTGTTCCAGTATTGCACATGAGGTAGCATATTGCACTTATTGTTGAGGAAATTGCACGGAATGTATTTACTGTTTATGTCATTATTAAAAGTAACAGTTGTTACAGTGTACATGAGGCGTTCAGGGCAACAACAGCTCTCGGAAAAAACCTATGCTTCAGTCTGTTTTTTTTTGTCCTTATTGCCCTGAAACGCCTCCCAGAGGGGAGCAGTTGAAAGAGATGGTGACCGGGTGTGAGGAGTCCCTGATGATGCTGCGGGCTCTCCTGAGGCAGCGGGTGGAGTAAATCTCCTCCAGGGAGGGGAGAGGGCAGCCAGTCAGTCTCTGGGCGGTGTTGATGACCCGTTGGAGCTGCTTCCTCTCTACTGCAGTGCAGCTGGAGAACCACAGCGAGATGCCGCAGCTCAGCACCGACTCCACAGAGCGCGGGAAAAAGGACAGCACCGCTCTGATCGAGGTTTTTTCTTCCCGAGAATCTCAGGAAGTACAGTCTCTGCTGCGCCTTTTTGGCGGCCGTAGAGTTTGTTTTTCCCGTCAGATCCTCGTTTGGTCCCAGGACCTGAAGTCCCGGACCATCTCCACCCTGTCCCTTTGATGGTGAGGGGCTGTGTGTCCTGTTTTACACCTCCGAAAGTCAACGATGAGCTCCTTTTTACTTGGAGGTTTCCAGAGTCAGATTATTGTCCATGCACCATGCTGACAGATGCTCCCCTCCGTCCTGTAAGCCGTCTCATCCCCTCCTGAGATGACCCACCACCGGGGGTGTCATCCCGCAAATTGATGATGGTGTTGCTCGGGCGGTGGGGGTGCAGTCGTGGGGGTGAGGGGTTTTTAAGCAGGGGGTCAGCACACAGCCCTGTGGAGAGCCCGGCTGTTCTCAATGGAGAGGACAGTGGTGTCCTGTTCTCACCCTCTGGGAGTGGTCTGTCAGAAAATCCAAATCCACTACAGGGGCTGTTGGGGGGGGCCAGGTGTCCCAGTTTTTCTTACCAGCCGGCGCGGGATGTGGTGTTAAAGCCGAGCTGAAGTCCAGGGAAAGGGTCCCTCGCTGCTCCACGTGGGTCAGCGTGGTGTGCAGGGCCCGTTTGGGATGGCATCCTCCATGGACCCGGTTGGCCCTGTAGGCAAACGGTGGGGGTCGAGTGTGGGGGCAGGTGTGAAGTGATATTACCCCGTACCAGTTTTCCGAAGCACTTCATGACGATGGGCGTGAGTGCTACTGGCCGGTAGTCATTCAGGCTGGTGATGTTAGTCTGTTTAGGCAGAGGGACGATGGTGAAGGACTTCAGGCAAGGTGGGATGGAGCACTGGGAGAGGGACTGATTAAAGATGGCGGTGAAGATCCCCGCCAGCTGGTCTGCGCAGTCCCTCAACACCCTCCCAGTCACCCCTTCGGGTCCAGCAGCTTTGCGCGGGTTCACTGCCCTCAAGACTCTCCTCACCTCCTGTGTCTCCACAGTGAAGGTCTGGTTGTCGAGGGGTGTAGACTGCAGTGTGGGCCCTGCTGGTGGTTCAACCTCGAAGTGGGCGAAGAAGTGGTTAAGCCCCTCCACCAGTGAAGCGTCCCCAGAGTTCACGGTGGTGTTGCTGGATCTGTAGTCGGTCAGGTGCTGGAGTCCCTGCCACACCTGTCTACTGTTTTTGCTGCTGAAGTCGGCCTCGATTAGTGTATGTTAATGATTAAGCTTCATCCACAAAATATTGATGTGTCTAACTTTTCAGAACCAGATGTCATAAAATTAATGACCAGTGTTTAAGAAAGTGGAGGCTTAAAGGGAGTAAGTGGAAGACAGAGAATAATTATACCCTCATCTCTCAATAAATTCAGGATCCTATTAATGCTACTGCAGAGAATGGGTGCTTCATTAGAAATTGTTTGAATTCACACAGTTCCACCGATAACCATAAACACTCTGCTGCTCTGAAAAACCTTAGATAGTAATCTGAGCCGTAGAACTTATAGCCAACACGGACATAGCCCGGATATTTTCTGAGAGATATGGAATCTGGCTATAAACTGTTCGCGTCATTGTTGATCACATAGAACTATCTCCTTTATAACAAGCAGAAAAAAATCAGTGCAGCATGAAATTACATAAAACAATACTCCCAGCACACACAGACTTGAACTCGCTCACAGGTTCAGTATTTCAGGCATGCTCCTATAAATATTTATTCTCAAATGGTATGCGAGGGAAGACTGAGATGATAGGACGGGGCCACGCCTCAGTCATTGGCACTGCAAAAGCACATCTGGCCCATGAGCGTACACCAAGTTCTGTCTTCACCTCCTACATCTGCATATGTGTATGCCCCCTTACTGGGATGACCAACATAAGTACAGTGCCTCCACTTTTTCACATTTTGTCATATTACAACAACAAACTTCAGTGTATGTTGGTGTTTTATTTTGTCACAGAGCTACACAAAGTAGTTCATAGGTTTTTCGCTAATATAAATCAGAAAATTGTGAAACTCATTTTTATTCAACCCCTTTCATTGTAATACACCTAAATAAATAAAATCCAGTGCAACCAATTGAAGTCAGCTAATTAGTAAATAGACTGCCTGTGTGTAATTTAATCCCAGTATAGTGCAGCTTTTCTTTAATGGCCACAGAAGTTTGATAGAGAAGAATAGTGAGAAACGAGGCTTCATGGAGATCTGGTGAAACATTAGACAGGTCTGAGGTGAAGTTGTGAGAAAGTTTCATAAGGCTAAGGTTGTAAACCAAATACTGTTTAAACCATCATCTAAAAATGGAAAAAAATGCCGCAACTACTAAGACATGGCAACCACCTGAACTGCAGGGAGAGCACTAATCAAAGAAGAAGCCAAGAGAGTCATCTTGGCTTTGAAGGAGTGCATAGGTCTGTAGCTCTGCTGGCAAATCTGTCAAAAGGACTAATGTTAGTCTGGACTCCACATTTCTAGCCTTCATGGAAGAATAGCAGAAAGGAAGTCATAGTGGAAAAAACATTAGAACGCTCATTTGCACTTTGCAGCAAGCCTCCTAGAAGACATGGCATGCATGTGCAAGAAGGTACTCTGGTCAGATGGGACCATAGCTCAACTTTTTGGCTTACATGCAAAAACAAACTCCACACATTACCCTGAACACAGCATCCATACTTGGCATGAAACATGGTGGATGACGCATCATGCTGTGGGAATTTTTTCAGCTGGGACATGAAAGTCATGGGAAGGTGGAGTTGAATGCAGGACGTTTCACAGTCACACACACTTTACTGAGGTGAACTATTTTACGAAGAAGAATGGAAATAGATATTAGTAATTAGACATGCAAAGCTGATAGAGATATATACTAAAAGACTTGTAACATTATTTGCAGAGAAAGGTTGTTTTATGAAGTACTGACTGTACCTGCCACACTTTAGGCACTACTTAATGTTGGTCTATCTCATGAAATCCCCAAAAAATAGGCTGAAGATTGTGGTTGTAATGACAAAATGTGCAAATGTTCAAAGGAAAGACATGTTTTTGCAAGGGATTTCAATTAAGCATTCCTTTATTTCTCTTGGGAATGACCTAGAGAAAATGCAATGTGCTCCTTGCATGTGATTGCTGCATGGAACAGCAAAAGGCTTTCCAGTAATGTCTCAACACATTGAGGTCACCGGAGGTCAGGTGATACACTTTGGTAAAACATATGGAGATAATGTCCTGCTCGAGATGGTCCAACATTTTGTAGATTAACCCTTCAGTCTCTGAGGTTCTTTATTATGATAATTTATTCCCAGTCACACTTCTTTCTCTCAGGCAGGAGGGAAGCATTACCATCCGACATGTGCTCGATGCACCCGCTGCAACACAATGTTTAAAGAAGGGGAAGAAATGTACCTGACAGGTAAACCTCCACTGCATCTGCACACACGGACAGGCACAATCAGAAATAGCCAGTGTAGACGTATGAATGGCATGTGTCAATGTCCATGTTTCTTTCCTCCTTGTCATCAGGTTGTGAGGTGTGGCACCCATTATGCAAGCAGGCAGCAAGGGCAGAGAGAAGACTCAGGGTGAGAAAGGTTTTCAATTAAAAAGGTTCAAATAAAAAAAATAAAAACATTTGACATCTTTACCTTTCTGTTTGATGTTTTCCTTACAGCACAGACGCCTTTCAGAGACCTCCATCTCACCGCCAGGATCCTCCATAGACTCTCCCAGCAGAGTTATATGTGTAAGTAACCCATGAATCTGCAACATCTAGTCCCTCTGCCACATACATATCTTGCTCTTTAAGCTCATTTGCTACCCCAGAAACACACACAATCCTGAAAGTTGGATTTTTGAGCACTAAATCGCAAGACCCCTTACTCCCTTGGCCTGTTCACCTGTCTGTGTCTAACCTCATCTAATATATGGTCCAGTGTCTAGTTAAGCAACTTGTTGTTACAGTGGGAACAGCAAGAGGATATTAAACACAACACTTTTGATCATGCTGATTATTTTTCTCATCAGAAATCCAAGATTTATGCATTTTCTAATTGTTCTAGAGTTTCATGGCTGATCCACAAACAGGTTTTTAGCTTTGTGAGCTGGTAGTCTTTCAGTTGCACTACTCTATGCTTCCAGATCAGTGAGTAACATATGCAATCTTCCAGTTTTTGAAGGTGAGATTGCTAAGAATGTTTAGTGTTTTTGGGTTAAATTTAATCAAGAAAACCCTTCCATTGTTCGTGAGGATTGCAAAGATTTGAGTTGAGCTTAACGGATGACAGAAAAGATTTCCAGTGCCTTGCAAAGTTTTTATACCCCTTGATCTTCTTCAAGTGAATTAACAAATTTCTGTAATTTTTGTATTATCCAGTTTAATAGATAATCACAAAGTAATGCTTGATTGTCAGTGAAAGGAAATGTATATGTTATTTTCAAAATTCTATAAAACAAAATTCTGAAAAGTTTGATATAATTTGCATTCAGCCCACCTGAGTACATACTTGGTTACTGACCAACTGGAAATTTAACCTCTGGCACAAACTGAACTCTTTTGCAGCCTTTAACAAATTTCCTTCCAGGATTTCCCTGTATTTTGCTCCACCATCTTGCACATGTTTACTATGTCCCCTATAAATCTCTTCAGCTCTACTACAATTCATCGGGCCTCTTGGCTGCTTCTCTGATTAATGTTCTTGCAGTCAGTTTAGGTAAGACTACCATGTATTGTAGGTTTGTAGTTGTTCCATATTCTTTCCATTTTCACATGATGGACTGACTAGTGCCCTGTAAGATGTGCAGAGTTCAGGATATAATTTTATATCTTAACCCTGCTTTAAACTTCATCATGTGTTCCTTGGATCTTCATGATGCTGTTTGATGACTAATGTCATCAGTTCACATCTCACAAAACATCTCACAAAACTGACAAATTAACAATTTCATTAGTTTACACAGAGAAACACATTTTTGGATTTTGTCTCATAAATATTTTGAAAACCCACTTCACAATTTTACACTACTTTCTGTTAGTGTGTCACATTAAATTCCAATCAGATACATCAGAATTTCAGGTTGTATCATAAGTACATGACTCAAATGGGTATGAATACTTTGGAAAGGCACCATAAAACTCACTTGAGTGTAGAAAACAATCACTAATGTGAAGTTAAGTGGTGTTAGCAAGTAAAATACAGTTAGAACTCACTGAGGTAATGTTTTAGGTGTGTATATTCCTAATTGTGAAAGCAGTTCATGTTTAATAAAGGGTTAAACATATGTGCAGAAGACAGTGAATGTAACAGTTGTCAGTACATGCAGAGCAGAGTTGGATCAGTTCCATAATTCTAACAGCCCTCAGCCTGCTACTCGGCACTCTGCTGAGTGTTGCTCTATATGACGGTTGCATTTGCATGTCAGCGCTTGTCTGCATGCGTGCAAGACTCGCTGCTTTCTGCCCTTCCTCACTATGCTCCTCTCACATAATCAATGACCTTTCTATTTAAGGTGATGGATGATGGAGAAACGCAGTGCAAGCGAGCGTATCGTCCATACTGTCTCCTTTCCCTCCTCCCTCCTCCCTCTTGCCTGTGACTGTCTGTGCTTCTCCTGCCTTCTTTCCCACTAAAGCCGAGCTCCCGAAGGTCAACAGCTCACAGCCCTGTCAAGCTCTGCTGTGTGCATGTGTCTTTCTTTTTTGCTTGTGCATGCTTGATCAGCTTTTGATGCTCCTCGCTGCCACTGGTGGAGCTTGCGTTGTAATGTGTCACCATTCATTGTTCATGTGGTTGATGTCTTGTCCTGTTGCTGTTGTCTCTGTCTTTGGTGGTGGGTGTTTGTCCTCTCTTCAGGCCAGAGTGGAGAATCAGATCTTTGATTATAAGGACCTTGCAGCCCTGCCAAAGGTCAAAGCCATATATGAGGTCCAACAGCCAGATCTCATATCCTCCTCATACCAGCCATACCACAGATACGCCTCTGATGAAAGGCTAGACACTTTCAGCTATGGGGAGGTACTGCTGCCACACAAATCTTGTCTAATAAACCCATTGTGTTGTTCCCATTATTTGTCAGTTTCAAAATTTTAAACAATACATGTTTCGGAAATTGGTTTGGATCGGTTTTGATTAAGCAAAATGTGACATTTGAAATTATGATGGGAACAGGCTTTGAAAATACATTTAAAACTGCTGTTACAGAATTTATTTAATAACAAATGATTAACCACAACACAAAGTGCCTCCGTGACTTTTTCAGTCAGTTCATTATTTTTTGCTCTGCAAATATTTAAGGCAAAATTTTTATCAGTAGAATTTGGGGATGCCCCAAATGTATTTTTGTCCCCAATGCCGATCCATGTCATTTAGGTTTAGCCATTGAAATGTACTGATAACGTGTCCCATTCTGATATTTCATTAAAAGCAAGAGTATGAATATGCTTAAAAAGTGGGTAGCTTTAAAGTGCAGTAAGAACAAAGACTACATTTCATCAGTATTACATAGTCTACATTAGTATTGTAATTGTGTCCAATTAACTCACTTATCAATGGTGTTTCAAACCCTGCAGTCTCTCTTTTCTGTTTTCCCTGATAGCCATAGATATACTACCTGAAACAAGCTTAGCTTTATCGTTTATATGTCAAGATATGCAGTGGATCTTAGACTAAATTGTGTAAATGGAGATATATCTTGTAAAATTCAACTAAAACCCCCCAAAAAAGACATGTTAACAAAAAATATAAAAAAGAAATATAAACTGGTTGCATATTTCACAAATACTTTGTTTTCTGCAACTTTTGATCATGTTTCAACATTTAGTCTTTTTAGATACACATCCTACCACAATTATATCCAATCTGATCAACCTGAATTAAACTCCAGCTCTCCAAGAACGATGTTCCTGGCATTTACTCATTTGTATCCTTCAGGCAAACCCATGGTTTACAAGAAGTTAAAATCATGAACAGGATCTAATTGTACAAAGGTGTCTGTCAGGACAACAGTTATCAGTAATCAAATTACAAAGACTGGGTGTTTCTCCAGAAGTAATAAAAAGACCAGATGGAAACTTGTCTGTGAAGCAAACAAGACACCAAGGGCAATCATGGGGTTTTTCTACATGTGACAACAATCTATTGTATTGTTTGTATCTGGTTTTAGGGAGTAGGCTATAAAATAGAAGCTGTTTATTTTCAAGACAACATTCAGGCCTGGATAAAATATTCTAAAACCATTTTGGAAAATTGTGTTGTGATCTGATCAAATTACATTTTTTGGCCACAATTCCAAATTTTATGTTTGACTCAAATAGCAACACTGTATGACCAAAGAGAATCCCGCACCCACTAAAATTTAGTGGTAATATCATAAGTTGATGTTACGTTTCTTTACATGGAACTGGGATTTTAATTGATGTTGATGAAATAATAAACCTTTCTACACATCACACAGATTTCACCCAAAGTCTTCTGGTGTCTGTCCACAATAAACTCTGATAAAAAATCTGTAAAGTCAACCTGTCAACAGTCGGTTATTTAGAAAACCATTCCAAGCTAGAATGTGAAAATATTACATTGTAAAGCTTTGGCATGGTGATGGATTTTTGTCAAGGATTTAGATGTAGGTGTTCTTAATAAAAAGGTGATTTAAATTATTACAGGCTATTGCAGCTGTTTTATTTCTTAGTTTTGTTCCAGCTAATAAATTGGGTTCTTTTTCAGTTGAACTGCACAAGATATATACCAAAGTAAAGTTATAATAAACACTGAACTCAATCAGCGGGTTGTGAACGGGAGTGAAATGAGGAACCAGCGAAGAACACATAAACCAGACTAACTAATATACTAAGGGAATACAAAGGGCAGGTAAGCAAAGGAACAGGGAACAGGTGTGACAAGGAGGCAGGGAGGCAGAAGGAACAGGTGAAACAAATACAAAGACTGAGCAAAGGCGAAGTGACTAATAAACAATAAAGAGAAACACAGACCCAGCAAACCTATAGACAAAGATAAATAATCAAATGAAGCATAAGAAAACTAGAATAACCATGAACTAAAGTAAACAGAGAAACTAGAGGGAACATAGGAACACCAACAACCTAAGAACAAACAAAGAGCCCATAAAGAGAACCTGGTTATTAAATAAAACAAACCTACCCACACTGACTGAATTGACTGGAAAGGGAACAGAGAACGAGAGAACCAGAATATGTACAAACCAAAAATAACAATAACAATAAACTAACCTATAAGGAAGAGCTGGAAAGAGAACAAATACCTAACGATAAAAAAATACAGAGATACTAAAAGAGGAACTAAACTAAAGAATCCAAGGAAGACAAGAACTATAATAATGATAATAATATTAATAATATCACACAAAGTAAAAAGAAAGCAACTACTAAGAAACTAAAAACGAGAGGAGAGAAACACAACACACACTAGGAGGTGGTAGAGGGAAACAAAACTAACAGGGGGCAAAAGGAAATAAACAGACTGCAAAACCCAAACAAGAAACACCTGGACGAAAAGTAAACAACACAAAACCACAAACAAAAGTCCAAAATGTCACATCCTGACACTATGAGGCTCTAATTGTTTTATTCCGCAGTAACCTGACTTTTTAAAACACGTCTGAGACCCATTAGCTATGTTCAGGTGTGCAAACTTTCTTGATCGGATTTAAACAGATAAATCTGAATACACCATTTATATGGCCTCAAAATTAAATAATCTGATCATGACTTTTACCTGGTGTTTACTTGCACCATTCAGAATAAAAGTTCTTTGAAACATGCAGAGTTGTCACAGATGCGGAAGTGTGTTGGTTGTGAGCGACCAGAACGGACCCGGCTCATTTTCTGGGGGCGGTTAAAGCGTTATTGGTTACTATAATTAAGCTACCGGCTCAGCCTCACATGCTGTTGCTGTTCCTGCGTTACAGGATAAGAAAGCGGGAGAAAAATAAAATCCCTCCAAGTTTTGCCACTAGGCAGAATGCTGAAGGTTGACATGGGGTACACATGTGCAGTCATGTCAGTTTGCCATAATCCGAATAATTTGATCTGAACAAGCGTTTACATGAACGCAGTTTGGACTGACAATCGGCATAAACCACTGTCTCATTCAATACAGTTTTATTCCAATTGAGCCGAATCCAATCAGAATATTCTGATTGGCGCGTTTACATAACGCATTTTTTCCCCAATTGCCCGTTATTCCGATTACTTATTTTTATGTTAACATGCCTGTTGTGTCTGACTCACACATCCAGCTTCCCTGCTTCATAGCTCATCTGATCTATTTAGCCTTTATGTGTAGTCATGTAAATACCTGACACATACAGCCTAATGTTAATTTTATTTCCTTTTAAGTCTGAAATGTTTCTGTTTGTCTTCATTGGTTCTGCAGTCCCTTGGGAATCTCTCTCTGTATTCTCAGGTAAGTGTATCTGGTTAAAATCAGAGTGACAGAGCAAGTTCCAATAAGTAAACTGTTGTCAGATTTTTCTGTCACGATGTTGCTCTTTCTTACACACCTATGAGGGTCTTGAACTTATAACTTGCCTTATTTGTCACGTTAGGACTATGACAATCCGGATGCAAAGCAGCATCGGTGCTCCATTCCAGGTTATATTGACTCCCCAACTTATAGTCGTCAAGGAATGTCACCCATCATGCCTCGCTCTCCACAGCACTTTGCCTACCCTGGTAAGAAAACTAGTGTTTAATTGAATTGTTCATTCTCTGTTACTGTACCTTGCAAACATATTTTTTTTCAGGTTTCAACCACAAACCTCAATGTATTTTATCTGTATTTTATTTTGATAGACCGGTACAAAGAAGTAAATCTTTTGAGGTGAAAGGAAAAAGAAACCTGGTTGTGATTTTTTTTTCCGAATAAAAATCTAAAACAAATGTGGTGTACATTTGTATTTAGCCCCCTTTACTCTGATACCTCTAAATAAAATCCTGTACAACCAATTTCCTGTGTGTAATCATCTCAGTATAAATACATGTTTTCTGTAAGAGTCCCAGAGGTTTGTTATAGAACATTGGTGAATAAGAAGCATCATGAAGACTAGGAAAAGCATCAGACATAGTGGAGATAGAATCATCCAAGAGGCCCTTGGTAACACTGGAGGAGTTGCAAGGATCCACAGCTCAGTTTGGGAAATCTGTCATCAGGACAACTACAAGTTGTCCACTGCAAATGTGGAATAAGTCCAATTTGCAATTTGCTACAAGTCATTTAGCACTAGGACTCCCAGAAGTCTAACACTACTAGAACTCCCAAGCCTGTCAATTTGACGGCGAGCATTCTGAATGCGAGGGTGGTGATGCAACATCGCATTAACGCTATAAAATTATGGTTTTAAGTCTTATTATTATTTATAAATAGTACTGAAAAATAATACAGAGTAGCGGGTACATTTTTAAAAAAGCTTCACTAATCTGACCAAAAGCTGGACAGCTCCATGTTACGCCCCTATTTCACTTCGCGGACATAAACTAGCGCTAAAAACGCCTTGAGCTCATCCATACTCATGTCCTTGGAGGAATCATCTCCTAAAACTCTGCGGGCCTCAGCCACAGCGCAGCCCTGAACGTGGATGAGCATTTCGGCATCCACCAACCAGAGGAATGCGGTCTGGGCATCTTGGATCTGGCGCTCTGTCAACGCGTTCTGGCTCTGACGCCTCCCTCTACTTTCTTCCTCCCGTACTACTGTCCACACAGCGCCATCCTTTTCTATTTCCTCCTCCTTCCCAGGTGTGCGCTCGTCTTGTGATGAAAACGCTGTAAAGCGCAGAATAGGTTGTTGTTACTGGGCTACTATATCTATGACCTAACTTATTGCTTCTTTCTTTTCTCCTGCCAGTGAGCTGGATTGCTGGGCACTGGGCACCTGGCTCGTCTCCCTGTCTCTGAACCTGCGCTGACTGTGGCACCGTTGCTGCAGTTTATATATTATTAGTTTACTAATCTGTAAACTATAGCCTAAAATGATAAAATCGTTACATAGGCTAGTCTTTTACTACCTTGAAATAATGCGCCACAACCTCTTGCTAATGGGAGGACTTGTGTTTGTTTAGCCGGGGGAGGTTCACTCTCTGACCCGCTGTCACTGGAACAGAATACTGACCAAGAGCCGTCAGAATCCCTCTCGACCCAGAATCACGATCATGTAATTTTTGAAGCATTTCCAATGTTTCTTGAGCAGAAAATATCCTTCTAGAAGCCATTTGTTGGATGCCAACAATCTCCTTCTCAGACTGCGTTCTAGAGTGGCGGTTGCTAAGCAACGCTTGCGCGTATACTCAGCCGCGGAAAAAAAATATCAATGTAAATAATAGGGCCGTCAAAATTGCGGCTGTGGTAGTTAGAGGTAGAAATAATTAGATCTTTTATTTACTTTGTTATTTTTTTTAAATAGAGACATAGGAATACACAAGACACAGTTTTAGAAAAAGTCAGGATGCCAGGAAGATCAGAGTTTTAATAAACCAGAATTATAGCATTTAAAACTTTCAAAACCGTCAAACTGATGGCCCTGGGAGTTCTAGTGTTAGAGGACACAGCAAGGTACCACTTCCAGATAAGACCTTAATTCAACTCTTTAAGTACGACAGATAACTAATTCTGGCCATTACACTATAGACAACATTCCCTTGGGAAACATAGTGGTGGTAGATTGGAAAAAGGTAAAAACAGGGCACCAATGGAAGAAAACCCTTTAGAGGCTGCAAAATACATCAGACTGGGGTTGAGTTTTACTTTCACGCAGGACAGTTAATCTAAACAGAACTGCAATGGAATTGTTTAAATCAAAACATATTCATGTGTTAGAATGACCCAGTCAAATTCCAGACATAACTGCAATTGAGAATCTGAGGCAAGACTGTGCTTACAGATGTTCTTCATACAGTATTACTGAGCTTGAGCTGTTTTGCAAAGAAGAAAGGCCACAATTCTCAGTCATGTTGGCCAATCTTATTAAATCTCTATAAAATACATTCATGTTCGTGGTTGGAAATTGACAAAATGAGAAAAGTCAGAAGGTATAAATATTTTAAGGCACTGTGTAGTTGTCAATACTGTAGTATTTAAAAAACTCCATGTACTCATTTTCATCACTTTTTCATCAACAGGCCCTATTCAGTACTTTACAGTAGCCCTAAATAAGGTTACTGAAGACCGCATAGCTTCACCTCCTGAGGGCAGAATGTTGCTATACTTGTTTGGCTGCTTCACTTGATGGATTTGCTCTTCTGCTGACATTTCATGTTACTCTTACACTTGTGCAGTGACACTGTTGATCCTGCAATTGGAAAACTATTCTGTTAACAGCTCAATAATATTTTACATTACACAAGTGGAAAAGTTATTCTGGTTCATTTGCTGATGTTAATAAAAATCTGAGCACACTTCATTCGCATGTGTCAACACCTTTTCCTCATGCTCATGTCTCCTTTACTGTGATTGGCTGTGGCTGGCTGCAGGCTCTGAGAGTGGCAGGAGTTCGCCCTATTATGGCCAAGAGGGGCGATCAAGCACACCCACCACAAACCAGCCCCCTAAACATTTTCATGTTCCAGGTAGGCCTCCACATTTTCCCCAATGCATCTTCCACCACCCTCAACCTTTCTTTTCAGTGGATCACGTCAGTCGCATTTTACTAATGATTCTGAAAGTTTCTGTGCTAAAATATGTCTGAGTTGTGTTTCTCAACAACACAAGTCTACATTCTTCCATCCTACTCCTACCTCTTCTCTTCCATAACTCAGCAGAAATTCACAACCTCTCCTTTTATCGCTCTTCCACGTTTCACCTCTTCATCTCCTGTTTCTCTTCTCAGCCACAGGGGACCCCAACATCTACAGGAAGCCACCCATCTATAAGAGAACGGGTACAGTTCAGTTAGCTTCACCTCAGCTTGCCCCGTCCTATCAGTTTAGTTGTGCTGTTGTCGTGCTCCTCAACTTCCCTTATGCTCCTCAGCATCATCATTGAGTGTATCCCTGATTTGCAGCAAGAATTCAGAATACGGAAAGACCCTTACTGGAATTTGTTTCCCAACCGGGGAAAAAGATCAGGAAGATCATTTGAATCTGAGGCAATAGCTAAATGTGGAAGAGCAGTGTTTCATGTGCATGCCGTAAGCATCATGATCCTGGTTCTGCGTCATGTCAGCGACAAGTTCATGGTAGGAAGTTAAAGTGGAGAGGGCCATGAATAAATGGAGGGTTTGCTGAGCCGTGACAACTAGTTAAACGGTCAGCGCTCTGAGGACAGAATAGAGCCAAACAGAGAACAGTGAGAAAACTGATTCATAACAGCAACCTATCTTTGGTCCTAAGATAGAATCCTTTAGAGTTAATTTATTGTATTTCCCAGCCTAAGATGTTGGCTATCCTAACTGTGTGTTTGTGTTGTTTATCCAACTAGCACAGAGGCATAGTTAACACAAGATGCTTTTCAGTCATTTTTTACAAATCATCAAACTCAAATGCTATTCAGCCATCTGTATAGCATGCTTCAATGCATAATCAAAAGATTCACAGTCCTCTCATCACACTGCACTCCAAGAGGCTTTTCAGCTGAGAGTCACAGGATCTGCCGGCTGATGATAGTTTATCTCCATCCTTGTTGTGCATGCTCCGCTGTGCTGTGGATTAGTGAGTGTGTCGATCCGCGTGTCGATATTGTCTAGCTCCTATGTGTCTTAGCTTAAATGATTATTTCATCATTGGTCAATGTCAAAAAGTGTTTTTTGTTTTTTTAATGATTAGCCCCTTACTACCTGAATTAATTTTCTATTATGTAAAAAAAACACAGATGATAAATTTACAAGAAATTGTTATTTTAGATCTAGCACACGCAGTAGATATAGATTTAGGTATTTAGTTTGTAAATTAGAGCAATTAGGCATAATTGGACATAAACCTGACATAAAGATGTTGGCAAAGAGCTTCTAATTGCGTCCCTGCTATGTGTTGATTGAGCATCAACCGGCGTTAGTGTGATACAGGACTGGGAGCAGTTTCAGGCAAATTTGCAACAATAGTCAAAAAGGAGTCAAGGTACAGTGAACACTTCAGCATACAGGGTGTATTGGAAAAATATTCATATTTGGACTTTTCCAGATTTTGACACATAAAAGCCACAATCTTACATGTGTTTTATTGGGATTTTATGTGATAGACCAGTGGAAAGTAAGGCATAATTGTTAAGTGGAAGAAAAATTAAGAATATTTTTATATTTTTCTAATAAATTAAAATCCTAAAACGAAGACATGCGTTTGAGTTCAGACTTCTGAGTCTGTACTCTGTAGAACCCCCTTTCACTACAGCAGCTGCTGCAAGTTTTGTGCAGCTTTGCACATCTGCATTCTTAATCTTTTGCCCATTCTTCTTGCAACATATTCTCTATTGGAATTAGATATAGACTTTGACAGGGCCATTCTAACACACGAATAGGCTTTTCTAAACAACTGCATTTTAGCTCTGGCTGTGTATGTTGAGACTTGTTTTTTCGCTGGAAGGTGAACTTCTGCCCCAGCCTCACCTCTATTGCAACATCTAACAGTATTACTTACAGAAGCATCCTGTATTTAGCTCCATGCACTTTTCCTTCAACTTTTACCATCTTTTCTGTCGCTGCTGATGAAATCCATCATGACTGCATAAATTTGCTACCACCATATTGGTATGGTGGGAAAGTTGATGTTCAGTGTTTCTACGACAAATCTCTGCAGCTCCTCTGAGGACTTCACAGAATACCTATATTTATGCTGAGAATAAAGTACTCACAGGGCCTGTTTACTAAAGAGGTGACCTTTGAAGGCAATCAGTGGGACTGGATATTATCTAGTGGTATAAAAATATTTTGGGCTAAACACAAATGCACACGCACTTTTCAGATTTTAATTTGTGAAAAACAGTGGAAAACCATGGACCTTTCTCCTTCCACTTCATCGTGTTGCACTGTGTCGGTGCATCAAATAAAATCCCAATAAAAGACAGTAGGAATAAAATTGTAGTGCAACAAAATGTGAAAAGTTCATGAGGGAATTAATATTTTTACAAGGCACAGTATGCTGCCAGACGCAAGATAACAGACGTATCAGCATAGAATTTCTAATCTTTTAGTCACGCCATCGATCCTTACTGTTCTTTATGCCCTTCTTAAATGCTGGTTATTATTTCTTTCTTCAGTTTCAGCTCTTCTCAGATTTAAATCTTAAACCAAAATATCTTGTTTTGGGGTCAAGGCCAGTGATGAATGAATCATTTAGCTAATATGCAACACATGATGAAAAAGGCTGTATCAAAAATCTTCCCGGCTTTGTGCTCATCCTAGCAAAGCTGTCACATTCTAACATCTCCCTCAGGGATGTTCCAATAATGTTTCCCTTTTCTTTTTGCCTTCTTTTTTATGGCATCCAATCACTTTTACTCACTTCCCTCCACCCTCTGCTCCACTTTACGCGGTGACCTTGCCACTGTAAGTATCCCCCTCCTCTAGCTGTTTAACTCAGTCTCAGTGGATAGATGATTTCTGTGTGTCTCTGTGTGTCGGTGTGTGCATCAGTGTTTAGTTGAGCTGAAGGTACTGCATGTGTCGTAAAGAAGAGCGGGACTTCATGTGTCATGTACATAGGTATTTGATGGATTATAGATCAAGCCTGGTATGGCTAATGAATGGCAGAATGAAGAGTGATCTGTGTGACATTACAGTGCATGTGTTATCCCCCATTTACATCCATCGACTGTGCCTGAGTGCAGAGCAGCATCAGTATCATGGCACTGCAATGCTTTTAAATGACCATGTGCTTCTGGCTAAGCTGTAACTGAACCCACTTTAATCCGAGGTTATTTTCCTGCCGTTGGCTGAAGATATTGATCTCCACTGACAGAAAACAGTGGATATGATGACTGGGAATATGTTGTTTAAATGTACACTAATAATGTATATCTTTGTCATATTTATCATAAGTGTGCTCTGGTTCACTTAAGTGAGCTGTTTGAAAGTGAGTTTTCTAAAAATGCTGGAAAAGTTTTTTAGACTGGGAAGAAGTTGTACAGATTAGTGCATTTCTTTGTTTAAATCATTCAGATCTATCTGTTCGGTATGCTGCCAATATAGTGCAATTAGGCACTCTTATTGGCACCCATACTAAATATGTACAAAAAACGTAAATGCAGAAACATAATATCACCCTAGAAAAATATGGAAAATATCTTTGATTTGAATACATGTATTCAGTATGGACAAAATGTTTATATTTTTTATTTACAAAATCACCAGTGCCACACACATTGGCATGCCTAAAAATTCAAATGGAATAAAAGTGACAAAAGCTATTTTTTGGCATATATTTTATGATTTTTTAAGATGAATGGAATGTCTCGTTTTCATTCAGTAATTTGTGCCTTTCTGTTTCCCTTTAATACAGTTGTGATGTGACATTGAGCACCATATTCTTTAGCTGCTGCTCACTAGTCTGAACAAGAAAAGCCTTCTCTGTCTTACCATCATACATGTAATGTGTAGACTTTGCCAAACACTTTTAGGCTTGTACTTTGGTCAGATGGGACTAAGATGTAGCCATTCTGTTACAAACACTCCCATTGGGTGTAGTGTGAAGCAGAGGTGTATATGTGAAAGAGAAACTAACCCCAGTTGTTAAGAACGGCAGAGGATCTTTGAGCCTGTGGGCTTGTTTTCCCCTTATTGAATAAATATACTCCAATGAAAAGTTGGATTTATCTGAAAATTACAATGAGAGATTGTCCCACTGCAGTCCACAATTGGTTGATTTTAAATCTTGTCATTGCTGCATTATTTTTCAGATTTTAAATTTGATTTAGAGGTTTATCATCACAATCTCTCAAGGTACATATAATTAATCATGATGTTAAATGGTATTTAGGTAGTTAGATTTTAGTTGCACATATTATTCTCTGCTAACCTTTTTTTTTTTTCACAGACAATTACATGGAAACAGCTACTAAAAGTAGAACAAGTGAGGATATCCTCCGATCCTCCAGCCTGTCCACCTACTCTCCAGAGCCATACACGCAGTCTGAGTCTGACTATTACCCATACACCAGCTCCCCAAGAGGTAAAGAGCACATCATGTTTAGGGGTGCTAGCCGCTTTTTATTTATCTATTTATTTTATTTTTTTCTGTACTTTCTCACTTTGTGGTTGCTGTGTTCTTTACTCTGAGCTCTATTTTTATACATGGGAAATCTCTTTTATGCCGTTTCTCTCTCAGCCTATTGGGCGCCAAGGCGACGCTTCTCGATGGGAGGAGATGAAGAGAGTTGGAGTCAGGGTCTTCAAAGAGTAAGAGCTTCACTGTTTTTTAACTCCCTTTCTTCAGAAACAGATTAAAGTGACAGTTCTCTGTAAAGAAAAAAAACAATTTTTTTATTATATCAAAAGTCAGTTCTTCCACCTTTACAGCGCAAAGAGTTAAAAATCTTCTTTGTCTTGTTATTTTCTCCTGCTCCTGTTTTCCCTTCTCCTTTCTCTTTCTTTTAAGATTGGGAGTGGCATTGGACGGATGATCCTCAAGGAGGAGATGAAAGCGAGATCTGGTTCTTATGACAACGATCCCTGGGGCAGCATGAGGAATTCTCGTTGTGGGAGCAAGGAAACACTGAACACGACAGGCTACGGCACCACGGCATACAACAACACCATAAACGGCTGTAAGAACTTGACGGGCTTGAATGGTTTGACAGTTTCCTTAAAATAACAGCCACATGACTGTAGAGCAGCTGAATCATAAGTAAATTGCATACTGTTTTTGTGGAGTAAAGGAAGACTTGCACAGTCACTGCATTGCTTGCTACAGACATCTATTTTTTTTTTTTTTACGTGTCCTGTCCGGCAGAGTAGCAGAATTGTTGTCTGAGTGCCAAGAAGAAGCCCAACAGATTTACTTTCACAAGTGGAGCATTACGGCTAACGCTTTAATGCTCCGCTTGATATTTATAAAAGAAACTTTATTAGAAACTGCTTTGGGATCATTTCAATTGCAATGGACACAGAGATGGAAATGAAAAGGAAAAAAAATAAGCAAGAAAAAGAGAGAGGTAGGGCAAAAAGGAAAAAGGGAGAGAAAAAGAAAAGAATAGAGGAGAGGAGAGAAATAAGGGTGAAGAGAATACAAGATAACACCCTAGAAGATTACTTCTACACCTGCAAAAATATATATAACAGCATTGTTACCGAAAATAGCATGGTACTAATAAATGCAAGATGTATTTAGTGATAACTGCTGCTCAATATAGTACATCTGTGTATTTGTTAACACCTGAAGCTAAACACCTGTGGGTATAAGTGTGAGAGTGCTTGTACATACAAGATTTCTCTTTAAAAATATCCAATAGTGAGTGTGAGAAGCCACACAAAGCACCCAGCCTCGGAAACCGAGTACCATCACTACACCACCAGGAATAGACACCTGCCACCGGCAGGGAGTGTGGCGGGGGGACCTGAACTGATCCAGGAGAAAGAGCAGCCCAGTACCCAACCTGACACAAAAACTGGCACACACAGTCACAATCACACATTCCCAGACTCATAAAAACCCTCACACCCACACACCCAACGTAAAGACACACAATAATGGACGTTTTACACTTGGTCACACTCCATACATACATACTCTATACTCCCAGGTCCAGGTACAGATACTCCAGAGGGCCAACCAGCCCCCCGGAACCAGTAGGTGGTCCCCTTCCTTCTGGGGTGGAGACAGGCCGACTGCCCCAGCACCAGCCCAGACTAGCGCAACAGAGCAGACACCACCGAGCACCGTACTCACAACAGACGCCCGACACCACACCCAGACGGGATAAACTCTCCTGGCAAGAGGTCCCTGGCACCAGAACCTCTAAACAGGTGCACATAACCAAAGTGCGTGGATGTAATTGTCAGGTATATATTACCTGTGCACTGTAAGCAAGTATTAGATGGTGCAAAACACATCCTGAACATCTGTTGACCTATATAGCTTACTCTATAAAGGATTGTATATTGTAACAATTGTAAACTGGTGTTACTAGTCATTGTAAAAGTTCATAAACATATCTGAGACCAGAATGTTTAGTCAAAGTTGAATGATAAATACGCCTCCTATTTCATAATAGGAAGGGTTGTAAACTTATTATAGTGACAGTTGTGTGAAAGCAGTGCTTGTCACTAGGGGCCTAAGAATTACACTGCGGGTCACAACTGGAAGAAACTGAAACTGAAATCTGAATGGTAACAGAATTTTTTTGTTTCAAACTATAGTTTTTGACAAAAGTCGTATTTTCCCACTGTGGAACTACAGGCAGGCTGTACTCACAACAGAGTGCTTTTAAATGCTTCCATAGGGTACTGGTTTGTTGGTTCTCTAAGCAACTGCACTCAGACAATATTTCTGCAGACTTCCTACACTTAACTAGATAAATCACCATATAAATGTTCACTGTAAAACCAAAATTCAAGCTGCAAACTTTGATGTTACTACTTTCATCTTTGTACGTTGTACATTGTATTTTGCAGCGGTGCTTATGTTTTGTGTCCCAGGTGTAGCATAATGACTCTTTCACATGTTTTGGCTGTTTATACTTTTTTATCTCATGCTTTTTGTTTTACATATTTCTTGATTTTGTCATGGAAATTAATACTATTAAAATTTTTGTGAGCTACAAGGTGAGTCCCAACAGACAAATACATTTCTAGAAAATATGATATATTCCCTTTAAGATATAAACTGATGGGAAGTCTGAAGCAATTTCTTTTTAGTTTTCAACCTAAGCTTAGTGATTCTGCTGGCTCCTCTTTTAACTTCTCACATTCTGACACCAGTTTGCTTTGTTTGTGAGTGAAATACTTTCCTCACTCAGTTCAACCATCATTTCAACCAAATTTGTTCACCATGAACTACTCTATCAAATCTCTCTATGTCTTTGCATTTATCACACTGTCTTGTATTCACAGCTGCCATTCCACGTCCTGTTTTATTTATGGGCACCAAGGTCTCTCATTAAAGCTGTTTTCCATATGGGAGGAAACATCACTGAACAGAGCATGGTTGGGTCTGGTTTAGTGGCTTCTAACCAAACCAGCAAGTGAAAAGATGCAAAGATTCAAAAATATTCAAGGATTTATTTATTTATTTATTTTGTGTGTTGTTTCCATTACTCCATTACCGAGTTCCTAACAAGCTCAATTGCATGGTATTTTCTGAGTCTCTGACTAAGCAAAAACTTTTCATGTCTACACTCATTTTGTCTGTTTGTGAGTTAAATGTTTTGGAATTACTAACATATAATGTAATTGTGTAATTTCTTTATCCAACAGCACCAAGATCTCAGTACAGCACTGATAGTGGTGAGTTTATCTTAATTTTGTCAACATCTGTTCAGTCACTGCAACACCACTGTGACATATTGGCACTTGATTTTTCTTTTTTGTTTGTTTGTCTCGTTTGTAGCTGTTTGGCTCATGTGGGTTCATAAATAATGTTAATAATAAATAATAATAAGATCACATATCTGGAATTGTTGTTGGTAGTGACCGCCATCTCCTGGCCATATCCAGTATTTTATGTACAACACTGCTGGAAATACTGTAAATTCAACTGCTTTTGATCACTAACTGTGCTTATTGGGCTATTCTTTAGATTTTGGTTGCAAGTCAGCATCACTACCAGGATATGGGCGCAATGGTATTCAGCGGGTGAGATCAAAATGTACTATAAATCTGATTTTCATAATGTCTTTGCCTAATTTTTTTACATTATGAGGTGTTTTTCACAGGAATTGCCAGAAGCAATTACTTTTGTTAATCACAATTTCCTTACTTACACCTGCAGCCTCAGAGCGCAGATTGCTACCAGTATCAGTATGATGCCGGTAGCGAGGTCAACTGGGGAAGTAGAGGTAATTTTAATTGGACTTTATGACACCAAGCCTTTGTCCGATTGAGGCAATTAATCCAATCCTTTAATCTCTTGTACTTAATTATTTCTCCTTCCTTCTCTTTCCAGCTGAGTATAAGGTACAGTTTTAAAATTGTCTTCATTTTCTTTCATAAATAAAACGATTATTTGCTCAAATGATTAAAAGCAGGAGTGCCTCCCCTTCTGTGCAGATTTATCCATATGAATCGCTCATTGTCACCACCAGAGGGCGGAATAAGCTGCCTAAAGACGTTGACAGAGCGAGACTGGAAGTAAGTAATAAATGGAAGGAAAAACTTAACCGCCTTGGGGGGTTAAGTTGGGGGGGATTTATGTAATTCATTGGGATTTTATGTGATTGAACAACACAAAGTAGTCCATAACCATGTACAGAATTAGGTACATGGTCTTCCAAATTTTTACAAATAGAAATCTGAAAAGTGTGGCATACATTTTTATTTGGCCCCCAAATTTAAGCCTTTTTTTAGAACCTTGGCAGCTGGAAATGCAGACTTGCAGCTGCAGCTACAGCTTTTGGAGTATTTCTCTTCCAGGTTTCTACATCTAGAGATTGAAATACGTTCCCGCTTGTCTTTGCAAAATATCATTCAATTATTCATATTTAGAAAGGAGCATCAGTTTTTAACTCTTGCCTCAGATTCTCAATACACTTTACATTTGAACTTTGGCTGGGCCCTTCTATCACATGAATATGCTTTGATCTAAATAATTTAATGGTATTTTTGACCTAATTGTTTAGGGTTGTTGTCCTGCTGGGCTATAAACCTATGCTCAAGTCTTGTGCAGCCTTTTGCAGGTTTTCTTCCTGCATTGTCCTGGCTCCATCCATTTAGCTCCATCCATCTTCACCAACTCTGACCAGCTTCATTGTCCTTCCTGAAGACAAGTTTTTCCACTTGTAGCTGCTGCCACTGTGCTATAGTGGGGGTTTGTGTTCAGGGTGTTGTGCAGTTTTCTGTCTGAACACAGCATCAGTTTGATGTGCCCCCTACATGGATTTTGGATTTAGTTTTCTTCCAACAAGAGCTTTTTTCTTGCCATTCTCTCTTAAAGGATAGAACTTGTGGAGTTTTCCCACTGAGGAATTCCCCAGCTGAGTCGTGGATCTCTGTAGTTCCCCTAAAGCTACCACAGGCCACTTCTCTGATTAATACTATGCTTGCCTGTCCGCTTAGTTGAATAACCATGTCTTGGTAGGTTTGTAGTTGTTCCATTTTTTTTTTTTTTGTTTCTTTGATTTTCAGATTAAATATTGTACAGCACTTTGTGAACACTTGAGTTTTAGGATGATGTTTTATAACCTTAAGCTTCTTTACCTTTCTTCAACTTTATTCATTGCTTGTCTGCTGTGCCCTTATATCTTTATGAGGCTGTTGCTAACCAATGTTGTCTAATAAACATTTTAGGGCTTCTCTGAAAAGCAGGATATTTACTTGGATTCAATTACACACAGATAAACACTATTTACTAATGAGGCGACTTCAGAAGGCAACTTTTTTTTAGGGGTATCAGACTAACTACTTATGCACATCCTTTTTGATCTTTATTGGTAAAACATTTTGAGAATAATTTACCATTTTGCTTCGACTTCACAATAATGCTCCACTTTGTGTTGGTCTCCTAAAATTCCCATAACTTACATTAAAGTCTGTTGCTGTTTCACAACACAACAAAATCTCAAACAGCTCAAGGCGTGTGATTACTTTTCAAGGCAGGTGTATATAGATGTTATTTTAGATGCAGTCTGTTAAATATGCATGGAATTAATAATAACACTATATTTTTGTCTCTGTTGTCTCAGCGCCACCTGTCCCCAGAGGAGTTTGTCCAAGTGTTCGGCATGACCATTGAGGATTTTGACCGGTTGGCTCTGTGGAAGAGGAATGAGCTGAAGAAACAGGCTCGACTCTTCTAGTTACAGCTGGATGTTTACTTAATACTGCCACAAACAGAACCGGACACTGACTGTAGTTCCGCTGCCATGTCTGAGAACCTGTTGTAGAACTCCTCATGCGACAAACCAAATTTCTGTAACACCGGACCTCCGGGATACTGTTAGAGAGCCACATAGACATCGCGCAGAGACGGACTGATACATGTTTCTAGTACAGCTGTGTGCCACAGTGAAGTGTAAGCAATAGAGACTGTCATGCTGTAGTTTTGTGTTTAATAAAGTTGGGACTGTGCTCTCCTACGGCCGCAGGACCGTGTCTGTGACCAGAGCTGCAGCACTAAAACGAGGAGACGAGAAGAAATTTGGCTTTGCCTTACTTACTCTTTTAGTTATGACTGTGCAGCACCAGCAATCTGAAGGAGTAGAATGTAGATACAGTATATCATTTATGACACTTTATCTGTGTGAATGATTCAAAAAGATGAGTGAGTGGGAGTATACACAGCATCGCTTCCCTTTGGTTCAGGGTGCATTTTGTTGATATGTTACCATTTTTGCTGTTTCACATGAGACAGTATTTCTTCAATTGATTCTTAGGGACAAACAAAGGAACATCTGCAGTGGTTCAAACCTTTTAGGTGTTTCTGTGACCTGCTTTGATTTGTGTGAAACTAAAAACCAGTGTGAGAATGAAAATCTGTGGCTTAGAAAAGCACTTCTATGTAATGCTGGCGGAATAATTAAAGGACAGCTAACATGTGCAGCTGCATGGGAACCGAAGAATGTGCAGTTCAGTAGAATCAATGCAAACGTTATTTCCAGAAAAGTTTGAAGTTTTCAAACTTCTAATAGAAATAAAAATCTTGTTATTATCTTCAAAACCTTAATTTAAGTCACAAGAACAAAGGGAATGTTTCTTAACTTCTTTAATACTGAGGGCCAAAAGGGCCACATTTAGGCAAAAATATATTTTTTCAAGATATGTGATTGTTTAGATAAAAATGCAATAAATGAATTAAATGCGATGAAGAACAAAAAGTGAGATTGGCAAAAAGAAGTGTGGCACCTCTTAAATGTATACAAAACCATCATTGGTTTCAGTGATCACTGTCTGTCCAGGGGCCGCTAGTTGCAGAGGTTTGCCCACCATGGCTAAGGGGCCACGGTAGGCAAAACCTTACAGGGAAGAGGATACAGATAGTTTCCTTTGCACTTGTGGCTGTTTAATTAAAGACTCAAACAAATCTAAACATATGGTTTTCTCATATTTTATTTCACAAATTATGAACTATTCTGGAATTGAAGTCTGTTTATAAGAAATAACAACTCTGTGTTCCTGTTCTTTACTCATTGCAATAGAATGATGACCATAGTTTAGGTTCTGCATTGTTTATAAATTTACATTCACTAGTATTTATATTCTTTTAGATTGATAATTCAATAATTTTGTAGCTACACACTCAGCAAGGTATTTACCCACACAGAAAAACACCCAGGGTTGTTGAAGACTTCTTTACTATTATTTTTTATTTTGACACTAAAATTAAACTGCAACTCAGAACAAGTCTCTGCTCTTTTATTAATAATAGACCCTGTTTTGTGTAACATGTAAAAGTATGCTAATAAGATTCAGCAACACTGAAAATTAATCGAAGCATTTGGTCAGATCATCAAAAGAACTGTTGTGCATTGTGCCAACAGCATAGTACAGTGTTGATTTTTAGGTCACGATACACCTCAAGTTGTTGTAAATGTAATTTCTGGCCATATTCCATTTTATATAAAGTTTCTATTGGGGGCTCAAAAATATCAAACCTGGGCAGGTTCTAGCAAACATGATGTCCTATAAGGAGACAACCAGCTAATAGAGGCAATGAGATGCTTTTACCATTGTTCTGCTGAAATTTAGTGGATCAAGGAATGTTAGACCTAAACATACAATTTTTCAAAAAAGGTATACAAATAGCCTATCAAGACAACTATATATTGCTTAATCACATGGGCCATTTAAGCAGGGCCCATTCCCTGCCACGCCCTTTTCATAAGAGGTCATTGTCAGGTATAAATAAAAGTCTGTTGTGGTTTGTAGAAGAGGCCACTGTATTTCTACAATAACTCAGTAAGTATAAGACATAGTCACAATGCCTTAACCAAATATGTTTTGATATTTTTTGCTGCTACTGGGGAAACATGCTTAAAACGGGAGAATGACCATATTCCATTTGTGTCTATATACAGTTTTATTGTTACAAATGAACAGCATTCATGCACATGGCTTAATTAACTAACAAATAAATCTCCAAAGTATTTTTCTTGTTCTCGAACATCTAGTCTATGAGACTAACATAGTGTTGAGGAGCCACCCCATTCATGGTTTCTGTTTAGCCAAAACAAACAACTCTATCTCTGCCAACTCTTACCCCCATTTTGTACCAATGCATTGTGATTTCATTCCTTCCATCTTCCATTTTGTACCTGTGAACAAACCATTTTGTATCAATGTAATAAACCATTGCACATCAGTTTATTTTTCTTTGCACTTAGGTATTTTTATTAAGAGATAAAAAGTCATAAAATACTCAAACATCACATCTTTTTAATTTGTCATTTTATGAATTCTATGTATATTCTATGTTCATTCATTTCTGTTAATAAGAACAGAAATGAACGTACATTTCCGTTCTTATGAAGATCTATCAAATTTGAGAAATGTTAAAATAAAACTCCAACAACTAAGAGACCTTCCGCTAGTAGATATTATTTTTGAAGTCATATAACCACATTTCCTTACAGTAGATGATGGGTAGAATGAAGAAAATTACTTTAAACTGTCAAAGCAGGTAAAGATTTCCCAGGCAGGGGCGAATTGACGCAGTTAGTATAAAGCTTCGCTTTCTTACCCACAAAAATCAATGAAGCAACCGAAACTGCAAGGGTACAAAATGGTGAACCACCATATTAGGGGATTTTAAACATCTACATTTTCACATGTGGATGAGTTGCCACTCACAACAACTTACACCCAGACTTAGTCAGGTTCAATCCACCACGATTTATTTCTGGTGAAGAACAGAGCTGCTCTAAGTATTGTTTGCTAGGAACATCTCCCTCTTTTACAGGAGATTTTTGCTAACATGTTGCAGATCTGCTCTTTTTTTATGTTGAAGGTCTGATTTCTTAGACTTGTTTAACTGAAATAAATTGCCTAATAATGCTACTGAAAATACGGTGACTGCTGTGAAACTATATGTGTCCTGCAACCTCTTTTATTTTGTTTAATCCTTAATCTCAATTAGATCATTACAAATGCTGAACACATCAAGCAGTGTGCTGCAGATGCACGTTTTGTCTTTACTGTTCAGCAACAGGTAAATCAAATGTACATCTGTCCTGGACAGACACACTAATGAAATATTTAACAAATTTTTTCACTAATTGAGGTTCAAAAAGTCTATATTCCATCAGCTAATAAAACAGCTAAACCATTAAACTTTTCCTAACTGCCATGGTGACAGAAAACAATGTAAGTTGCAGCTGCCACACAGTTTCATTTGAATCATTTGACCTTTTTAAAAGGACTCCATTAAAGAATGCCAACAGCGTCTAAATTATGAGCTGTCTTGCAACCTTCGATTTTATTGTTTGTTTTATAAATAAATACGTCAGCTCAGTAAAATTTAAGAACTGCCAAAAGACAATTGGTTGAGATAGTTTCTGTGGTAAGGCAGGAATCTAAATTTGCTGAAATCAAATTGCTAACAAGCTGAGTTTCTTATCCCAGTAGCAGACATTACCATTGAATAACATATCTTAGCTGTTGTAAAAAGGTTTACATGCCACCTTGTTAGAATAGATTCATGAAAAAAAAGGTTTATTAGTGTTTCATTGTGTTTTATTTATATTTTCTTTTTTACATGGAAGGCAAAACAAATTAGCAAAAGCTTCTTAATAATTTGTTACAGTGTCTTATAAAAGTATTCATACCCCTTGAACATTTCCACATATTGTCACATTACAACCACAAACATGAATATATTTTATTGGAATGTGAGACACCAACACAAAGTGATATACAATTGTGAAGTGGAACGCAAATTATACATGAGTTCAAAGATTTATACTGAAAGCTGCAGAATGCAAAAATATTCACCCCCCTTTACTCTGAGTTCAACCAAATGCCTTCAGAAGTTGCCTGATGGTTGCCAATGATTAAATAGAGTCCACCTGTGTGTAATCTAATCTCAGTACAAATACAGCTGCTCTGTGACGGCCTCAGAGGTTGGTTAAGAGAATATTGGGGAGCAAACAGCATCATGAAGTCCAAGGAACACACCAGACAGGTCAGGGATAAAGTTGTGGAGAAGTTTGAAGCAGGCTTAGGGTATAAAAAGATTTCTCAAGCTTTAAACATCTCATGGAGCACTGTTCAATCCATCATCCGGACATGGAAAGAGTATGGCACGTCTGTAAACCTACCAAGACAAGGCCGCCCACCTAAACTTACAGGCTGAACAAGGAGAGCAGTGATCAGAGATGCAGGCAAGAGGTCCATGGTGACTCTGGACGAACTGCAGAGATCCACAACTGCACAAATGTGATCTTTATGGAAGAGTGGCGAGAAGAAAGCTATTGTTTAAAGAAAACATGAGAAGTCCCATTTGCAGTCTGCCTGAAGCCATGTTGGGGACACAGCAAACATGTGGAAGGTGCTTTGGTCAGACAAGACCAAAATTTAACTTTTTGGCCAAAATGCAAAACGCTATGTGTGGCGGAGAACTAATACTGCACATCACTCTGAACACACCATCACCAATGTCAGATATGGTGGTAGTAGCATCCTGCTCTGGGGGTGCTTCTCTTCAGTAAGGACGGGGAAGGTGGTCAGAGTTGTTGGGAAGATGCATTAAGCCGAATACAGGGCAATCTTGGAAGAAAACCTGTTGGAGTCTGCAAAAGATTTTAGACTGCAGCAGGACAATGACCCTAAACATAAAGCCAGGGCTACAAAATAATGGTCTAAAACAAAACACATTAATGTGTCAGAATGGCCCAGTCAAAGTCCAGACCTAAACCCAATTAAGAATCTGTGGCAAGATCTGAAAACTGCTGTTCACAAATGCTCTCCATCTAATCTGACTGAGCTTGAACTGTTTTGCAAAGAAGAATGGGCAACATTTTCAGTTGCTAGATGTGCAAAGCTGGTAGAGACATCCCCTAAAAGACTTGCAGCTGTAATTGCAGCAAAATGTGGTTCCACAAAGTATTGACTAAGGTGGCCTGAATACCTTCGCACAATGCCCTTTTCAGTTTTTAATTTGTAAAAACAAACAAAATAAATCATGTATAATTTTCATTCCACTTCACAATTGTATTCCACTTAGTGTTGGTCTTTCACATAAAATTCCAATAAAATATATTTACGTTAGTGGTTGTAATGTGGAAAAGTTCAAGGGGTATGAATACTTTTACAAGCCACTGTAATTTACTTAAGTACTTTTCTAAACTATGTTGCAAAATCATTTATTTGAGTGTCTTTTAGTTTGTTAAATTTACATAATACCTACTGAGTAATATTGATTACCCAATGAAATATTTTATCAGTACATGTAGGTAACACATAGACTACACATATCCTCAGAACCTTGTATTAACAAAATCTGTCAGTCAAAAACCTCACTTCATTTACAATTAAATTAGCAGTGCATTCTCATGTGAAATAATATTAATAAAATAACCTCTGCAAGACTTTGCAAACATTTTTTTTTTGTTGTTTGTCAGATGCTTTGTCAATTTAATCTTTTTCTTTGGAGCTAGAATGGTGAGTTTGCTTTACCTTTGTACAGCATTAGTTTGACCTTGTTTTACAACACATTTCCCCTCCAGAATTGAAGGTGTTTAACTGTTACATAATTTCAAAAGGAGGGAAAGTACATTGAGAGGAATGCCAGATAGCAGATGCCCAACTGCTACACTATATTTTCAATTAGCTCAGTGGGGTCAACACATTGAAATCTCTCATGTCAGGAGAGGCTGTTTTGGAAGGAGGGTTGGCGGCGGGCGTTAGGACCCAGCGGGGAGGTTCCCAGCCTGCTGATCTGTGTTTTATCGACTGGGTCTGTCAGCGGCTGCAGCTCTACTTCCACACTCCCTCACACTGTCAAACTAGTATGGGCCCACACTAATTTCTCAAGTTCTCACGGGGAGAACATCAGCTGAACAATGGACGCAAACGGCACCTCATGTGAGTACCGGGGACTTGTCTTCTCATCCTAACCTCTGCTGCGGAATAAACACAAGATGCAAATCTGAATCTTTGTTTTTTTGTCTCGTTGTGATGTTTGTGTTTTTCTCCTCTCACACTTTGACTTAATGACAGTTATTTAAAGATTTTATATTTATATTAATAGATTACTGTCTAATGCAAACATTTCTGTTTTTATCCTGCTTGATATCAACTGAAACTCATCAATCTTCTCTGGTCCTCTATCTTTTCTGTTACTGCCTAACACTTATTAAGATGTGCTTTCAACATTTCTTGAACTAATAATTTTTCTCAATGTTGGATTATCAGAGAATGTATTTCCTAATGTGTGTTTAAAAATAGTGCAAAACCGAATGGGTGGGCTTGCTCAGAATTATTCAATTTTGAACCCCACCAGCACTGAAATTCTTGCAGATTTTCAGCACTTTTGTGTTGAAATAGCTAGAAATGCTAAATGCGTTTCACCACTGTGGTTTTTCTTGTTTTAGGGAGGAACCTATTTACCCCCTGAACATAAGAAAAACAAATCCACTTCCTCCCTGTCTGAGGTTTAGATGCTGCATTGATAACACAAGGTGCAACCTACTGCTGTCATGAACATGTGGTTTTATGATTTTCGAAGGGTTTGTTTATGTTTGTTTTGGCCCCTTCAGTTGATCTTTCTTAATACAAAGCTGTAAAGAGTCTTGCTCCAAGCTGACATGTGGAGGTGATTATATTCCATCTAATGAACATTTTTCCTCAACTGACTGAAGCTGAAGGGAAGTGGGACAAACAGCATATGTGCTCATTTATCATATTTCCAGTATTTGTTCAACACTTCTTTTGTCTGCATCAAAAAGGAAACCTTGGATTGACATTTGCCACTTGTCCATCTCATACTTAGCCTTATTCTGTCCTCCCTAACTTCACCAGTGCACAAGGATTACAGGGATGTGATTGTTGCTAATGTGTTTGGTGTGTAGACAAACTATCTGAGGAAGGAAGTCTTTACGTCTTCTTCAGGGTGTGTACAATCCCCATTTGTCATTCCTATCTGTCTTGACACACACACACACACACACACACACACACACACAAAAGAACGCAACTTAATTAGCTGAGACGTGTGGTTCAGCAAACACCACAAGACCGAACACACTGTGGTCCCTTGGAGATCAGCCCAATGTTTATGTTGTCTTTAAGTCCCCTGATTGGCCTCTGGTGATGATTAGATTACTTTTACTTGATTTGCTCTGAATAGCAGAACAGTGTGATTTTAAATTGCCCAAGGCGTTGCTTTCAAATCGTTTCCTTTTTAGCATTGTGTTATAGTGATCAATTCTAAATCTCATGCAAACAAAAAGCTACAATTATTTAAACTTTTTTGTTCCAGAATGGATTAAACTAGTAAAAACAATCAACACTACTAACTATTGCACATGGAACAGTATCTTTATTAAAGAGATGAAAGGCAAGAGAAAAAAGCGGGGTATACGCTGAGGTATTATTGGTCAGATGCATTCAAACCAAAAGGAAACAGATACTTACAGATTGATCTGAAGTGAAACAGTTGCTCACAGATAATATCGACATTTTGAAGGCATCAGCACTGCTAATCGTCTGTCTGCCAGTCATGAAACATTCTTCTAAGGTGCACGAGGGGTTGAATTCTTATCTGTCCCTTTTCATACCAACATCTCTAAATGTGGGTTTAACACAGAGACATTTTAAAGACATGGCTTTTGGCTAAGTTTGTTTTCATCAATAGCCTCCGTTTTGCTACAGTCTTCTCATAGTCCTATGTTTCCTCTGTTATTCATCTTCATAAAAAAACAGAAGTATTAACAAAAGGTATCTCCTTGCAACACCATGTGGCAAAGTAAGTATAAGCTATTATTATAAACCTGAGATATGAAGGAGTGTGCTTTAGTTATTGATTACCCTGCATCTCTGTTTGAGAATTCAATTTCAATGTAACGGAGGAAGTAGTTCTTGAGTTGCCCTTTTGTGTGAATAGAGTCTACTAATAAATACTCATTTGGGCATGTGTGCATTGAAGTAGGCATTGTTTGTTCACACTGAAATTGTTGGTAGTGCTGTCTTACATTATTTTGAGTTGATCCACTCACATTTGTTTTTTTTAGCTAAACAAAACTTTAAAAAGTCCTCGAATTGTCCACATACTACTTAATCCACTTTCCAGCTGCTGCTTTTTAATGATCTAGATGGATTCCTTCGTTTTCTTGCTGTCAAGATTGTTTTGCATTATAGGTGGTATGCATAGTTATGTTTTATAGACTACTGGTATACTGTTGGCAGATACTGGTACACAGTGTAAGCTGGTCACTCATTCAAGTAACTAATCTAAATGTGGTTGCTGTTTCGGAATATCATATAAATGATATCAAAAGTATATCTTTAAAATTCTTACAAGCATAATAGGTTACAAAAGTCTTTAATAATTCTCTAAAATTTGGAAATTGTTTGTGTAGCATTTTCGGTACCTGGTAAAAAAGAAACAGTGACAGACATCATGTGGAAGATTTGAAAGCGCTATATTGCAACTGGCTAACTGGCTACCAATCCTAAAGTTAACATCTGCTTCATACCGTCATATAACACTAAAAGGCTATTTCACAGAGTTTAATAAGTCTTTAATTCATTTGATCATCTCTAGTTCAGAATATAAAATACTTGGACTAATTAAAGCTTAACTGGATAATTCTACACTGAGCATAGATCTTTAAAACATAGTTTGGCATTCATGAAACACCTATTTTATTTGTAAAACAAAAAAAAAACAAAAAAAAAACAGAGAATTTACAATGATCGTACCAAAACCTTAGCTTGTTTCCATGAAAACTGCAATGTAATGGCTAGTTTTAGATTCTTTAAAATTGATTTGGGAAGCAGTTACTGTATTAATGGAATTAAAGGATTCTTTGTTTCCCTAAATTATCAGACATGTTCTTACCTTGCAAGCTGGATGTAGCGTTACACACCTAGTTTGTGGAAATGCATCAGCATTTGAATGCTTCCTTGAACAATACGATCAGAACAGTATTTAACAAAGGTTGGGGGGCGGACGAGTCTTCAGCACCTGCCCCCTTAGTGGTCTCTGCATCTAGAGTAATGAAACCTTTTGTCTGTGGTCCTAAATCTCACATTTTAACCTTTTTATGTCTATATTTCACCAGTTAGTCACTGCAGTTCACTTTGTTTACTTTATTCCAGTATATAGAGGGACTTTCTAGTAAATACTGTTATTTTTGTGTTTTTCTCTACTAGATCAGGCTTAAAACCTGAGCAGTTTATTGTTTATTTTTTTCTGATTAAGGATGAGCTTCAGAATAAAGTTCATTTTATTAGTTGCCTCATGCTCCACTCTAAAAGGCAGAGTGTAGAGTTGGTGTAGCAGGCTGGGCAAGGCTGTCTCCTCAGAGATGCATTGCAGTAAAGGGATTGTCTGTGATTTCATCCAGCTGATGTGGTCAGTTGTAGCTATTGTAGCTATTGTCACGCTGTACGTTTTATAGCACGTGAAGGAACTTTCAGGCGAGGAATTTTCCATTATGTAGGCAAAAAATATGTGTATTGTCACTCCAAACACAAGTCAGCTGCATTCATATGGAATCCCCATTCCAGCCATGCCTTTTTGCTCACATGGTGGCTGGAGTGCTCCTCATACCCACTGACAAATACATGAATAGAGAACCTGTGAGCTTGCAATCAAATTTAGTATTTTTTGCAATTTACAGCCAAGTCAAGACAGACAACAGACAAGGAAACGGGTAGCAGCTAACTAAATTTCAACTTTGGTGACTTTGGTTAGCAGGGCAAAAGTGCACAATTTAAATGCAGTCTGCTTTCGTCATCCTGCCAAAGAGCGAGACCTCACAGTGTAGCCATTGATGCCTATTTACCTCTATATACAGTATATTCTGTAACTTGTTTTTCCTCTCAATCGAAACTGTGCTTTAGATCCAACATAAGTCAAACATTGTAATTTTTCTCCAAAATAAAAGATGAGTCACTAACTCTTAGTGCCAGCTAAAATAACCCCAGTCATGTTTTAGTGTTGAGATGTTGCTCAGTTCCCAGAAATAGCATTCTTGGGTATATTTTGTTTCAGCCTTTTGTTCTGATTTACCTTTCTGCTTTAAATGCTTTAATAAAAAAAAACAGACCAAATAAATAGATGCATAAATAATTACATATTAGTAACTGCTTTTCTGACCTCATTAGAGCATCTTCCAGCACTCAGATTACTCTCACATAATTTTTGAGCCTTATCAGACATTATCAACAGGCCTTTGACATGAAAAGCTCTGCAGACTCTTCTATGACAAGATGGGAGAATAAAATAACACATTCAGTGTTCTATACATGCGTGCCCCATCATGCTTAACTGTATATCATGGATTATTGTGTAGCAGTCCTATAAAAAAGTGGAATTCCCCTCCTCAACAAGAGTAGGAGATCAGTGTAATTCATGTGGCTGGGATGTGTGCAGAGGATCTCTGTGATGTAGCTCATGTAGGAGTGCACATGTGCATTGTGTAAAGGCAGTGGTCAGTGTCTGTATGGCTGTTTACATTGGGTTTCTATGGGGATATAATACTGCATTCAGCACTGTTGCAGAGTGTATTTGAAACTCATAAGTGTTCTGTTGCAGAGGGTGAGGTGACTCTGCCTTGGGTGTGCGTGCACACTTGTACAAACAGTACAGGAAAATGTTTCGATTTATTGAAGGTACTTGGCAGTATAGGACCTACCTAACCTGTTATCAGTTGGGGGTTCATGTATGTTGACACCAGCCTTAATTTAGTAAGATTCATGCTAATGTGATGGTGGGGGAAGTAAATCCTCAGGGCTCTCTGTGAGAAAAAAAAAGCTTATGGCATAAAATGTTCTGGGGAAAAGCCGGCACCTAAAAACTTTAAACATAGTTTCTTTGTAATCATAGCTTTCTTTAATCAAATGTGACCTTTCTGAAATTTCACCGGAGATGATCATTATCGCCATCTACAGTACATAGGAAGTAGGGTGGCAGATCTCAGTTCCTGTTAAATGTTTATATAGAAAATAGATAAGCTCCAAAAAGTAAAAAACGCTCAGATATTCAGAATTTCAAGTATGCACTTCAGTTCAAGTCTTTAGAGTTTATAAAAGGTTCAGTATTTGTTTCAACTCGATACTGTTTTCTGGTGGTACTTTAGTTTTGGTGATGAAGTTCTGAGTCCTTGCTTTTAGCTTTTATAAAGAGAACACTAAACGTTGAGATGGCTGTTAAACAGATCCTGTTTTTTCCATTTATCTGTATGATGCAACAGAGCAATTATCTCAAGTGCCTGCTTTTACCATTCCAGGTATGCCTGCAGGTTTAACGGTTGGAAAATCATACTGTTGGAAGGTCTTTACAATTAACATTTCAAAAGTGAGGCACTACTCATCAAGCAGGATGGCAAGTCTTTGACTATGTGTTTATTTTAAATAGGAAATAATGTGGATATTCTGAACTTGATTGTTATGAGTAACTTATTACTTGGTTAGTCGTAATGTGTTGTAATTATTTGTAACTGTTACATTCACTTGTTTTCCCTGCTAGTCATCACATAAGACTGTGGCTAAATACTTAACATTCATACAAAATGATAGATATATTCAAAAATCACAAAATGGTTAGTGTGTCCTACTTTTTAACTGAAAAACGTAACAGTGGACTAACCCTGCAAATCCAAAAAGAAGACAAAGCCGCCTTTTTCTCCAGTGTTGGCTGTGTTTGTGTGTGTATGTCAATGTGTGTGTGTGTGTGTGTGTCTGTTACGTGTATTTTACCCTTGTCTGTTCAACATCAGTGAAGCTGGGCTTCCACTTGCAAAATAGCATTTTTCTCAGTATGTGAAGACTATTCTGTCTTGGAGACATAGTCTGGTGGTGATGTCATAGCACCCAGGGCAGATATGGGATCTGAATTATACTCCTCTCCTCTGTTGGGCCTTTGTCTGGCAGCAGGCTGACTCAAGCCTCCTATGCCATCCTAGACCTGAATAAATCAGAGTGAAAAATGAAAAATGAGGCTGGCTGAGGGATTGGAGGGGGCAGTAGCAGACAGAGATCCCCTAATATTGATCAGCTTCCTGGCCTTTGACCTTCAGCCATATTGCGAAACTGCCCAGATGCAATTATGGCCACCTGTTCAGTGTGACTATTCTGCGATCAAACTACTTTGAACCATCTGCCCTTTCTGTCTTCTTCTTTTCAATGTCGAGAGGAAACAGGGAATTTCCCTGGATGGTTTACTAGTGGGTCACTATAGTTACGCAAAGACAGACATGCTTAATATTCAGCTGTTGATTTCTGTAGTTTCATCAGACTTTTTAGATTTGATATATTAAACATGGAGTAAAATATTAACCAGAGTTACCATGTGGTGGTGTTTAGTCTTGTTGTGTGCCTCCCAGTTTGAAGAAAAAGTGTGCTAATGTGAAATAACAAGCTGGAAGTAGAAGCAGGTCTGATATAACTTGTAGTACATGAGCCTTCTACCCCCACTGCAGTGCAAGTAAATTTTATTTGATGTCTGTATTTTTATGTATGTCTGTATTTATATGTATGTTAAAGTTTGTGCTTTAACTGTCAAGACTGACTGCAAAAATGCGAGTTTGAATGCAATGTTAGACCAACATTGTAGTCCAGAGTTGGTCCTGGTGCAAGCGATTTGAAACACATCGGCTCCACAGTTTCTAATGGCAAAGGAAGCTTTGCTACACTTTCTGCAGTTTTTCTTAAACAGTGGGCATTGCTGCTCAGAAAATGTAGGGCAAATACAAATGAATGATGCCAAAAGATGAGTTGTAAGGGAAGAACAATTTCAGAAACATCTGTAACTACTCTTTTTTGCTTCATCTGCGTTTAAAGAGTTTTTGAAGTTTCTGAAACATTTGCAATCATTATATCCTCTTTGGATCATTCAGATGTGCAGATGCCTTTACAAATTAACCTGCTTACAGATGATTCTAGTTGCTTTGTCTAGAACAAATTCCAAGGCACAAAACAAGTTACAGAAATCCACAAACTGACAGAACCCAAAATACCTAAAACAGTCGTCATTACATTTTACAATATTTTGGACTGCGTCATGGCGCAGGGGTAAAGTGCGCAACCATCGTGGGTTCGATTCCTGGTTCGTTGACCTTTGCTGCATGTCTTCCCCTCTCTCTCCACCCTATTTCCTAATGGTCAACTTACAAAATAAGGGCTCCTAGTGCCACAAAATTAAGTACACTTCACACGCAGGATTAAAAGGGTTGCATCAGCTTTTCAACAAGTGCCTGTAGATTTTGCCTTCATAACATTTAGGTAGACTCTTTTTAATGAAACTTAACAAACTGAAATGCTTCCTCTACATATATTTACTTCACACCATTTTCCTTGAAGTCTTTTCAGTGACTTACATTCTTGTTTTTGATGATGTGAAAATATCAGGTTTTTGTAATTTTTTACAAGAGGGCAATTGAAATTTTAACCTCACACTAAAGTTAAAGCAAATTAAAAGCCCCTGAACACTTGATAAGTGCAGAAGGAAAATGAGCAGCAGTCCTTCACAAACTTGACCTGTAACCAAGGCCTCTGAGATACGCTCTTTAGCTATCACTCCTGCCTCACAGACTACTCTGCTGTGCTGAGACCATAGCTAGGGCTGTGTGTGCGTGTGTGTGTGTGTGTGTTTGTAATGTTTTCTCAACATCAAAAGCATCTGTCTAATGGCTGTCCTTCCAAAGAAAGTTAATGGTTACGCAGGTGAGTTCCCAAGCCCATAACTCTTCCACATCATCACCACATAAGCGCCCCTGTCAGCTATGAGATTACTTTTTGAAGGTTTTGGACTCTAGAATGAGCTCATTAGAGTTGTCCAGTTAGAAATAAACAGAAGGTGTGTATTGAACCAAAAAGTTGGCAGATAAAGTGACTGCAAAATTGTTACATATCACCTTTGAACAATTATTTGCAATGACAAGTAGGTGTGAATCTAACCCAGTTTCTGTCCGTGGTAAGGGTAGCAGTAATTGTGCAGCGGAATGCGGGCTTTTGCATGCAGGATCTTGATAAATGTTGGAAAAGGCATTTAAAAGTATGAAATCTGCTGTATTGTCAGTTTGTACGTTTGTGCAAAGCAGCTGGCTGCCGGTTTAAAAAAAGAAAACAAACATCCAGACTTGAGTAACTCAGACTAAATTCTTGGGCATCTTCCAACATGACAGCATTATGTGTGTTTGTACACTTGCATGGGGTCTGTGTTTTATGATATCCTAAAGCATCTTCCTGAGTTCAATAAAAACAGCAGGGAGAAAGGTTTTTTTTTTTCTCATGTACAGCTCCTCCAGACAAAATAAGCTTTTCCACATGCTTTCAGCTATGCCTGCTCTAGATTTCTAGTCTGCATTTAGTGCAGTATGTTGATCCTAACATGTTTGTCTAAGATTTCTGGCCATATGAATAATATACCTGCCAAAGTATGAGAAACAAGTTTTCACCCTCGAGGATTCAACCTGCATTTGCTTGGTGAAAACTGAGCTCCATTACAGTGTCCTTTCTTTGAAATACAGCTCTAAGCAAAACACACTCAATACTATCTGATGGCAGGATCTAAGCAGCGCAATGAGAACGGGGTCACTAAAGACACTAAAGTAAAAGTAGCTTTGGGTCAGCCGACAGGAAGAGGAAACAGAAGGCCGGAGGTGATAGGTGACATCATTTGCTGAAGGAGGAAGTGCATCTCTATAGGGGGCACAAGGGGCAACTACATAAGGTTGGCTGATGTAGGAGAAGAAAAGCATTTTGTTGGCAGCAAACAGAATGACAGTCATTGTCAAAGGATCTTCAGTAGATATCAGAGCAACAATGGGTTTGGGTGATTTTCTTTACTTCCGTATGCAGGACAAACATGTAATAAAACTTATGTTGTGATTTATTTTTTTTGTCTTTGGTTTCTCTCACACATTAGGACTGGGTTCTAATGGGTTGTCCATCCATATTATATTTTCCAAAGATTTTAAGCTTCTTTTTCAGACCTCACCTGAAGGAATTAGGCTTTATAAACATCTATTGATTTAAGAAACTAAAACATATTTCACTGAAACGTTCCTTAATAGCTTTTTTGAAAGGGTGACTGAAACCAGCTATAAATACAACATTCAATTATTGAACCCACTGATGTTTAAAACACAACATCAAGATTATGGTGTTTAATTCAATACAATTCAATTTAGTCCAGTTCAGTTCTCAATATTTATGCAGCACCAGTCCACAACAAAGGTCAGCTCAAGAAACTTTGCAAAACAAACTGGTGCAGTTCATATCCAGTTATATAGAGTCCACTATTATCCAAACTAGGGCCTCATGCTATTGGGAAAACATGTTATTGCCACTAAAAATTTACATCTGGTGTAAGCGTTGGGGGCACTTAGTCCATCCGACTGGCCACATAGATTTGCATGTTAAATGTGAACGTATGGTTGTTGAAATATATTATCCTACAAATTATTGTATCCAAGCCTGTCCTGTGTGATCACAATATTGCAAACATTAATTGGGTCGATGAGTGGGATTCAATATAGTGCAGCTCCAGTGCGAATTCAGTTAGAACAACCTGGGCTGATTTGAACACAGTCCAATCATATTATCAGATTCAGATGCTATCACACATTATTATAACGTGACCTGTCCTGGAATTTCAAACATAACATAAAGCTGGTTCCCTGGTACGTGCAGGGCCAGGGTGTTTTTTGCTCTACAACAAGGATATCTGAAGACAAAATCCTAATATCATGATTAAGTTTATTAAGCAAGACTGGATCCAGCATCAAAGTAGGCAGGCCACATTGCTTTAATAGTAACCTGTGTTTGTATGACTTTCAACCATTTGGAATATCTGTGTGTCACGGCATATGTGTGTGTGTGTGTGTGTGTGTTAGAGGCTGGGAATCCCGCGGGATGGGAGACAGCATTAGTAAAGATCACGTGATTGGGACGGTACAGGATAAAAAACGAAAGGGAGCAGACGGGAGCGGGAGCTAACCAATAGGAGGGAAAATAAACTAGGATCAATTGTCTTTGGAAATGTAAAACTGAGACTTTGTTATAAACTTTAAGAAAAAAAAAAACTTGGATCCAAGAAGCCTATACTAGAATGCTAGTCAAACGAACTACACGACCCACAAGCCAACAGTGCTTCTGATCGATGTTTTCCACCTGCGTTCAGAATGGAGGAGCAAACGCTGGTGGAGAAGTGGACGTGGTAAAATTGGATTTGCAACGTAAAGTCAGAAGTAAGGAGGCTTTTTATTAAACTCATAGAGCTGAGGAGGAAAGTCGCAAAAAATTACCGAAGTTCAGGAGAGTTGAATGCAGCGTTGTTAACACACAGTATGCTGCTTTTAAAACAATGTTTTAGTTGTAATCAAGTACACCAGTGATTAAAAGCACAGTTGTAAGGCAAATTCTGGATTGAATCAGCCCTACATCTCTTCATTTGTCAAACGGAAAAAATTTCCACAGTGTCAAGTCTCATTTGACCAAAAAAAAGCTCGCATGTGCACAAAAGGTTTAGGCCCTGGCCCCAATTTTCCGCACTTCACCCTTGTGTCCCCGAATGCGCGTTCCCGTGATGGGTTCAAGTGCGTAGTGTGTCCCAATTTCCCCGAGTGTGGTCCTTGCCCCCCCCCCCCTTTGTGCCCTCAATCCACACTTCGGCCCAAGCCCGCATCTAAGTGGACTTCGCCGAAGTATATTACCCCCCTATTCACTGCTGCAGAGATTTCTGAGCAAAAACTATCAAACCCTCAATAAATCAACCATCTAATAGAAGAAATTGCTGGAAACTTTTAGACAGCAAAGCCGACAAAATATTTTTTTAAATGGTTTTCCAGGGGCTCTAACATTGTAAGATACCACTGGGTTCAGAGTGAGTCTGGGCAGTCAGTAGTCCATAACACTGAAGTTACCTTCCAAAAAAAAAACACGGGGCCCGGCGAGAGTCTGGTGTATAAGCCTCCTTCACTTTTTCCTGCACTTTCTTCTCCTCAAAACAATTGCTTTTTTGCAGTTTTAAAATAGCTTTTTTAGCAGCAAGACTGTGAAAAAAGCGCTGGTTCACGCCCTTTTGATGTTGCAGTTACGGTGCAGAGGTGCAAGTCGATGACGTAACCCCTACTGCCCCAATTCTTCAATTTTGCACACTTGTAACCTGCACACTTCAACCCCTACATGCACTTTTACAAAGTACACACTTCATAGAGGGGCGTAGGGTGTAGTCTGGGTATTGGGACAGGGCCTTAAGAGCCTTTGCCACAGTAGAGGGGAAAGGTACAGAGCCCGTGAGGGGACATGGGGGGAATTTTTTTATTTTCCGTCCCCCCGCAATACTTTTGCGTTTGCTCGCAAAAGTTGTTAATCGCCTTGAGAAAGCTGTGCATTTTGGAACAGCAGCACAGATGACAAACTGCTCACAAAACAAACAGCACTGATATGGCATTGGTTTGGTTTATTTGTCACATGCAGGTTAACATGCAGTCAACAATGCGATTAAATGCTTAGAAGAACCATTCAAATCACGATAAAAACAAAAGCACTAATGGTGTTGCAAAATAGAAGTACACATCATGCAGCAGCAATAAGCAAAGTGTTACAGATGTGGTTTCGTGCAGTATTGTCCAGAGTTCAGTAGTTTGACAGCTTGTGGATAAAAACTGTCTTTGAGGCTGATTGAAGATCATTTTATTTTAAGGCGGATTTTTAAAATAAAACTCAATAAATCTAAAAAACGGGTGTAGTGTTTGTTCCATTTTTTGCAGTTATCTGGTTTGGAAACCCTCCACAAAAAATTGCGAGATGACGCAAAGACTATTGTGTGGGGGGCAAAAAAATATTGCGTGGGACGCAAAAGGGAAAAGGGGAAATTCCCCATGTCCCCTCGCGGGCTCCGTAGAAAGGCTTCATCAAGGAAGATATTAAATAAATACGTTGTGAAATAGAAAAAAAAATTGAATTTACTATTAAATGTACAACTTATTTTAATACATCATTAAAATTAAGCGTACCACTAATTACGTCATGTTGTTTTAAAAAAATTTTATAATAATCAGTGGCACATTTAATTGCATAATAGTCCTTTTTATGATATTATGGTACATTTATTTTTCTAATGATGTATTAAATACATAAATGTACCTTTAATTTAAGGGGCACATTTAATGTTACATTTCTTTCATGTTACATTTTATTTCAATTATGGGACATTCACAAAATTTTTATTTTTTAAAGGTGATTTTATTGTTTTAATTTTGCCCCGTTTGACCCTCCATTCTTGATGCCTGTATAGGAGGTCATGTCAGAATTTGAATCAGGTGTGCTGGAGAGACACACATCTAAAAATTGCAGGGAAGGGGGGTCCGTGAGGACCAGGGCTGTGAACTTTGAGGTACATTTTCTAAATTTTAAGGGTAATGCCTTTTTTGGCACTTTTGTTTCACCGAGGGGCATTTTGCTGGGTTCATTTTTCTTTCGTTTCAGCAATTTTGAAATATAAAAATAAATGTCATTGTTCAAAGGAAAAAATCCCTTAATAAATGAGTAAAATACAACTATGAATTTGTTTTTTAGCTAAGATAGAGGGTCTTTTTCCTTGTTGATATTTTATTTCTTCTTTATATTTTTTTATTTTTAAGTGGCCTTTACTACAGCTAAAAAAACAGGGACCTAACGGGACATTCAAAGAAATTGCCAAAAGATAAAATTAAGAAAAACAAAAAGGGGTGGGCACAGGAGTGGGAGTCATTCTAAATTTGGGAGCGGGATGGGAGTGGGAGTCAATTTACCAGGAGTGGGATGGGACAGGATTTTTTTTTATGCTGGCCTGGGATTGGGATGGGATAAGACATTTTTCTGAAGTAGCGGGATGGGACAGGAGAGAAAATCCACTCCCGTGTCACCCTCTAGTGTGTGGGTGTGTGTGTGTGTGTAAGCGTAAGCCTTGGGCCCATGAGAAGAAGTGCTGTTTTCGGGTTATGGGTTAGGTTTAGGACTATGGTGTGAATTGAGTTTAGGTTAGGTTTAGGGTCAGGTATGTACTGGTAATGGTTAGGTCTAGGGTTAGGGTCAGGGTTAGGCCATAAAAATGAATGGACAATGAATGGAAGTCAATGCAAACTCCTTGTAAAGATAGAAAGACATGATATGGGTGTGTGTGTGTGGTTGGTTGTTTGTATGCGTGTGTGTGTGTGTCTATGTGTATCATACATGTTAAATTACAGCTTCAGCCTCACAACCTTTCAAGGTGACAATGATAGGAAATGTATTCTCATTGTGTTTTATTTCTATCTCAATTTTACCTTTTTTATAGTTTTGAATTTGGCCATTTTAAGGTACAGCACCAAAAAATATTGGAAGCAAAAGAGGCAAACAGATGTAAAAAAGCTAAAACAGAAGGCAAATAATATGCAGTGCAGAATGTTAGGCACTCTTTATCATTATCAGCCAGTTTTAGAAGCCATTATGTCATGAAAAGAAATTATATTTGTGTGAAATAGTTCTTCCTGGGGGTATATGAATGTGGTTGAAAATGTCTCAGTGTTGAAATAATAACATAAAATAATTCAGCTTTTGGCTGTGTGTGAACTGAAATTTTCAACTGAACTTGCACAGCAATGGAAATAAAAGGGGATGGATTATGGCATAAGCAGGGGATTGGAATGTGGGATCACTCTCGGAATGAGGGGTTATTTTCTTGCTGTATTAGGTTGTTTTATTCAGTATTCCTTTCAAAATTAAGAGAGTCAATGTTTCCCTTCACTTTCATTCACTGCTAGTCTACAGAGACACTTGGTTTAGAAAAAGAACATGGTTGGAAATGTTCGCAATACTTGGATCCAACAGAGATATTACATGCAAGTATGGGTTCTTTTTCAGCATTCATATAGAAATCATAGATCCAGGTTGTACACATTCCATACATGCAGTTTCTCATTCAGATGCATAATGCATTAAAAAAAATGCAGAATAAATTCATAATAAATGAAAACTCCATATCTGTAGATCTGCTTCTCCTCTGCTGATGACGTAAATTGCCAGAAAATTATTGTCGAGTCATAGTCATTAGATTGATATGCATTATCTTTCCAATGAAGCAGGACTGTCTCTGTTTACTTGTTGTGGGCTCTGGTGTTATCAGTTCTGTAAATGTCCAGACATGTCGACAGCAAGCAGAGCAGAGAAGAAACGTCACACTTGGGAAATGCCTGGAATCTAAGGAGGACACTAGGAGGGCATTTCATCACATTAAAGCAAAGGATATTGAAAGGAGACAGGGTCGGCACATGTTTTAATGTAATTAAAAACCTTAAGTGAAGCTGGTGTAGCTCACTTTTCTTTTCATGGTGTCTACATTCACCTCACTAACCTGTGTTTGATGAAAGAGTATGATAAAGTTTGTGGTTTATACACGAGTTAACATTTTCTTTAGAAATTACAATCTAAAGAGGGTGGCGTGCAAATGCATCCAGGCCCTTTTTACTCATGAATAAAATCACATGCCTTCAAAAGTCACTTAATTATCAAAAAAAGTCTGCCTTTGTGTAATCCAATCTCAGTGTACAGCTGCTGCGTGAATGCCTTAGAGGTGTGTAATGGAGTAAACAAACATGATGAAGCATAAAAACCAGCAAACACACCAGACCAGTCCGGGATAAAGTTGTGGAGAGGTCTAAACCAGAGTTAGATTATATAAGCAACAACTCAACCTATGAACATCTCGCATAGCACTGTTCAAGCTATCGTCTGAAAACAGAAAACTGCAAACTAATGACCTATGCAGAGACATGACCATCTTGACAGGCCATGCAAAGAAAACATTAATTAGAGAAGTAGCAAAGAGGCCTGTAATAACTCTGGATTCTACAGTTCAGGTTGGATGGAACCAGTATAATACATGCCTTCTACAAGTCCTCTAAGAGTAGTTAATTTGTTAAATGAAAGCTGAAGAAGATGCTCCTGCACTGTGCCACAATGCCACAAGCAATGTAGAGGAACAAAACAAACATGTGAGAGAAAGTGCTCTAGTCAGACAATACTAAAATTGAACTTTTTGGCAACATGCAAAATGATATGTGCGGCAAAAAAATCAAACGCTGAGTGAAAAATTGTGGTTGCAGCATCATGCGATGGGAATGATTTTTTTTCAGCAGTGATAGGGAAGCTAATCAGAGTTGATTGCAAGATGGATGGAACTAAATACAGGGTAGTCTAGAAGGAAAAACCTGATTGAGGCAGCAAAAGACCCGAGACTGGGACAAAAGTTCCAGCAGGACAACGACCCCAAACATACAGGCGGAGCTTCAATGGAATGTTTTATATCAAAGTATCTTCATGTGTTACAATGGCTTATATGTAAAACAAAATGAGTATCTGAGTAATCTGGTATTGAAGAAAACCTCTCACATAGTTTTAAAACCGTTCTGTCTCTTTTACAGAAAAATCTCTCATGACTCAGTTAACTTGAGATAATATTATGCCTGCTCACAAAATAAAGTAGCAGAGTAATGTTTTTCAGCTGAAAAAGAGACTCCCACACATTGTTTCTGAACATGTCACGATCCTCAACCTGCTGAGTTCTTTTATGCCATATCAGGTTTGGAAGTGTTCGTGTATTCAACATGCCCAAATACAATAGGGAAGGAGACGGTGTTCGGAAGAACTTTGTAGTCCTTATATTCTGACCTCTTGTATAACACATATGGTACCGTGTTTAAAGGTTCTCACAGCAGCTTTCTTTAGAGAACCTATAGTTCTACTTTTATGGTTTTGTTATACTTGTGGTACTTCAGAATTATACACTATTAATCTTTAATCTTGAATGTAGTAGAAAAATCTTGAGATTACCTCAAACCTCTTGTGATGTGAGATAAAGGGGTGTGAATTTTACAGCTGAGTATAAACTACAGTCCTCCTGCTGTCTGGTTGGCCATCGTGGGATCACAGTTTCACTTGGGAGGTCAAAGTTCATATTGTCACAGTAAGCAGTGGTTTGTCAAGCCATGACCAAGTATTGCAAGCTGTGCCTGTTGAATTTGTCAAAGCTAGGGCAATTTTAAAAACGGTTGGGAAACACTATATGCCTCTGGGAAATTCTGGCTTTTGTACAATTAGATTTTTGGAAACGGTCCAGTGTTACTCAAAATATGGAGCTCTTGCATTGATCCAAAGAAGAAATCCAAAGATAAATACTTACTATATTTCTCTTTGTCAATTTTTATTTGAACAATTAATATTTGGTTCGCATCTATGTAGTCTTTTAATAGCATAGCTAAATAAATATTCAGCAAGTATGGATATAAGTGACCCATTTTAAAGAAAAATACAGTATATTTATTATTATGTGGAAATACAGGCATTTGGACAGTTGAAAGAAGTGGAAGATAAATAAATTGTTACACCAATATTTTTGACCCTATATTTGGGTCAAAGTTTTTTTTAGGTTTTGTGTTTTATTTAACTGCTCTGACTGACAGTGCAGCTCAAACATCAGCACCCCTTTGCTTAAAGGTCTTTTAAGCTGACATGTTTATGATGTCATTCAGTCAGTTTTAGAGGTGTACCAATGAACGATTTGTGGTAAGTTAACGATCAGTGTTTTATACTTCTATGAAGTATTTTTAGACTACATTAATTATTTGGATTTAATGCTGAGGTGATTTACTATTTTACATTGTGCCTTAGCAACTTATTAAACCTCAATTCTAGTGAAGTTGGGATGCTATGTAAAATTTAAATAAAAACAGAAAACAGTGATTTGCCAACCCTGTTCAACCTACGTGCAATTGAATTCACTGCAAGTACAATATATTTAATGTTCAAAGTGATATACTTCATTGTTTTTTTGTTGTTTTTTTTTGCGAATATTCACTCATTTTGAGCTTGGTGCTTGCAATATGTTCCAAAAAACTGGGACAGGGGCAACCAAAGGATGGGAAAGTTGAGGAATGCTCAATATTCCAGAGGTGAGCACGGTAATTGGAAACAGGTGACAGTCATGACTGGGTATAAAAGCAGCTTCCCTGAAAGGCTCAGTTCTTCACAAGCAAGGATGGGGCGAGGTTCACCACTTTTTGAACTACTGCGTGAGCAAATACACTTACCAGCCCCTTTATTAGGTCCAACTGCTCGTTAACGCAAATTTCTAATCAGCCAATCATATGGCAGCAACTCAATGTATTTAGGCATGTAGACATGGTCAAGAAGATCTGCTGCAGTTAAAACCGAGCATCAGAATGGGGAAGAAAGGGGATTTAAGTCTCTTTGAACGTGGCATGGTTGTTGGTGCCAGACAGGCTGGTCTGAGTATTTCAGAAACTGCTGATCTACTGAGATTATCACACAATGCCATCTCTAGGGTTTACAGAGTATGGTCAGAAAAAGAGAAAATATCCAGTGAGCGGCAGTTCTGTGGGCGCAAATGCCTTGTTGATGCCAGAGGTCAGAGCAGAATGGCCAGACTGTTTGGAGCTGATAGAAAGGCAACAGTTACAACCAAGGCATGCAGAGGAGCACCTCTGACCAACACGTCGAACCTTGAGGCGGATGGGCTACAGCAGCAGAAAACCGCACCGGGTGCCACTCCTGTCAGCTAAGAACAGGAAACTGATGCTACCATTCACACAGGCTCACCAAAACGTTGCCTGGTCTGATGGGTCTCGATTTCTGCTGCAACATGAAAGCATGGATCCATCCTGCCTTGTATCAACGGTTCAGGCTGGTGGTGGTGGTGTAATGGTGTGGGGGATATTTTCTTGGCACACTTTGGGCCCCTTAGTACCAGTTGAGCATCGTGTCATCGTCACAGCCTACCTGAGTATTGTTGCTGACCATGTCCATCCCTTTATGATCACAGTGTACCCATCTTCTGATGGTTACGTCCAGCAGGATAACGCGCCATGTCATTAAGCACGAATCATCTCAGACTGGTTTTTTGAACATGACAGTGAGTTCACTGTACTCAAAGGCTTCCATAGTCACCAGATCTCAATCCAATAGAGCACCTTTGGGATGTGGTGGAATGGGAGATTCGCACGATGGCTGTGCAGCCGACAAATCTGCAGCATCTGTGTGATGCTATCATGTCAATATGGACCAAACTCTCTGAGGAATGTTTGCAGTACCTTGTTGAATCTATGCCACGAAGGATTAGGGCAGTTTTGAATGCAAAAGGGGGTCCAACCCGGTACTAGCAAGGTGTACCTAATAAATTGGCCGGTGAGTGTAGTCCAACAGTTTAGGAACAACATTTCTCATGTACTGCTGCAAGGGATTCAAGGGATCTGCCATCATCGTCAAAAGATTCAGAGAATCTGGAGAAATCTCTGCACATAAGTGGCAAGGCTGTAAACCAACATTGAATGCTCGGGACCTTTAATCCCTCAGGAGGCAATGAATTAAAAAACAACATTCTGGAATAGATATTACCACGTGGGTTCAGGAACACCTCAGTAAACCATTGTCAGTTAAAACAGTTTGCCACTACATTTACAAGTGAAAGCTAAAACTCTAACATTCAAAGCCATATATCAACAAAACCCAGAAACACCGGCAACTTCTCTGGGCCCGAGCTGGTCTGAGATGGACTGACGCAAGGTAGAAAAGTGCGCTGTGGTCTGATGAGTCCACGTTTCAAAAAAAGCAGTGTTCTCCTGGCCAGAGAGGTAAAGGACTATCCGACTGTTATCAGCGCAAAGTTCGAAAGCCAGCATCTGTGATGGTATGGGGGTGTGTTAGTGCCCAGTGCCACATCTGTGAAGGCACCATTAATGTTGAAAGGTACATACAGGTTTTGGAGAAACGTGCTGCCATCCAACCAACGTCTTCTTCAGGGATGTCCCTGCTTATTTCAGCAAGACAATGCCAAGCCACGTTCTGCATGTGTTACAACAGCAGGGCTTTCAGGCTTTTCCATGATTGACAAAGGTTGTAAGCCAGCTGACATCCTGTGGCACACAGCACCTCCTAGTACCCACAAATATCATGTACAAAACGACAAATACCTCAAATGTACAAAATGATTAAGGAGCCAAATCACCTGCTCTAGCTGTTGATCTAGCTGTTGTAGCTGCCAGAATGAAAATTGGATGTCTCCATTGAAAATGCAGATTCCTTTTAAAAAACTTGATCTGTTCTGCTTAATATAAGTCTTTACCCTACAATAACTGCTTCCAAAGAGTTATTGTAGAGTGCTGTTCTTAGCACAACCTGATGTGCTCTATTCACTGATTGGAAAATGTGGGATTTTTAAACTTCAACCTGACAACTGTTTGATTTCTCTGTGCATCTTTTCAATGTAAAAAGGTAAAATTATTACTAGTACCAAAAATTGTCAAAGGCTATTCCATTTACTTTTAAGGGTTCATAAATGTCAAATTTTGATATCAAGATGGCGCCGACGATGGCAGCCTCGGAGCTTCGCTTTCTCCTTGTTTTTGTATTTTGTGTGTTTATATGTTTTTCGAGCCACAGTACTGTGGTCTCGGGCCACAATTCGGTGGTCTCATTCAGTAGAGAGGGAACTTCTCAAACTCAGAGAGTCCTCTCTTGGGATTTTTTTTCACCATCTTTCATCCATCCGAGGTTCTCTGAGCTTCTGGCAAGCGGGCCCCAGCAGGGGGCCACTGTATGGGTTACTGCGCCGGAGGCGTCAGAGGGGAAAGCGAGCTGGCGCCGGGTAAAGCTCCGCAAAAAAAGAAGGGACTGGGGCCCACCACTGCCTTTCCCAATCCACCTGGCAAATGTCCCTCTCTAAGAAAAAACAAGATGGACGAGCTACTTCTTCTCACCGGTAAAAAACCGGGACCTCTGCAGATCAGCGGTTCTCTGTTTCCCTGACATGGCTGAGTGAAAACACCCGGGGACCGCGCACTGCTGATACCGGATTCCCAGCTGCTCAGAGCGGATCGCAGCGCGGAGCTATCAGGGAAGAAGCGGGGAGGCGGAATTTGCTTTTTTAAATGAAGCTTGGTGCAGAGACATAAAGTGCTGGGGGGAAAACATGTAGTCCGGATCTGGAGTCATTTTCCTAATCTGTAAACCGTTTTACTCACCGAGAGAGTTTTCCTCGTTCATAATAATCGGCTCATTATTTTCCTCCGCATGGCTGCACTTCTGCTGCGGGAAAAACATCTTGCTGAGCTGATTACGGGACGTGGAGAAAAAACACCCTGACTCTTTCATTATAATACTGGGAGATTTTAACAGCGCAGATCTCTCTAATGAGCTCCCAAAATACAGGACAGCATATTAAGTGTCCCACCAGAGACAAAACACACTGGACCACTGGTTACACAGCGTTTTTAAGGACTCATATCATGCTGTTACCAGGGCTGCTCTGGGACTTTCGGATCATTGCCTTATCCACCTCATCCCAACTTACAGACAGAAAACTAAGAGCTTTCCAAAAACCCACGGTTCACACTGTTAAAAAGTGGACTGAGGAATCGAAGCAGATGCTACAGGCCTGCTTTGAATGCACAGACTGGACTGTTTTTGAAACCTCAGCCACTGATTTAAACGAACTAACTGATGTGGTGACATCATACATCAGTTTCTGTGAGAACATGTGTGTGCAGACCAAGACCTTCTGCACCTTTGGGAACAACAAGTCATGGTTCACTCCACACCTCAGGAATCTGCCCAGGGACAAGGAAGAGGCTCACAGCAGTGGTGATTGGGCGCGGTACAGGCAGGCCAGGAACAGACTAACAAAGGAGATCAAAGCAGCCAAGAGAAGCTATAGTGAGAAGCTGAAAAACAGCCTTTCTACTGGTGACACTTCGGCTGTATGGACTGGTCTGAGAAACCTGACTGCCCCACCACCCTTCCTGAACAAAGTCCTCGCCTGGCCAACCGTCTGAATGGCTTCTACTGCAGACATGACAAGAAGCCATTCACACCTCAAACCAACTCCTCCACATCCCATTCAGGAACAGGTTCGACCAGCAAAGCAACCAACCCCCTACCTTCAGATCCTCTGCCTGCACTAAAGATCTCTGAGGAAGATGTAAACAGGCTCTTTCAGCGCATGAAAACAAAGAAAGCTGGAGGACCTGATAATGTCTCCCCATCATGCCTGAAAAGCCTGTGCAAATCAACTCGCTCCAATCTTCACCGGATCTTCACAAGTCACTGGAGAAGTGGGGAGGTCCCCTCCTGCTTCAAACGATTCCACCATCTACCCCAGTGCCCCCAAGAAACCCACCATCTAGGATTAAATGACTACAGGCCTGTAGCCCTGACGTCTGTGGTCATGAAATCCTTTGAGCGGCTGGTGTTGAAGCACCTGAAAGACATCACAGGCCCTCTACTGGACGCCCTGCAGTTTTTCGTACGAGCAAACAGGTCGGCAGATGATGCTGTTAACTTAGGTCTACACTTCATCCTGCAACACCTCGACCGCCCAGGGACCTACGCCAGGATCCTGTTTGTAGACTTCAGCTCGGCCTTCAACACCATCTTACCAGACATCCTCCACCAGAAGTTCACCCAGCTCAACGTCCCAGCCTCCACCTGTCAGTGGATCAACAGCTTCCTGACGGACCGACAGCAGCAGGTGAGACTGGGGAGCATCTTCTCCCGAACCAGATCAACAAGTACTGGTGCCCCCCAGGGGTGTGTTCTATCCCCACTCCTCTTCTCCCTGTACACAAATGACTGCACCTCAGCGGACTCGTCCGTGAAACTCCTTAAGTTTGCAGATGACACCACTGTCATTGGACTGATCCAGGACGTTGATGAGTCTGCATACAGACAGGAGGTGGATCGCATGATACACTGGTGTAGTCAGAACTGCCTGGAACTAAACCCACTCAAGACTGTGGAGATGGTGGTGGACGTTCGGAAAACACCACCCCCATACACCCCCCTCACCATCCTCAACAACACTGTATCGGCTGTGGACCACTTCAGGTTCCAAGGAACCACCATCTCTGAGGACCTGAGATGGTCTTCACACATAGACACTGTTCGAAAGAAGGCCCAGCAGAGACTGTACTTCCTGAGGCAACTCAAGAAGTACAACCTTCCACAGGAGCTGCTGGTCATCTTCTACACTGCCATCATTCAGTCTGTCCTGTCTTCATCCATCTCAGTGTGGTTTGGTTCATCCACAAAACAGGACAGGTCCAGACTGCAACGAACAATCAGGTCTGCAGAGAGAATCATCAGGGCTGACCTTCCCTCCATCCAAGACTTATACAGGTCTAGGGTCAGAAAAAGAGCTGCTAAAATCTCTGCAGACCCCACACACCCTGCACATAAACTGTTTAGAGTTCTGCCTTCAGGCCGACGCTACAGAGCGCTGTTCACAAAAAACCAGCCGCCACAGAGACAGTTTCTTCCCCAGGCTGTTTCTCTGTTGAACATTCAATAAAATACAAAACAACAGCATACAGATGTTGCAAATGCACCTTTTTATTTATATATGTGTATATTGTACATTGTAAATATGTATATTCTGTAGTGCAAAAACAAAACCAAAGAGCAAAGTGTACCGGAGTCAAATTCCTTGTTTGTATGTACAAACTTGGCAATAAAGCTGATTCTGATTCTGATTCTGATTCTGAAATTTACCACTATAGCATGAATCCTAATTTCTCTAGTCCATCTCAAGAAGTTTCACTCGAGTTCAGACCAATTTTATTAAAGATTGCTGTGCCATACAATGTCTAGCCATGGATTTGCTTTGCTTTAGATTTATCACTGTGTTATTTCGCTGCCTTTGGAACTCTTAAAGAGTTAATAATTCAATTTCCCTTGCTGTATTGCTTTAATAAAACATTATTAAAAAGGATCAAAAATAAGTTAGAAGAGGCTAAACCTCAATCTAACCAACAATCTAACTTGTCCATGATGTAGCTCTGTAGGTTTAGAGACCTTTGGTACACCGACCATTTGACAGTAAAAGCCTACTTTTAGGAGAGTGTTTTAACTATGTTAAATCTGTTTTTTTGTGGTGCTCATGGTTGTGTGTTGGACTGTGCAGGCTTGTGGGTTGTTTGTGCAGTGAGTGATTGAGGGCAGCATGCTTCGTCATGTTCGGGGCACTTGAATCTGCCTCAGGACAACAAGTCGTCCACGTGGAACTCTTTAAGGTCTCCACAAACCTCTACCTCCACTTTACAAAAAATCGCTAAACCATGTCATGATTAGGCTTATTTTTTTTTAAACAATGTAGCTAACACATATTTTCAATTGTGGAGACAGCTTAAAAGAGAATATCTTTAGTGGTGTTAAAGTTACTTTAACAGCAGTAACTGGGATATTTCTTTTTTTTTTTAATTCACTGGGTGGTAGGCATTTTGTTCGGATGGTTGAAAAATGTGAAGGAATAAAGAATGTGGGTTAGCTATTAGTCGGTATGTGCGTTTACACAGCAACCCTTTCCCAGGTGCTATACAATCCCCAAGGATTACAGTGGAGGGCAATCCAGCACGCTTACCCACACACACAATGCACACACACACTGCACCACCAGCTCCCTACCCCCCAAAAGGAAAAAAGAGGAGGGTAGACAGAGGGAGGTGGAGGGAGATAACAGATCAGATGGAGGAAGGGAGAGGTAAGAGGAGTGTGAATTCAGCCGACTGTAGCTAACCTCCAATGCAAGGGCTTCAAAGGACTGAGCGAGGCTGGGAAACTGACAGTGGAACATTATTTTTCTTGCAGCTATTTTGTGTATGAAGGAGCTGGTTTGCTACCTTCCTAATCTTGCCGGAATGGTGGGACTCTCATCCATTGCTGTGGAGGGTAAGTTTTGTTACATAGACTTTGTGGCTTATAATTACAACGGCAGGTATGTACAGTGAAATGCCTGAATTACAGACAAAGGTGAAGACATTTGTAAAGATGTTCCACTTTATTTCACTTCATAAATTCGGTTGTGTTTAATTAATGTCTTTAAAAAAAATCACATCACCTTGCTTGCATACCTATAAAGTGACTTCATGTACTGAGAAGCCATATGCCAGCAAAACCAAGTGGTGAAACATTGCTGTTTTAATCCCCCAAAGTCACTGTGTGGGTGTGAACTGATCTGCTGGATGGGATGCAAGCAGTGATGTTGTGAAACAGAGCTGATGCTAAATCACAGAAATTTGTTACTTTTGACTCACTGGGACGAAATTTGTGTTTGCATTGGATGGCATGGAAAGTTGTGTCAGAATGAGGGAAGTCTTTTAGCATAACAGGGGAGTAGAAAGAAGAACATATATATCTACGTGCACCCAGTTGAGGTCACAGTATTCTTCTCATCGGGGTTTGTAGGACATGTTAACACAGGTGCTGAACTCACATTGCCCACCACACCCCACCCCACCACCCCCTCATCCCCTGCCGAGTTTAAACAAAAAAAAGGTACGACTGGAAGCTCCTTTTAAAGGCTTGAGTCTACTGTGTTAACCACTATCTCTTACAAATGTGTGCACAGACTCAAGACAAATACATTATGTAGACTCTTGCACTCTTAACAAGGTGAGGAATGTTACTGGTGCTTTACAGCAGTTGTAAGACAAGTGTAAAGGGCTATACGTTTGAATGCCTATAGAGCTTCGTAAAACTTTTCGAATTCATGCATCATCTTTTTCTCTCTTTAGTTTTTTAAAGCTTAAACATTCAAAGTGCCTTTGTCGAACTGCAAAACCTAAATCTCATTTATTAAAATACCCCACAAGCTTGTGTACATCTGTGATTCAGTGCTAAACTCAGGTTCGTTTTATCTAATTTTATATTGCTGCATTTGATTTGCACTCGCAAGTTATAATTTTAGAGTTTGAAGTTGATAAATTAAAACTGAATTCCCCCCAAAGTTGGAATTGTAATTTAGAAAGTCGGAGATCCTCAGCTAATCCTGAATTTAAGTTCCATGTGGATGCATGCAAATAAAAAAATCACAAAGTCCCAAAAAAAAAAACGGATTATTTGCTTGTTAAATAAATACCACCGATAGTACTGTACAATCTTATCTCTGACCATGTTCCTTTATTTGTTTAAATGCATAACATATGCAAAATATGTTGGTCTCCAGTTGTATTTGCTCATAGTTGTTTGAAGGGGTCTAATGAGATTTTATAAAAATTGCTTAAAAAAAATTGAATCTTTGCTTCAGACTTTTATTTTGCCGTAAGAAAGAAAGTAGTTTTTGAGATGCTCTGTGTTTTGGCAGAGTCAACAAATAAAGACTTAAACAAAAGAGCTATTTCGCTCATGACTGTATTTGAAGATTGCAAAATCTAAAAAACTTTGAATGACCGAAACCAGAGCTGTTTTGTTCTACAGTAAACAGAGATTATATATATAACGGGTTTAGCTTTATGAAACATTGAATCTATAAATGAAACCACAGGAAGGGATTATTTACCTTGCTTTTTTGCCATTAGACCACTTCAGAATTAGACAAGCATTAATACCACAGTATGGACTACCACAACCTGGGTGAGAATGTTCTGCACTAATGACAGATTCTTAAAACACAGCTTGAGATTTGTGAAACCTTTAAAGGTAATGCTCATCAAGAGCGCCGCAGAGCATCTTGCCAGTTAATGAGTGTCAATTGACGCCTTTGAATATGTCTGGCTTTGATGTGCCTAAACAGGTCTGATCATTGGACTTCAGCCATGAATAGTTATGTCTGAAGTGTTGAGTCTTTTAAAAAGAACACACTCAAAAAGGATTGATTGCAGTTGCAATTTGGTGCATCAACTGGCGACTAGTTTTGCAGATTTTTAATAGGAAATATAAATTTTTGATGTTTGTCTCAATCCGTCAGTTTGCATTGCACATTAGTCTATTTGTGATAACAGAAAAGGCATTTTAGCTCTCCTACGAAATTTGCAAAAATTTCATCTCAACCAAATATCAAGTATCTTATCTCAGCTCATGAGACAAGAGTTGTAAGTATCTTTACAACCTAACAAATAACTATTTTCACTCTTAGTGGAATGGGGAACTATGCAGTGCTATTCATGAAGATATCTAAATCAGGGTATTTAAATTTTGTTCAGATTTTGATGACTCACTGTTATGACATAAACAGCATCCTGTGCTATTCTGACTAGTTAGCACAACAGCAGATAGCAAATCCTCCTGGTTTTCTGATTTCCATCTGAAATGGGATAAACTCTTGCATCCGAGTGCTCACTTTGAAGGTAAATTCAGTTCAGCCAAAATGATCATTTCAAACCAATAAACAGTTGCAGCATAGGTATATTAAAGGATTGTGCAAAGTTTTAGTTGCATTGGAACCCATGTAAAAAGTGATTCTCATGACATAACCAGAATTTTGAAGTTTGTTTCAAGCACCCTACACGTCAGATACTACGAAATAATTTCTCTTTGCTCATTTTGGCACATTGAATGGGCTCTCTAATCCAAAAAATTGGATTATCAGCTTTCCAAAGCATGGGTTTAAATGAAATTGTGAAACAGATCTTGAGTGCGAGCTGGAATTTCATGCCAACTGCCTGAAAAGAACTGCTTTGATTTCTGTGTTATGTTTGATTTAGTGCTGAGTGGTGTATATTTCAGTTACTTTACGCAGCGAATGAGTCACACTGTGGAAGAGGTTTTGTCTTTCACCCGGTTAGGGGAAGTCCAATGCTGAGCTGAGGCCAGGATCTAAACAGCTGGAGCAGCTGGCAGGGAGACAACATTCACCAGGCCAAGACATCCTACTGAAAGCGAGCTTCCTCTCCTTCCACGAAGTCCACTTCCTTATTTCCCTTGGGTGTATAGGATCTTAATGAGGAGACATTCCACGTCCCTGTGTGTATTAATTCTTCATGCCCAATTCTCGGAGCGTTTATTACAATGGAAGGAAACCACTCTAAGGTGGAAAGCAGTTTCTTTAAACAGAAACAGACAAACACATGCCGGCTGTAGATGTTGACTGTAGCCATGGCAGAGCATTGTTGACCCCATAGGAAGACCCGCCTCAGGAAACTATGCCTGTTTTTAGGGAGTGGGACAAGGACATACATTGCTGCCAAACAATAAATATATCTCCTACATATGAGGTTTGGCAGCTTGTCAGTAGTGATTACATACAGCATCACTGTCAGAGCAAAACATCTGAGAGTACAAAATTTTGCCATGATGTATTTATATACTCTTCAAACCTGTACACACACACACACACACACACACACACACACACACACACACACACACACACACATAACCGGGGCAGGAGTACCTTTCTTAAAGTTGCAGACCAAAGTTCACACTGACACACCTAACTAAATACACAACTCGAGCCTGCCGGTGTTTTTTCAATCTGTGTGTGTATATTAGTGTATGTGCGCATTTGTGTGAGTTCAGTGCAACATTTCTTCTTGCCGTACGACCGCCCAGTGAACAAAGAGTTTTCTGGCTCAGCGGCTGTCCCGTGTCTGACCCCGCCGAGATGCACGCTTCAGTTGGCCTAATTCGACTGGACTGTGAAAATTAGCCAATTTTGAGTAGTGAATGAGTGAAGGAGATGGAGGGAGAAGTCAGTGAGGTTGGTGCTGTAGACAAGCAATAGCTCAGATCTTGCAATGGTTTTCAGGATTAAAGAGGTACATAAATGGGTATGGGTATGCGCCGACGGGCAAAACGGAAACAGGAGAAGATCAGCTGTTTTTTTTTTTGGTGGCACTTGCTTGTGGTTTAAGATAAGATACAGAAGAATGTGAACCACATGCTGAAGGTTGCAAAACCTTTCTCGGAAGGTCCAGCAGCTAGGGGTTAGTGAGACGGTTTATTTAAGTTTTAGTCTGAAAACAGAGAGGGGACCAGCCCCAGCTTTTAGGACAACACATGATGTGAAACATACATCCCTTTAATCTGAGTCTTCATGGGTTACAGAACCAGGAAAATCTTGTAAAATCCATGTGAAAGAATATGTTTTTGTTCTTTAAAAGAGGGACCATAGTTTTAGTTGCTAGTTACATCAGCCTGTCCTTTTAATAGATCCAGAGGTCAGATTCTGATGTTAATGTCCAGAGCTAAAAATTCTTGAAAAAACAGGTAATTTAACGTCTTGTCATTTGATTCTTGGTTAAAGTTTGTCAATTTTCTAAACCACTTAAAGGCTTAGTTTCGAATTTTTAAAGTGAGGTTCTATTTGAAGCAGCTGGTATTTTGTCTCATTTTGTAAAATTCCTGATTATTTGTTGCCAGAGGTCTAAGCTAGCAGCAAGTCTGAGAGGGATCAAGACTAAGTGGATTTCCATCGTCTTCAAACAACTCTAATTTTCAATAATATCACATTGTGTGAATTCTATTTCAAGGATCTTTTAACTGTTGTAAGGTTTGCATTGGAGTGGTTATTTACAGAAAAGGCGATGATTTATTATGCAGGAGTCTGAAACACCTGCTAAGAATAGAGCGTTTCCTGTCAGAGTATACATTCCTGGAACATTTTCTATCTGATTTAAAGGGAAAAGGGGAAAGAAAAATACTATAGCGGCTTAAGTAGAAGCTATTTTTTTACTTTTGTAGTACTTTAATTTGTATTATACAGATAATTTTGCAGAAGATGCTTTGCATATTGCTCAGTACATCTCTCACATGGGAAGATCATTGGTGGCCCCTACCTCCATTTTTTTGTGTAAATAATCCGTTTTCTCTGTAAATAACCATCCAGTGCAAAATTAACTTTGGTATAAGGTTTATTAAACAATATTTCAATAAATCAACATGACGGTTTGAGATTGGAGATGTTAATGCCTGTAAAGGCCGGCTTTAGTCTTGGCTCTTCTTGCTTAAAGCTGTTTAGCCTCTGGGGCCAGCTAAGTGGTTGTATACAAAATAAATATAGTATGAGATTAATCTACAGCAGAGATTATAACTGCCTAGAATCTATTAATAGAACCTCACTTAAACTATCCTGAATTATCCTTTTGAAGGAAAATATATTTGCATATCATGCAACCTAAGATCCACTAATTGTCTGAGCTGTCTGAGTTAATTACCATTTAACATTGTTTCCTGTCTCTGAAGCCTCCCGTCTGTTTAGTCTGGTCTGACTCTGAGGCAGTCTCTGTTCTCAGACTGCTGATGGATATTGACACCCCATGAAGCAATGTGACATAAAACCATAAGAAATCCTTTGGGCTTGTTTAGACTTTTTCATCTGATCTTTGCCCTCTCTGCTTATAAACCAATGCCATGCCCCATGACCTTTCACTCCTCTGTACAGCAGTGGAGGTGCTGGTTAAGGAGCTGGGTGTGCTGCTGAAGATGCTGGACCAAGAGAACCTCAGCAAGTCTACCCAGGAGAAGAAAACCTCAGTGTGGAACCTCTTACAGCAGATCCAGACAACAGGTCAGGGGAAGTACACAGAGATAAACATGGTCAGCGTGGGATGTTGAAATAGTATTTTGGATAAGTTCATTTGGATTTTAGTAAGAACCAAAACATATTTTTAGCATTTTGGTTTATTTTGTGGGAAAGCCAAAACTGTGTTTATTAAATAAGTTCAGTGTTATTAAATGACAAGCACATGTTTAAAAATGTTAGAATATACAGTGTAAATAAAAACAGAATGAGATTAACTGCATGTACTTTAGAGCTTAGCAATGGGAAACTTTGGACAGTTTTTATCACAATGACCAAAAACAATCATCACAGTTTTTTTAAGAAAAAAGTCTACGACTACATATGGCCAGAGCACCACAAAATAAAACTTATCCATTATCAAAAAGATAACGACAACAGTTATATTTAGTATAGCTGCACTGTAAGCATGATAACTGGCTGGAATCACATTTTCAAATGTAAATGTAGCATTTATTGATGATTCAAGGAAACCAACAGTGGTGAAACAGTTCAATGGACAAAAGTAACAATCTCAAATTATACTATCAGTTTCTGAGGTTAGCAAACAACATCAGAGCTTAGCATTATTATTATTGATGGAGAAGGACTACCGGTCGGCCTCGAAGCGATTCTGGCAAACCGTCCGGCGCCTCAGGAGGGGGAAGCAATGCTTCGCCAACACTGTTTATAGTGGGGGTGGGAGGCTGCTGACCTCGACTGGGGACATTATCGGGCAGTGGAAGGAGTACTTCGAGGATCTCCTCAATCCTGCCATCACACATTCCCTGGTGGAAACAGAGGCTGGGGACTCGGGGTTGGACTCTTTCATCACCCAGGCTGAAGTCACCGAGGTGGTTAAAAAGCTCCGCGGTGGCAAGGCTTCGGGGGTGGATGAGATCCGCCCTGAGTACCTCAAATCTCTGGATGTTGTGGGGCTGTCATGGTTGACACGCCTCTTCAACATTGCATGGGGGTCGGGGACGAGCCTCTGGAATGGCAGACCGGGGTGGTGGTCCCCCTTCATAAGAAGGGGTTCCAACTACAGGGGGATCACACTCCTCAGCCTCCCTGGTAAGGCCTACACCAGGGTATTGGAGAGGAGAGTCCGGCCGATAGTCGAACCTCGGCTTCAGGAGGAGCAGTGTGGTTGTCGTCCCGGCCGTGGAACACTGGACCAGCTCTATACCCTCTACAGGGTACTCGAAGGCTCATGGGAGTTTGCCCAACCGGTTCACATGTGTTTTGTGGACCTGGAGAAGGCATTCGACTGTGTCCCTCGTGATGCCTTGTGGGGGGTGCTCCAGGAGTATGGAATCAGGGGCCCTTTATTAGGGGCCATCCGGTCCCTGTACGAGCGGAGCAGGAGTTTGGTCCGCATTGCCGGAGCTAAGTCGGACACTGTTCCCGGTTCATGTTGGACTCCGGCAGGGCTGCCCTTTGTCACCGGTCCTGTTCATAACTTTTATGGACAGGATTTCTAGACGCAGCCAAGGGTTGGAGGGGGTCTGGTTTGGGGACCAGTGGATTTCGTCTCTTCTTTTTGCAGATGACGTGGTCCTGCTGGCCCCCTCTAGCCAAAACCTACAGCATACGCTGGGGCGGTTTGCAGCCGAGTGTGAAGCGGCTGGGATGAAGATCAGCTCCTCCAAGTCAGAGGCCATGGTACTCAACCCGAAAAGGGTGGCTTGTCCGCTTCAGGTTGGTGGGGAGTTCCTGCCTCAAGTGGAGGAGATGAAGTATCTCGGGGTCTTGTTCACGAGTGAGGGAAGAATGGAGCGGGAGATCGACAGACGGATCGGTGCGGCTGCCGCAGTAATGGGGGCGCTGTGCCGGTCCGTTTTGGTGAAGAGAGAGCTGAGCCGAAAAGCGAAGCTCTCGATTTATCGGTCCATCTACGTTCCTACCCTCACCTATGGCCATGAACTTTGGGTCATGACCGAATGAACGAGATCCCGGATACAAGCGGCTGAAATGAGCTTCCTCCGTTGGGTGGCCGGGCACTCCCTTAGAGATAGGGTGAGGAGCTCGGCCATTCGGAGGGCTCGAGTAGAGCCGCTGCTCCTCCACATCGAGAGGAGCCAGTTGAGGTGGCTCGGGCATCTATACCGGATGCCTCCTGGACGCCTTCCTCGGGAGGTGTTCCAGGCATGTCCCACCGGGAGGAGGCCCAGGGGACGGCCCAGGACACGCTGGAGGGACTATGTCTCTCAGCTGGCCTGGGAACGCCTTGGGCTCCCCCCGGAGGAGCTGGAGGAGGTGTCTCAGAATCAGAATCAGCTTTATTGCCAAGTTTGTACATACAAACAAGGAATTTGACTCCGGTACACTTTGCTCTTTGGGTTTTGTTTTTGTATTACAGAATATACATATTTACAATGTACAAATATACACATATATAAATAAATAAAAAGGTGCATTTGCAGCATCTGTATGCTGTTGTTTTGTACTCTATCGAATGTTCAACAGAGAAACAGCATGGGGGAAGAAACTGTCTCTGTGGCGGCTGGTTTTAGTTAACAGCGCTCTGTAGCGTCGGCCCGTAGGCAGAACTCTAAACAGTTTATGTGCAGGGTGTGTGGGGTCTGCAGAGATTTTAGCAGCTCTTTTCCTGACCCTAGACCTGTATAAGTCCTGGATGGAGGGAAGATCAGCCCTGATGATTCTCTTTTGGGAGTCCTGATTATTCGTTGCAGTCTGGACCTGTCCTGTTTTTGTGGATGAACCAAACCACACTGAGATGGATGAAGACAGGACAGACTGAATGATGGCAAATGTAGAAGATGACCAGCAGCTTCTGTGGAAGGTTGTACTTCTTGAGTTTGCCTCAGGAAGTACAGTCTCTGCTGGGCCTTCTTTCGAACAGTGTCTATGTGTGAAGACCATCTCAGGTCCTCAGAGATGGTGGTTCCTTGGAACCTGAAGTGGTCCACAGCCGATACGTGTTGTTTAGGATGGTGAGGGGGGTGTATGGGGTGGTGTTTTCCGAACGTCCACCACCATCTTCCACAGTCTTGAGTGGGTTTAGTTTCACAGGATTCTGACTACCCCCATGTATCATGCGATCCCCTCCTGTCTGTATGCAGACTCATCACCGTCCTGGATCAGTCCAACGACAGTGGGGGTCGTCTGCAACTTAAGGAGTTTCACGGACGAGTCCGCTGAGGGTTGCAGTCATTTGTGTACAGGGAGAAGAGGAGTGGGGATAGAACACACCCCTGGGGGGCAACCGTACTTGTTGATCTGGTTCGGGAGAAGATGCTCCCCAGTCTCACCTGCTGCTGTTGGTCTTCAGGAACTGTTGATCCACTGACAGGTGGAGGCTGGGACGTTGAGCTGGGTGAACTTCTGGTGGGGGAGGTCGGGGAAAAGATGGTTTTGAAGGGCCGAGCTGAAGTCTACAAACAGGTTTCCTGGGGGGAAAGGTCCCTGGGCGGGCCCGAGGGGGGTTTGCGGGATGAAAGGGGAAACCTAAGTTGACGGGCATAAATCTCCCGGGACCTGTTTTGTTTGGTTTAAGAAAATTTAAAGGGGGTCCATTAGGGGGCCTTGATGTTTTTCGGGTGCTTCAACCCCAGCCGCTCAAGGGATTTTTTGACCCCAGACTCGGGGGCTACAGGCCTGTAGTCATTTAATCCTGGGGTTTGGTGGGTTTTTTTTGGGCACTGGGATATGGTGGATCGTTTTTTAAAGCAGGAGGGGGGGTCCCCCTTTTCTTCAGTGACTTTTAAAGGACCCCGGGGTTGGATCGGAGGGGAGTTGTTTGTGCCCCAAGGCTTTCAGGCATGATGGGGAAGGGTTTATCAGGCCCTTCCAGCTTTTTTTTTGGTTTTCTTTGGGGGTTAAAAAGAGTTTTTTTAAACATCTTTCCCCTTCAAAATTCCTTTAGGGGGAAGGCAGGGGATCTAAAAGGTGGGGGGGTTGGTTGCTTTACGGGGTCGAATTTTGGTTTTTTGAATGGGATGTGGAGGGGGTTTGGTTTGAGGTGTGAAGGGGTTTTCTTGTCCATGTCTGCAGAAAGAAGCCATTCAGACGGTTAGCCAGGCGAGGACTTTTTTCGGGAAGGGTGGTGGGGTTTCCCTGTAGGCGTCTTTTTTCTCAGACCAGTTCATACACCCCAAAAGTGCACCATAAAAAGGGCTTTTTTTCAGCTTCCCCATATGGGGCTTCTTTTGGGGGCTCTTTGATCCCCTTTTTGTTAGTCTTTTTCCGGGGGCCGCCTTTTACCTCACCCAATCCCCCATTTGCTTTTAGCTTTTTTCCTTGTCCCGGGTGCAAAATTTCCTGAGTGTGTGGGGGTAAACCGGGGGGCTTGTTTTTTCCCCAAAGGTGCAAAAGGGTCTTGGTTTTGCACACCATTTTTCCCCTACAGAACTGATGTATGATGTAACCACATCATTAGTTCGTTTAAAAATGGGGCTGGGGTTTCAAAAACAGTCCAGTCTGTGCATTAAAAGGGAAAGGCCTGTAGCATTGCTTCGTTTTCCTCGGCCCCATTTCCCTTTAACATTGTGAACCAGGGGGTTTGGAAACTCCTGTTTTTCTGTCTGAAAATTGGGATGAGGGGGTATAAGAGAATGGTCCAAAAAACCCGGAGCACCCCCTGGTAACAGAAAGGGATATGAGCCTTTAAAAAGTTTGTGAAACAGTGGCCCCAGGGGTGTTTTTGTCCCCGGGTTTGGGACCCCTTAATATACTGCCCTTAATTTTGGGAGTTTCTTTAAAGGAAAAATCTGCCTTTTTAAAATCCCCCGTATTAGGGATGAAAAGTCAGGGTGTTTTTTCTCCACGTTTTAAATTTAACTCAGAAAAGATAAATTTTCCCAAAGGAAAGAAGGGGGGCAGCCATGCGGTGGGAAAATATGAAGCCAATTTTTTTAAACGAGGAAAATTTCTCTCTGTGAAAAAAAAGGGTTTGCAGATTATGGAAAATGAACCCCAAGATCCGAAACTACATGTTTCCCCCCCAGCACTTTTTTTCCCTCTGCACCAAGCTTTTTTTTTTATATAAAACAGTTCCCGCCTCCTCGGCTTTTTTCCCCCATAGCTCTGCGCTGCAATCCGCTCTGAACAGCTGGAAGTCCGGCAAAACCAGCAGCGCGGGGTCCGGGATTGTTTTCACTCGACCAGGGTCTCCCGGTGAAGCAGAGAAACCGCTGATCTGGGGGAGGTCCGAGGTTTTTACCGGTGAAGAAGAAGCAGCTCGTCCGGGGCTTGTTGCTTAGAGAAGCGGACATTTTGCCAGATGTATTGAAGGCAGTGGTGTGCGAAGCCTTTTTTTTGCGGAACTTTACCAGGGGCGCCAGCACGCTTTTTCCCCTCCGACGCTTCCAGCGCCGGTATCCCGTAATTTCCCGCCGCTCCGCTTGCCCAAAAGCTCAGTGAACCTCGGATCAATGAAGGATGGTGAAAAAAACCCCAAAGGAAGGAGGACTCTCTGGGGATGTGGGGGGAAAGTTCCTCTCTACTGGAATGAGACCAACGAATTGTGGGGCCTGAGACCACAGTACTATGGCTCGAAAAACTAAAAACACACTACCAAACTACCAAAAAAAAAAAGGGGAGCGAAGGCTACGAGCGGGCCATTCGTCGGCGCCATCTTGATAGTGAGAAGGGGCCCCTGGGGGTCTTCCCCTGCTGAAGTCTGCTCCCCCCGGGGCGCCCGTTCAGGATACGACGACGACAATTATTTGGTTGACCGAGTCTTATCAATTTTTTTTTCCCTTAAGAATAAATCTTTACTGGCGGACACCAGTAAAAGCCTCTGTTTGTTTGTTTGTTTGTTTATTTTTTTGTTTTTTTAGGTGTGTCTCGACAGTTCTGATTCAGGCAAATTCAGTTTTTATTTCTAAACATACACAAACACATTTATGTAAACCTTGTTTTATTCAGGTTGATATAACTTCAAAATAAAATAAAAATGTTCTAAAGGTTCAATGATATCAGCTTTGATTATAACAGACGTCATATTCAAAGAGATGGTCCCCACTTATTTATCTAAGCATTTGCAAATATTGAGACAAATATCGAGAGGTAGTTGTAAGGAATTTTTTGAGTTTTTCATAGTAAATGAAAAAATGACTTTTTTCTAAAATACTAAAAAAACCCCGGGGAAAAAGGGGGTTAGCGGCAGACCAAGTACGGTCGTTTAGTACTGCCAACAGAGAAGACCCGGTACCCTCATAGCGGTTCTCTGTTTTGACAAGGGCAAAAGGTCAGCTGACCCAAGAGAACGAGATGTAAGACTGTAAAAGCTCAGAGATGTAGAGCGGGGCGAGGCCATTTAAAGACTTAAAAACAAATAAAAGAATCTTAAAATCTTTTTTTCATTAAAATGTGAAAACAATTAAAGCCACCCCTTCAAATCATTAAAACAGTTAAGAGGGGGTCCATCAGAGTTTTGTTTTAACCCTTTAAGTGCCACACAGGTTTTTGGCCCAATTTTTTGGCCCAAAAAAATTGAAAGGGGGCCCCCTGTGATATTGGGTTTTTTTTTGTAGTAGGGGGAATTCAAATAACAATACCAAAAAACGTTTGGTCGGGTTCCCTCCCACTTCATTGTTTTTTTTGGTCCCTTTTAAATTTGTTTTTGTTAAAATTCATCGTCTAGAATCAGGACCAAACCTCCCTCAAACGAAAAACCTCCTCTGTCTACAAAAATGGGACAAGTTTTGTGGAGTCTCTGTTTGAAAAATTTGGTGATTTTGGTAAATGGCAACTTTCCCAGGGTCCCGTTTTATTTGAGATGCTTTTGGGAGGGTTTGGAAAAGGTTTTTTGATTTTAAAGTTTTTCATTTTTTCTTGTTTTTTTCCCCGGGGTTTTGGGCGAGTTTGGGGGGGGAGCCCTTTAAAAGGACGTGGGGGTTTTTTATTTTTAAAAATTGACAAAAACAACAATTTTTGCACTTTAAAGCAGGAAAGGGGGCCCGCCTTCAAAATAAATGCAGTGTTTAAATTTTTTAAAAATTAACGGGGATGGGGTTAAAGCTTTAAGGAAAACCCCTAAAACAAAAAAAAATTTTTGGATGAGTTTTGTCTGTTTGTTTTCTTTTTAAAAAGGGTGGGTCTCTAAAACTTTTTAAATGCAAAAAAAATTAAAACGTTGGAAATTTGATTTAAAATAAAAAAACCAAAGCTTTTAAAATTTTGGGGTTTTCTGCGGGAGGGCTCGGGGAGGGATTTCCCCAGGGGTTGGGGCACAGCCCAACGGGTCTGCATGATTTTTTGGAAACTGGGGGATTAAAGGTCCCCCCATTTGTCAAATTTATTGGAAATGGGTTTCCCCCACACTGGGGTTTTAAATTATATTGTAAAACTCTTTGGGTTTTTGAAAAAAGAAAAAATTTGGGGGAAATAAAAAAGAAAAAATTATTTTGGGGTTTGTTTTTAAATGGGGTTCTCCCTTTCCCGCATAGCCGTAAAAAAACCCCCGGGGCCTCCCCCACTGCCCACAAGGGGCCTCCTCCTGGGGAAAGAAACAGGGAGGGGGGCCCTGGGGCCCCCTTTATTCCCCGGCTGGCTACGATTAAAAATTAAACAGGCGGGTCGGGCATTTTTAAAGCTAAAATTTGGGGGTGACCTTTGGTGTCCGGTTTTTTTATAAAAAAACCCCCAAAAGGTCGTACGGGATTAAAATTAAAAAATTATCTAAATAAAACCCCCAATATATGTTTGCTCCTAAACAAATTACAAAAAGCTCAATTTGGGGGGGAATTTTAAGGGGTTTAAAGTGTAGGGGAAGTAAAGGGTGGGATTTCGTGTCTTCTTTTTTTTCAACCCCCCAAAGCCCTCCCACTCTAAAAGTTTATGCCCAATAAAGGGGAAAAACTACAAACCACTATCAAACCCTACATCCATTAGTCCGGGGGAACCGGGAAAAAAACTCCTGTGACTAAAACCCCTCGGGGACATCCCTGGGGTTTCTTTTAAACTTTTTTTTTTATCCAAAAAGGACATCCCTTTTCATCTTTTTTTTGCTTTTTTGGTAGAAAATGACTCAGGAATGCTCTAAAGGCATTTCCCATTTTGAATCAAAATGGGGGGGAAGGACGAAGGTGAGGGAGCCCTGGTGTCACTCACCCAATTTGGCCCCGTCAAATGGGGGGGGCAAAATACCTCCGGGGTCAGGGGGATTGTGGGCATCTGGGGGCATTCCTGCTGCGTAAGAAACGATTTGGCCAGTGGTCCAAACAGTTCACCGTTATCCGGGAGAACAGACTACAGGTGAGGGGTTCTTAGTAAGATGACAGCGTCCCTTTAACTCGTCTCTTTTAACCACCCACAAACTACAGTACATTGCAAAAGTATTCAAATTCCTTAATATTGTCCACATTTTGTCTCACAACAAACTTCAATGTATTTTATTAAGGTTTTGATTGTGGTAGACCAACACAGGGTAGCACATAATTGCAAAGTGGAAGTAAAGTGATAAAATAAAAATCGGAAACTGTACTTTAGTCCGCCTTTGTGCTATCTCATCTCAGTATTAATACAGGATTTCTGTTAAGGGCAAGTACATTTGTGAACAATTAGCATCATAAAGACCAAGTAATACAGCATACAGGTCAGGGAAAAGGCTTGTAGATGTTTAAAGCTTTAAAGATTATAGCACAACTGCAAACCTACCAAAACATGGCTCTCCACCTAAGCTGACCAAGTAAAGATAACATTCATCAGAGAAGTCAAGCGGTTCCAGTGACTTGGGAGGAGATGCAGAGATCCATAAATAGCTCAGGTCAGAGTATCTGTTAACAGGAGAGCTATTAGTTATGGACTCAACACATCTGCCCTTTATAAAAAGGGTAAGAAAAAACCAACAAGAAGTCTTATTTGTAGTCTCCACAAACTATGTAGGGGACACAACAAAAATGCTGGTGAAGATGCAATAATCAGATAAAACAAAAATGGAATGATGGATGGATGGAATGATTGAGCTAAATACAGGACAATCCAGGAAGAAAACAGGTTTGAGGTTGCAAAAGACCTGAGACTGGAGCAGAGTTTCACCTCCCAGCATGACAACAGCCCTAAAGCCTACCGCTGGGTTGTTTAGTTTAAATGATATTATCATGTTAGAATGACCAAGCCAATCTACAGACCTAAATATAATTGAGAAGCTGTGGTAAGGCTGTACACAGACAGCCTCTCCATACAATCTGAATGAGCTCACTAAGCTATTTTGCAAACAAGAATGACAAAAAAATAATTCAGTCCAAAGCTGATAGAGACATTTCCCAAGAGACTTGCAGCTGTAATTGCAGAGAGAGGTGGTTTTGCTAAGTATTGACTCAGAGAGCTGAACGCAAACCCACTCTGCAACTTTCAGATTTATATTTTTAAAACAAAAAAACTTCCCAATTATGCACTACTTTGTGTTGGTTTATTGCATAACATCCCAATAAGATACATTGCAGTTGGTGGTTGTGACAGACAAAAATTTTAGAAAATGTTTGCCAAGCACTGTACTTGTCTTCCCTCCTGCAGTGCTATAAGAACTCTAAAGACACGTGTCCCTACGTGGACCTGCTGTTGCCCCAATGCTCTGTCGTCTATGTACCTAAAGACAGCAAAAAGAAGCACCATGAGCTGAGGTTCACCTTACCTAATGGAGATGGGCTGGTGCTGGCAGTTCAAAGCAGGGAACAGGCTCACAAGTGGCTAAAGGTAAATGCTACCTTTATGTGGCAAATGTAGATTGAGAATTCTGCTTTCTCTTCATCACCGAAGGAACATTTGAATAAACTGTGATGTAAAAACTCCCCATAGGTTGTCAGGAAGGTGAGTAGTCAAAGCGGACCACCCGACGAAGCCGCGTCTCCCAACACTCAGAGAAAAAATGAGCTTGACAAGGTGAGGATGTTCATACTCAAGCTTCCCTGTCATTTTTATTCCAAGGTTATAATTAGACATCTGAGGTGAGGAAAAGTTTGATTAAAGTAGCAATTGTGCTGTCACCATCAATTTTCCTTAACAGTTGTTTGGCTTAGCACAGTATGCCATGATGCCTGTATTTGGCTCGCAGAAGGAAGGGGGATGTGTAACATAATTAGGTGTTAAGGCAACAATGACAGAGGAGACGGTGAGTCAGCCTTCGAACATCCTCTGAAACTTACTTAAAATTGTCCGAACATAAACTTCAAAAGCCTCTGACAGAAACACAGATGAAACTTGGTTGCAGGGAGGAAAAAAAGAAGATGATAGGTCGGTTTGTCTTTATGCCTATAACTAAATTGAAAGTCTCTCTTTAAACACACGTTAACCGGTTTCACTCTCTTGTGACCCACACTGAATGACCTGGGGTGGGATTTACATGCTGTTGGAGAAAGTCTTAAACTGTGATTGTATTGTTCCTCCACAGAGGATGTCTGTAGACAGAAACACATCTGATTCAGACAGCGTGGGTGTTTCAGCTGTAGAGAACAGCAAAGAGAATGGTAAGAAATTTCTTCCTCTGCTGCTTAGTTTAAAGCATCTTGCAAAGGTATTTTTACTCCTTGAACATTTTGTCATGTCAGAACTACAAACTCCAATGGATTTTTTTTAGACTTTATGTGAGACATTTTTAGGCAACACCTTTTAATTTGATACCCCTTAGTAAAATCTTACCAATATTTTATTTAGAAGAATGTAAAGTATATGTCAAAACTGCAAACCTACGTAAGCAAGGTAGGCAGTAATTAGAGAGGTCAGCAGTCTCATGGTAACTCTGAAAGCATTGGAGACTTCCGTAGCTCAAGTGGGAATCTGTTGATGCTCTACTATTGGTAAATCTAGCCTCTGGAGAATTGGCAAGAAGAAACCAATCGAGAGCCATAAAACGTCTTTGCTATTTGGCAGAAGTCATGCAGGTCAAATGAGACCAACATTTAACTTTCTGGGCTAAATGCAAAATGCTATGTTTGGTGGAAACTAACTCTGAACATGATAAACACAATATCCCCACAATGCTGTGCTGATGCTTTTTTTCAACAGGGACAGAAACACTTTAAATACCAGACAATCCTTGAAAAAAACCTGTGAGAGATTGCAAACATTTTGACTGGGGTGTAGCAGGAAAACGATCCTAATCAGACAACCAGAGCCACAATGGAATGGTTTATATCATAGCATGTTCATGTGTCAGAAAGTCCTAGTCAAAGTCCAGACCTAAATCCAATTGAGAATCTGTGGAAAGACTTGAAAACTATTGTCAACAAATGCACTGCATTGAATCTGACTGAATGTATTACAAAGAAGGGTAGGGAATAATGTCAGTTCCCCAAATGTGCAAAGCTCATAGAGATGTATCCCAGAAGGCAACAATAGATGGTTGTCGAAAGTATTGACTCTGGGAGGGTGAATGCAAATGTATGCCATACTTAATGTTCAGATTTTTCTATTTAAATTTCTTTGAAAATCAGGTGTTCTTTTCGTTTCCTTTTGCAAGTCTCTGTTCAAAATATTTTAGTGTAATTTTCCATTGCTCATGCTCAACTTCTGATTTAGTTAAGGTGAAACGAGGAGCTTTCGCTGCAGGACGTAAGATCACACGCATCATCAGTTTCTCCAAGAAGAAGCCATCTCGGTCAGGTGACTCCCGGACATCCTACAGTGACCCTCGACAAGGTAATTTGTTCTCTCTCTTGAACTCCTGGAATCTCTCAAATTTACAGACAATTTATTGTTCCTTTCTCTGTTTTACCTAACTCAGGCTACCTGTTGGTGCTGGTGAACCAGGTGTGGCGAGAGCACTGGTGTTGTGTGTGCAGAGGCTCCATGCACTTCTACCACGACCGGGGGGTCCCACGGACCTCCCTGCCATCCCTTCCGCTTAATGGCTGTGAGGTGGTCCCTGGGCTTGGACCCAAACACCCCTTTGCCTTTCGCATCCTCCGGGACAGCGCGGAAGTGGTGGCTCTGGAGGTGAAATACAGTTAGTTTTCTCTAAAAAACTGCATGAATTACTACGTTTAGATACTGTAAGCATGTCTTAAAGATAACAGTTCATAAGGACAGCTGTACAGAAAACAGTTGCCTTTATCTATTGACCTGCTAAAATATTGATGCATATCTTCTTGTCAGACTCAGGTTGGCCAACACCAGACAGATGTTGTCACTTAAAAAGCCCTAATGAACTCAAATAAACTTTCGTCTTATGAGCAGCATGTTTGGGTGGAGTGGGTGGAGACCAAACCAAAGTTAAAAAAATACAAAATATTTGGCTACCAAGAGGATAAATAGACCAACTTTTTGTCATAACATTTTTATGTATTTGTTTTTGTAACGGCCTGCCCCACTCCTCCCTAAAGAAACGAAGAATTTAAGGAATTATGTTTTATTAGTTAAGCTTGTTAAAACTTTAGAAATTCCCGGTGTTTTGTTAGGCAAGTAGCTCTGATGAACTTGGACAGTGGCTCGGCGTCATCCTTGCGGAAACAGGCTCTGCCACAGACCCCGAGTCCCTGCATTACGATTACGTTGACGTGGAAACCATCGCACACATTAGGGACGCCGCTCGAAATTCCTTCCTGTGAGTGAGACAGGGATTAGGTTTGGGATATTTGAACAAGTTCAGGGCAGAGCAGTAGAATTTTGACCTTGCTTGTTTTTTTTCCTCTTGTTCTCTGAACGTAGGTGGGCTACCTCCTCCAGCAGCATCTCCACGGATTCCAGGACATACGATGAGGTCCCTACTGAGCACACGCAGGTGGGGCACGCTTACTGAGACGAGCATGCATTCTTTCTGAGATTAACGGAAGCTTATCCGTGAATGTCTTGCTTTGATGTGATCAGATTGGAGGGTCTGTCTGTCTGTGTGCAGCTGTTGTGGACTGTCTCTGTCTGAATGAAAGGAACTGATAAAAATAGACAGTGGTCTGTTTCATGCCTTTCTAGAAGCCAAAAATGACTTCTCAGACTAGCGACAGGAAGGGAAGAGGTCATGGCAGTTTTATAGACCACAAACCCCTCTCTTAACCTCACTGACATGGAATACAACACATAGCCATCACCACCTCTAGCTAATTACATACATATCTCAGCATTTTTCTTAGTTTTTTCTGACTTTTAGTTTATTGCTAAGTCTATGATCCTATCCTTATTCTCCTACATGCCTTCCATCCCTTCTCCTCTCTGCTCCACCCAGTCAAGGGAGAAATCAGGGAATCAAGGAAAGCAACACTCGAGTTTCTCCCACAGCGCCTTAGACCAAGCCGAGTCATTAGATTCCCTGAGGCGAACAGGCTCAAGTAAGTGCATTTGTTTTGTTGCTTCCAAGATGCTAAAGACAAGTCGAAAGAGAGAGCTTTGTTTCTTCTTGACTGTCTATTTGGAGAAAAGATAACAGGCTGACTATGCTGAAAAAGTTAGTAGTTTTATGTCACACTCAGTTACATGACACTGAAGGATCACTTTAAATAGTAATGCATGTTTTCAGTTTGAACAAGGTGCCAGTAGCGCTGATTTCTGAACTAAAACAAATGCGGTCATAATCAATAAATTAGAATATTGTTGGAAGGATTATTTATTTCAGCAACTTGGTTCACTTAGTAAAACACATTATATGGATCAATGAATATTAACTGTCACGTGCTTTGATGTCATCAGATAATGGGATAATTAAACAGTTATTTTATCTTGACAAAAGCAGATGAGTAAACGTATTGTGAAAAATTAAACAAAAATTATTATTGAGATAAAGAGACAATTAAACCACAGTTACAAAAAAGCAAGCTTGATATCTCATTATCTCAAAGAAATTGAGCAACTGAAACTGTACTTGCAAAAAATTAGCTTATCGAGAGCAATTGATATAATGAAGTGGTTACTTGTTAATTGAACTTAAAACAAAATAAAGCAACCTAAGGGTTTCAGTGTCTCAAGATAACAAAATTATATACCTGCAATCAATAGAAAAAGACTTTAAAATATTAACTCAACATTGTAAGATGATGACATTATTGCAACAAATAACTGAAAATCAGTAAAGTTGTTACGATAGTAAACAAAGTTTAGAAACTGTCATATTCAAACAAAGAGATCAGGAAATGATCACAACACAATTGTTAATAAAACAACCCTGAGGCCTTAATATCTAAAGATAATGAGATAATAAAACCGTCACATCACAATTGCAATGAAGTCACTCGGTGTGAGGTTTCTCCAGGGTTGAATAATGCATGCTTAATTAATCTTTACCACTATATGAAAGAAATATTTTTATTTCTGTTTTGTGAGCCTTATTATATCTGTGGCCTCTTTAACCTAAAACCTGGTTAGAGGACGCAGGTATTTTTTCTTGTTGCATTCTTCAGGTTCTTTTACTTTTGTAAGTCATTCAGTTGTGCAAGGTGTTGTTGAATAAATAACAAGTTTGTGGATAAAAGCTTTATCATTTTGACCGAAGGAGGAGCTAAATCAACAGTTTGTATTAATCTGCAAACACAAAAAGGAGCGCCCTTCTTCATTTACGTTGACTTTTGGGGGCTATTTGAACATATATCAGTGCAAGCTCTTGCAGTTAAAATGGATATGCGTGGAGCCTCTTTTGCTTTTGCAGGAATTGCATTGCAGTGTTTTGTCAGCTTTATACCCACCCACACTTTCCATGTGTCACTCCAGAGACAATAACAAGAATTAAATAAAAGTAATGCAGATGTTTCCTGTTAGTATACTGTAGTTACATCTCACATTGGAGTCAGAGATTCTGTTTCTGTTGTGCATTAGGGCTCACACTCTATACGCTCCTCCTAGTGCTGAGCCAGTTTGATGACAGCGCCATAATTTAAAGCCCTCATCTGCCCCAACATTTCTCCTTTCCCTATTGATCCCTTTCTCATTCTCCATCAGTAATCGCCCTCTCCCAAATGCCTTGTTTTGTCATTAGCTTTACAAGTGGGGCAGATTATTGTTTCTGGTTTACAGAGAGTTCATATAGTTGCTCCTCACATAATAGCTCATGGCTGACAGCTTTGGGATGTAACCAGAGATTTATTGGACTCACATTAGATGTGCTGTCTCACCTCCTGACCTCTCATCCTGTATGAGTTTGTGTGTGTTATCTTTTCTTCATGCATCATCCAATTGTTCTTCCCCAAATAAAACCTTCATCAGATAGAAAGGTAAAACTCAGAAATGCAGTCCGTTTAAAACCAGTATGTTAAGCTTACTTCACTGTGTTTACCACCCTAGAGTATTACAGCAGAGTATTACTGTCAGGGCTTAATTTGTCAGGGCTTTTTCTCTTTCTTTTTTTTCCCACAACCCCTGCATGTCTGACCCCATTCACCTTTTGCTCCCACCCAGATACTAACCCATATGGAAGGTATGGGAAAACACGAGCGGAGGAAGATGCCAAGCGTTACCTCAGAGAAAAAGAGGAGCTGGAAACAGAGAGGGACGGAATACGAAACGCACTGGTGACACTCCGACAGCAGAAGAGAGAGCTGAAGGAAGAGCTTAAGGTAGCCTCAGGTATGAGAAAATGCAGAACGCAGATTAAAATCCATCTGTAGTTCCTAAATGAACACCAAAGCTAATTAGCTAAAATTTGACAGCAGACTGTTAAATAAGAACGTACACTGTCCTCCACATTTATTGGCACCCCTGATTAAAATGATGTAAGAAGCTAAATAAATAAATATATCTTCTATTGCAGGAGCATGCAATTTTGGAAAAAAACCCTTCAATTGCAGTACATTTTCTCAGCAGAGAAAAGAAAATCTGGTTTACAAAATGTTTTAGCAAAAATGGTGTACAACATTTTTCAACACACGTCCACTGGTACAACCTTCATTGTAAACAAGACAGCTCTTAGTTTTCTCCTGTAATATTTCACAAAACTGGAGCATATAGGGAGAGGGATCTTTGACCAGTGACCTTTGCACAATCTCTCTTAGTCATCCTGGGTCATGGGTCTTCGCAAATGCTCTTCTCTTCAGCTCACCCTCTGCTTTAATGCAGGATTTAGGTTTGAGGACTAAGATGGCTATGAAAGAAGGTTTACCTTTTTTCTGGTGGACCACTTCTCTATTCATTTGACTGCTTTATATTTTCTATTTAGACTTTTCTGCCATTTCCAAAAGTTCATGATTATCCTCCAACATACTTAACAGTAGACATGAGGTGCTTTTTCACATATTCATCCCTATTTTTAGTTTTGAGATTCACCTTGAGTTTTTGCTGCAGAAAAGTTCATTCTTAATCTTAAAGTCCAGGTGGCATTTTGCAAACTTTAAACATTTGTGAATGTGATTGAAGTCTGGAAAATTATTTTCTCTGTCTTCTCTTGTCTTCCAAACAACCAGTTGGCATGGTTGTTCTAAAGACTTGGTGACCCCAAGATGGTACTTTTTACTGCAGAGTTTTAAACTTATCTTGCTGCTCACTATGAATTCCAGCTGTCTGCATTTTGTTTTTATTATTGTTTTCATCGTAGTTATAGCAAGTTTAGACAAGTAGGTGTTTCCTTGTAGACATGCTTAGACTTAGGAAGACACATCTGACATTCTGAAGAGAGGCTAAATCTGCAGCATGTCATATTTGTACCGCATGATAAACAAGAACTCATGGATTATTACATTAAATAATCCTGGCCGTTTTATCAATGTAATAAAGCATAAATTACAAAATGCTTCAGTTACATTTATTTTATCGAAATTTTAAATCTGATTTTTCAGAATTCTTCAAATTATGCTACTTCAATAGAAGAATAATTTATTTAAGGATGCCAGCAGATGTAAAGGGTGCTTTATAACTGTTCTGTGTTTTTGATCTTAGTTTCTGACCATTATTATGTGAGGGTCATGTGAAAGGAAAATTCCCTTAGCTAGGCAAATACTTTTATTGTTATTAAAAACAACAACATGGTTATGAAAATGCCTCCAATGTCTAATTAATTAATTTCCTGTGATTCCTGTGGTGTGTTGCTTTTACTGGCAGAGGTAGCATTCAGATTTGTTCACTAGAACGGTATTTTACTATGAAAATTCAGGAAATACAATAACAAGCTCCATCTTATCTTGGTACTCATTCAGTATTTTAGAAGTTGGTTGTAAAAGCAGTTTTATTTGAGACAATTTAAATGAGGTCATAAAAGTAAAAGAATGCATCTGGTTTCTCATTGTGCTATTTCCTCACCATGTTTTGTGCAGCAGATAGGAGCAAATCCTTCCTGAAAAAGCATGTGTCCCAGCTGGACGAGGCTTGCAGGGCCAAAGAGGCCGAGAGGGTGGACCTGGAACTCAGACTGACGCAGGTCAAAGAGAACCTGAAGAAGAGCCTGGCAGGAGGAGCACTGGGTGCACCTGTGGAGGCCAAGGTGCCTGTCAAGGTATGTTTATTGTTCTGTGTGGGAAAAAGATGGAACGTTTAACTTGCACTCTTTTTATTTACTTCTCAACTTTCTGCAGGAGTCAGGCAAAAAAATTCAGAATGCCTACAGGTATTAAAACCCCCGGTTGAACTGCGCATTCAGAGATGCGTGGAAAGAACCCCCCCGTCGGATTTGTGTTTTTCTGCTTGGGGTTGTCATGCAGAAAGCAAAGGTGATGATTATATATATATATATATTTTTTTTTTTTTTCAATTCAGTTTTATTTATATAGCGCCAAGTCACAACACATATTGTCTCAAGGCACTTCACAAAAGTAAATTTCTACACTTCCCAATTAGTCCTAATCATTGAACAGTGCAGTCAGATTCAGGGGTTATTTTTTCAAATTGGATAAAAAGTTTTTCTGTCAATTTGGGAAAAACCCAGCAGGTTGGGGTCAAGTCAGTGACTTGCAGCATTAACATTCCCCCCTGGATGAGCAAGTAAGAAGAGACTAAGGGAACTTTTCCCACTGGCGTTGTATTTTGCAGCAATCCCTCATTAAACCCCGACATGCATGTATTTGGGACAAGGGGGAGAGGAAAAGGGAAAAACCTTTTAACCCGGGGGGGAACAAACCCTCCAGCAGAACACCAGGCTCAGTGTGAGGGGCCATCTTGCCACGACCCACTTTTGGGGGTTTAAAGAGGGGAAAGAAGCAGAGAGCCAAAAAAGAACAAAAGAAGCACTGATCCGGAGTACTTTTTATGGGAAGGAAAAGTAAAATTTTAATGGAGTTGGGGTCCTTTTTGTCCGTTTCATCTAGAAAGGAAAAAAACAGATAAACTCTGAGTGAGTTTTAAAAGGGTTTGGGGTCTGAAAGAGAGCACATAGAGTTATTTTCAGTAAAAACTCAGTCCAATCGCCATGTCTAAGGGGAAAAGAAAGGGTTTAAAAAAACTAAAAAAGGGCCGGGCCATGTGGATCATCGGGAGAGGGTGAGCTTAAGGGTTTTTGCCAGCAGAAGCTTTGGACGATACCCCCTCCAGAAAGGTGTTACAGGGAGGGGGCCCCAAAAGTCAGGGGCCAGGTGTAGCTTCTTTGGGAGGAGAAAAGAGGGGAGAACAAAGTTAAAAGCTGAAATAACAGCAAATAAAGCAAAAATTGAAGAGTAGTGTGAGAATGTAGCGAAGAGGGTTTAAAGTGGTCATTATGTCCTCCAGCAAAAACCTAAACCTTTTAGCAGCATAACTACACAGAAAAGTTTCAGTTCAGGGTTATTTAGTTAAACGGCGCTTATTTACAAAATTTCCCCTCTCAAGGCACCCCCACAAAGGGTCCCCCCTGATGGTCATTGGGGTTTTACTAAAAAAAACCACAAGGGGTTTGGGATACCTTTTCTCTGTCAGACTGATTTTTAACCCAAATGGAAAGGAGAAGGGGGGTCATACAGGTAGCAGAAAAAGGGTGTGTTTTTCACCTTTAACCATAACTGAGCCCGTTTAGGCTAAACCTGGAAAAACCCCCCTTACTCCCCAAACAGGAAAGGGGGGAAAGGCTCCCCTCCCTGGAAAAAAAACCCAAGGGCCCTCTAACTAATAAGCTTTATCAAAAAAGGAAAGTTTTAAGCCTAGCCTTTAAAAAGTAGACAGGGTGTCTGCCTCAGGGCCAAAACCGGGGGACCTGGTTCCAGAGGAGAGGAGCCTGATAACTAAAGGATCTGCCCCCCATTCTACTTCTAAAGGGTCTAAAGGGAACCACCAGTAAACTTTTGGCAGTCTGAGAAAAAAAAGTGCTCTGTTTGGAAACGTAGGGAAAAATCAGATCCCCTGATGTATGATGGAGCTAGATCATTAAAGGGGGTTTATATGTGAAGGAGGAAATTTTTAAATATTTTTCCCCGGATTTAACCAAAGGAGCCAAAAGAAGGGAAGGTAAAGTAGGGGAAATATGATCTCTCTTTTAAATTTTTATCAAAAACTCTTCCTGCAGCATTTTGAATCAGCTGAAAGGCTTTTTTTAAATGCAATTTTTTTGGACATCCTGATAGTAAAGAATTACAATAGTCCAGCCTTGAAGTAACAAATGCATGGACTAGTTTTTCAGCGTCACTCCTGGACAGGATATTTCTAATTTTCTAATATTGATTAAATTTGTAGCCCCCTGTTATGCTTATATTTTGTTTTCAGCTATCAGAATTTTTTATGAATCACATCAGCATGTACTATTGTGCAAATAGTTTGTAGATCACTAATAAATACCATTATTTTGTCACTTTAGACAATTACACACATGTGCTATGTCTTTATTTTGATTAACACCTTCATTGTATTATTGCATATTTGCATTTCAGTTGTGTAAGGACATGCACTGCCCTATGTACAGAGCCGTGCCTTACAGATTTATTCTGTTTTTGCTTTTTTGTCAAATATAAATCTTTTAAAAAATTGGTTTTACATTAATGATATTATTTATTAAGGGAAAAAAAGCCACTAAAATCAATGCTATGTGAAAACGTAATTTTCTTCCACATTAAAGTATGTATTAACTATGATTTAAGAACACATCAGTGACTCATTCAGGAGTTCACAAAAGAACCCAAAACATCTAAAGCTCTACAGGCTTCGCTTGCTTCAGTTAAGGTCGGAGTTCAACAAGAGACAGGGTATCCATAGAAGAGTTCCAGGGTGAAAAACTGCAGCAGACTAAAAAGAACACAAAGGCTATTTGCAAAAATAATTTGTCATCCCCAAAAAGTCTGGGAAAGATTCTGTGGACCAATGAGGCAAAAGTGGGACTTCTTTGGAGGTGTCTACACATATACATCTGGTATAAGTCTAACACAGATTGAGTGGTTATGGCATAACCTCAAAAAGGCTGTCCATGCTCAAAAACCCCCTAGTGTGGCTGAGAACAGTCAGAAAAAATTCTCCAGTCACTCAATGCCAGTTATGGCAAACAATGAATGGCGCCTGTTGCCAGCAAGGTTGACACAACCCGTTGTTAGGATTAGGGGGTAATACATAAAACCATAATTTGAAAATATTTATATTAATATTTCCTCAGGTTATCTTTGATATTTACAATTAGTTTGAAGATCTAAAACATTTAACTGTGACAAGAATGCGAAAACAGAAGGAGGTGAAATACTTTTCACATTACTCCAGAGCTTCAGCACCCTCTTGTCACCCACCTGACACCGATCAGCAGCTAGAACAGGCTGTCACAGATCCTTTGCATTTAGTATGCAAAAATATCCAATTTCATGAGCATTACAGCTCTGAGATGAACTGCTCATATGCTCCACTGTAAATGTATTTTGTAAAAACAACCCCAGTAGAAATGACGCAAAAATAATATTTAAGTTCATTTTACACTACTGAGACGCTTTATTAAATGACAATTCACTTAACTATTTGAACTTTTGGAACAGCTCCAAATGATTGCAGCTCAACCTACATTCAGAATAATTCAGCTAGTTTGACCACTTGGGATCACTCATAGACTGCATATAGAACATTTATCCTGTAGCCCAAGATGATGAGTAGATAATTACGTATTGGAAAAATACAACCGGTTAAAGTAATGTAACTAGGCAATGTACACCAGTATCCTAATACACTGTTGAGAGACACTTTTAAATGGTGATGTTAAATAGTGTGACAGCACCTTATACAAATTCCAGAAAATTAGCTTTAGTCTCTACAAGTGCTGTAATGTCGCTTAAACAACTACTTTATCTCATCACAACAATAATGCTGACCAAAGACATTACCTAATACATTTGATATTAGCCTTTATCATATTGAATTGCATCACAATAAGTTATAAGCGATGAATGTGTCTTGTTATGGAAACATCCCTTTTAAAACTTCCACTTCATGTTGTTTTTTTTTTTGCAGGAATGGGAGTTAAAGAAAAGAACCTAGAAGGAGGTTTTGATGGAAAAAACTGAAGTAAATGGATATCAGGGTGTAGCTTTTTCCACCTTCTTTCTTTATGAGGATCATCATCTACCAAATGAATCCAAAAGACCAGATTTTCCATTCAAATGTTAAGAGGATATTTGTCAAAATCGATACATAAATCAACCACAAGGTGGAGGTATATTTCCACTGAATATCTGCTCGTTGGAGCCCTGAAAAGGACAACTTGGAATATACTTGGACTGTTTACTTTCTGTATCCGTGTATTTTTATTGTCCTGATGGCACTGACTGGGTTAAAGAAACGAAAGAAAGGGAGAGTTTATTCGACAAAGGCACAAGAGACGTGTACTGAAAGCAGAGGAAGTGCATAAAATGTAGAGTTGAAAGGCACAGATGTTCTTATGAAAAAGTGTAATGATGTGCAGGCCAAACCTGACTAATGTGATGCTTTGGAGAGGGTTTTGCAATTAGGTGCCTTTTGTGCTTCAACATGTTTTTATTTGTTTTCTTCATGTACATAGCGAACTACGACTACTGTTTTTGTTTTATTCTGCATCAGTCTTTCATGTGCATGCAGCATTGTGCAAAGGTTTTAGACACTAAATGTAGGTCATTAGATATTTGTTGTTCTATTACAACCACAGGCCTGAAAAGAGCTTTGCAAGGTACTTGGTCAAGATTTATGCTTCTGCTTGTAGGCTCAGACTCAGACTCAGACTCCATGATGCTAAAATCACATGCATTTTAACAGGACTCATCGTTTATCTTGTGGCTTTTAATGACTTTGGTGTCACTCAGGACCAATCTTTACAGCCACATAGAGTGTCTAAAACTTTTGCACATTACTTTTTTAAACATGTTACTTGGCAGTTATGTCACTTGGAGGATAATTACTGTATTTAGTAGCTTCTCCACTCAGGTTAAGGCAGTACCACTAACTGAAACACTTTGCTCAATGATTATGTTCAAGCAGCCTTGACCCTTTTGTAAGTAGCTGAATGACTAACATGGTGGTGCTACTCTGTGATCAGTCTTTCCCAATTCAGGAAATATATTTTTTTGGCATTTAAATACTTTCTGTCAACTTTTGCACTTTACATAAACCCGGATGAGGGACTAATAAATATGCTTCTCACTGCATAACCAGTTCATTTTTTTAATTATTGTAAAACACATAAACGTAGACGTTTTTTTTATTAAAATGCACCAACAAGTAGTTACTGAGTCTTTTTCAGTTTAATTACACATGCCAAGGTTATATAGCCTCATACAGCCAAAGCAAGAAAAAAGCACATTTATATGATTTCTTTAATAAAGGCATCAATGCAGCATAGCAGACTGTGTTGGAATTCAGCAGCCTACTGTTACGGTACCTTGAAAAACTATTCATACCCTTTGAACTTTTCCTCATTTTTTCACATTCCATCCAAAAACACAAATATATTTATTTAGGATTGTACGTGACAGACCGACACAAAGTAATACATTTTTCAAGTGGAAAGATAAGGATGGTTTTCAGTATAAAAGAAAAAAAGAAAAGTGGAGCATGTATTTGTATACAGCTTAATCTGATACCGCTTAATAAAACCCAGTGCAACTAACTGCATTCAAAAGTCAACCAAATAAACAAATAGAGTCCACTGTGTGTAACTTAATCTCGTATAAATGCTGTTTTGTCAAGGCCTCAGAGGTTTGTTAAAAATTGATCATAAGGACCAATGAACACAGCAGACAGGCCAGGGATTAAGTTGTGGAGAGGTTTAGGGTTTGATCCAAACAAAAATATCCCAAAAATTCTAAAAAACTAAAAACAGTGTTTTAAAACATGTTTTAAAAGGCAAAAAAATAGGGTAACTGCAAAACCTACCAAGACATGGCCATTCCCCTTAGCTGACTGTATGGTAAAGTGGGGTGCTTTAACCAGAGAAGCAGCCAAGAAACCTATAGTAACTCTGGAGGAGCTGTAGAGTTCCTCAGCTCAGGTGGGAGAATCTATCGAAAGGACAACTATTTACGGACATGTGGCAAGAAGAAAAAACAATGTTTAAAGAACTCAACAACTACTAGTTCAGTCAGGCAACTCACATGTAGATGTTTAAATACATCTTCATGAGCCAGTGTGGTATAGGTTTGAGTTTGGCATTTACAGTAGGCTTTGAGCTCATCACTTCATGGCCGTGCTGCTCATCATGTCATGGAGTGATGCATGCATCTTTGTCTCCATGAACATGTCTTCCGCATGTCAGGAAACGAGAAGAAAGTCTCCTTGGACCTTGGAGCCAAAGGGGGGTGCTGGGGGCTGAAGAGAACCAACCCGACACTGGCAGCAGCAGCAGCACACAAAATGCAGAGTTCAGCAGATGTTTTGCAGGTTATTAGGGTATGTTTTATATATTCTGCAGAGTGTACGAAAGATCACAGTTGAAATAAGTTAAGATGACTGTTGGAACTAGCTTGCAGGTTGTGTTCTCCTTTGGCCAATATGGGGGAGTGGCAAGAGAAAAGCCATTGCTGAAAGAAATCCAACATACAGTTTGCCACAACAAGTAGGAGACACAGCAAACATGTGAAAGAATATGGTCTGGTCAGATGAGACCAGTATTGACTTATGGGGCTACATTTAAAATATTATATGTGGCAGAAAACTAACACTGTGCATCACATTATAAAAAGCAGAACCATGGTGAAACATGGGAGTTGAAGTATCATGCTGTGGGGTGAATCCTCCAGCGGATCTTCGAGGAAAAACCTATTAGAGGCCGTATGAGACTTAAGCCTGGGACAGAGGTTACCTTCTAGTAGGGCTCTACACATCCTCCCAAAGCTACAATCGAATGAATCAGCTTTCGTAAATTCAATAATGAGTCTCTTGTCAGACCTGAAAACCTGTTGATTGATGTTTTCATCTAATCTGATTGAATTTAAGCTGTTTAGCAAAAAAAGAGTGGGCAAAAAAATCCAGCCTCTACATGTGCAAAGCTAGTAGAGACATAGCCCAAGATACTTGCAGCTACATTTGAACTAAAAGGTGGTGACTCAAAGGGGCTACATAGCAACAGATGCAAATATTTTAATAAAATAAATTACAACAATCAGTTTTTTCCACGTCACAATTATACACTTTTTTTGATTGGTATATCACATGAAATCCCAATAAAACACATTGAAGTTTCCAGTTGTAACCATAAGATGTGGAAAAGTTCAGTGAGTATTAATACTTTGTGAAGGCACTGTAAAAACATGTTTATGCATCTTAAGCATCATTTTCATCATCGACGCCCGACACTAATAGTTGAAGAGCTGTTCATTCACACATGAATAATAGTACATTTCAGCAGAGAGCACAGTCCTGACTAGCTGTTTCTCTTGTATCTGTTGCCCTAAAACAAGTTTTATCTGCATTCTATAAAATGTTTTATCAGATATATTCAGGTCCAGCCACAATGAGGAGGTAGGAAAGCTTCAGGGGAGTGAAATGAACTATTCAGCAGCCTATAATTGGCACTCAGAGAAAGAGATAATAGAGCCAGTACAGGATGTTTACAAAGAGAAACGCTGTAGGGAAAACAGTACGGGCATGGCGATCAATATTGTGTGGATTCTTAACAATGAAGACAGCAGCTGCTCTACGTGAGGCATCTTTCACAGATGAAAGGCCACAGCCTTGACTCCGCACTTTTTCTGTTGAAGCGGCATGGTTCCTAATGTCATTGTCCACTGGCTCCTCAGTTGGCTCCTCTGCAGTGGAGCCCACCTCCAGGGACTGGTTCGGTTGGCTGGAGCTGACAACTGGGACCAAGCCATTTCCATTAGACTCAGCAAAATCCCTCAAAAGCTCCTGTTAGACACACAAATGCATTAACGATGGAAAACTTTTTAGTATCTATGACAGAATTTTGGCCATTGGTGCTTGTTTCTTACCCTGTGTAAATCCTCTATGGTTTGATGCTGCATTGTATAAAAATGAGCACAGGCATATTCCAACAGTGCACCAAAAATGAAGGTGAAACAGATGCCCAAGTAAACATCTATTGCCTTTATGAAGCAGTTAGCGTTGGGCAGGGATGTGCGGGCACCCATCATGAGAGTAGTCATGGTCAAGACGGTTGTCACTCCTGCAGAGACAATCAAAGTGTGGTTTTGAGTAGAATAAAAGTTCAGTCAGTTTACTGGCTAATGACCTTGAGAAGATAAAAAAAGGTTCTCTGTTTCCAGGTGCTTAATGCACTTTTTAATGCTTTCTTTATTTTCAGTAACTTCTATTTTTTTTTAAACCAACAGCACACATTGATTTAAATTGATATTTTAGGATTTTGGGAGATATGTTAAACAGACAATACCCTACCTGCAGTAGATATCTCTCTTGGCATCTTTATTTAGATCAAATCCAGATTAGTTGATTGCTGAGACTGAAGCTAATGAGCTGAAGCAAGACATCAGCAGAGTTCTACCATCTATACACTATATTTTATCTCTGAAATGTCATGGTGATTTATGGCAACGCTATTTTCAAAGCCTTTGAAATGTAGATTATATATATACACGAAAGCCAATGATCATTTACAGGAAAACTGAGCTAGGAGGAGGTGCACCACCAATGATGATCCTGTGTGAAACAAGTGCTGAAAACAGAATATGTTATGTTAAAGTGGTTTAAAAGCAAAAATATTACCGTGGTTTAAGTGAATGCTGTTTAACGGATTTTTCCACAAAACAACTTAAAAAAAACTTGAAATGTATTGTGTTGTTTATAAAAAATGACAATTTCTTAGAGCATATTTAAATTGATTTTTAGACAATGGAAAGAATATGATAGACAAGACAAAATATGGGTATTAAATAGAAATGTAGCCTAATAAAGCAAAGACAGAAGTGTCTGTTGCAGTGCCACTTTAAAATTAATTTTATAGATGATGAATCAGGATAAGAAAAACTTTTCTTAATAGCATACACAATTGTTAGGACAAACAAAAGCCTTTTGGAGATTCCAAAACTTTGGAGACAAGCAGAGAAGATGTCAGGCCGTATGGTTGTCATATAAGACAAACCCAATGTTCTGGATGTAAACAAAAATTATCCAATTAATGTAATTTTAACATTTCCAAAAACTGCAAAAACTCTGACAGTGATGTTTTGCAATGCAGCAGCATCTTCTCTATCACTGGTAGCACCAGTAATTGATTTGAACACATGATTGTTATAGCAAAAATGAAGGCGATAGCAGTTCACTAATCAGAATGACTGGTGCTGTTCGAGGAAACCTGACAGAGTCTGGAGAAGCTTGAAAGAATAGCTTGAATATTTTAAGGACTAGCCTTGAGAAGTTATTGTCTTTAATAGTCTCCTTACCTGTTTTAGAAGGATTTCATGCTACCATGAGTTAAGCAAGTGATCCTCAGAGCAGTGAGCACCAATTTAATTTGTTCATATCAAGGGATACAACTCTAACTCAAATAGTAAACATCTACATTTTCACTGTTGTTAAGTTTGTTTTCACAGCCAAACAACATCTGTGTAACTACGCAAAATTACAATGGTTAAAGCTGGCAGCAGTATGGATCCACCTCATTAACTTTTACTCGCCATCCCCTTCTAAATGCACCTTGAGTGGGGGAAACTTAAGATTCAACATCAGGCAGTTGTTCAGTGGCATTCAGCACACACGTTTTGTGCTTTTCCACCAACAATCAGGCAGCCTTACACCGTAGTAGCCTCAGACGTCATATCCCAAAGCAACATGGATTGTGTTTGGCAAAGAAAACAGCAACAACTCGGGCTTTTGAGAAAGTGTAAACCTTTATTATCAAGTGGGAGTGGTGGACAATAGCAGCCCAGTGCTCCCTAAGGGATGATGCAGAGGACAATTTCTCGATTGTAAGATCAATAAAGTCTGCATGAGCACTGAACAACAAATCAGCAGACTTATAAAGACACAATAACTGCAAACCTGCCCATATTCAAATTTAGCTCATCATACTAAAAAGAAAAACGAAATTAAAACATTTATTGCATTGCACTAGCAAAAATGTTTCAGTTGTGCATGGTTCCCATGTTCCTGTTTTAATTTGAACATAATTATAAACAAGCTGGCGTCTTCAGAGGTTTGACTAGAACATGGTGTACCAGGATCATAATTAAGTAAATATACTGACCAATGCATGTTCGAGCTGGCACAGAAGACTGGCTGATCCAGAAAGACACCCAGGAGAGAACCACGAGCAGAGTGGAGGGGACATATGTCTCCAAGATAAAGAACAAGACATTTCTGCGCAGGGAAAAATGCAGCACCAGCTTTGGGTAATGACCTGTGTAGCGACATAAAACAACACAGCTCTATGAACACATAAAAATGATGTATTACATTCATGATGCACAACATCTTTGCTTCACACGACTCTACTCTGTACCTGTTTCATACACAGCCTCCGACACTGATGTATAGTAGCTCTCCACACTGTATTGAGCCAGCCGCAGGGTGTCCAAACCTTTCACTGAATCATTCCCTCTTGTCCAGTAGAACACCACGTCCTGTATGTTATAGCCCCCTGAGAATGCAGCACACATACTCTTATTACCAGTTATAGCAGTTATAGTGCCTCTACAGTTTCATACTAGCTACACTAATGATGATGTTGATGATAATGAAAAAAGACAGAGGTAGAGGAAGGAAGATGATGATAGATGGCCAATTACACACTTGATAAGAGGTTGGTGGAAGGAAAATACTCACAGCTCTCCAGCTGCAGGGTGCACACCTGTTTGTCCATGGGGTATTTGGTTAGATCCATGTTGCAGGCAATTGTAGCCGTGATGCTGTGGAGTTTTCAAAGCAAAAGTGTCAAAAGCTTATTTTTGACCGCCCCGAATAAAATTCTCCTCTTCTTTGATGTAGCACAAGACAACAAATGATTAGTGAAAGCAAAGAACTCTCATTCCCAGTCACAATAAAGAGAACAAAGGCTCACATTTGACATGTCAGCATCTGTCAGCAGAATTTTGCTATCTGATGCATTATTTAGGTTTACATCTCACTTGATGAAATTCTGAGATGATGTTTTTAAGATCAAATAATAACATTGTAAATGAAGACATAACATGGTCCTAGCGTACTGCTTGCACCCACCGCTCTCCGCCTCTGTTTTGAGCTGTGCTAATCCAGAGCCTTGCAGAGTATCTGTTGCCCATCAAGATGGATTTAAATATTTCTCACCTCTTCTGATGAAATGATTTTGAAAGTAATTCTTTAACTTCGCAAAATTTGATTTATCATTCTCTCTCCAACATATTACCATGCCCTCGAATGTGGAAATTTGTCTTTGTTTTTTCACCTAACTCAAAACAACATACATTACCTGTGGACATCATTGAAAAGCATTAGCTAATATGCATGGGGTAACACAGATCAAGATATTGCCTGCAACAAGTATGTTGTATCCTCATCTCCTCACACTCTCATGTAAAATAGGAAAAAACTATATAAAAAACCCTATAAAAACAAAGCACAATGCACTACTAACGTGAATTCAAAACAACTACAACAACACAAATTTTAAAGTGTAATATGTATGTATTCAGCCCTGTTTAGTGTGCAATTTTTATAGCGAAAGTATTGCTCCATATTTATCATTATTTGCATGATGCATGGTTTGATTTGTTTTAATCACTGATTTTATCCCATCATATTATGATGTGCAATCAAATATGGACAGGTGAGTTAAATTAGGTGATGACATCAGAGGCTGAGATGAGAGTTGAGGAGTTTATGTTGTGAATGAAGACAGCTTCTCTGCACCGTGAGAGTGAAATGACTCTCTAAAGTTCATGACTTGCTCTTAATGGAAAATCATGATCTTTGTCCTGCCGCTTTGTGTTTGCTGATTATAAAAGTGTAAATAGTGTTGCAATATTTACTTTTGGAATAAACATGTGAGGACTGGGACCTCTGCCAGTTTTAACCTTGTCTTGTCTCTTGTCCATCCTTTAAAGAGACGAATGGGACTTGAAGTTCCACAATATCACACAATGTAGTACTAATGTTTATGATGCCGCCACCACCATGCATTACAAGTAATAAAAATAAAACTAAAGTCTGAAAAGTGTGCTGTGTACCTGGTTTTCAGCTTTTCTTATGAATAAGAAAACTGTGTCATGCGTTGACATTTTCCCTCCTGAATGAATTATTTTTAGAACAACCTTTCTCCACAAATACAGCCATGAGTGCTTTGGGATATGTCTCTACCAGCTTCCCACATCTAGAGCCTATTACTGCCTATTCCTCTTTACGAAATAACTTGAGCTTAATTTGATTCAATGTGGAAATTTCTATGAATACCAATTTTGAGTCACAGATTCTCACTTGGATCAAAAGATATTGATTTCTTTTTTTCTGTAGGGCAAAGTTGTTTTCATCTAAACCATTCCATTTTAGCTCTGGCTTTCTGGTTCGGGTTGTTATCCAACTTGAATATGAACCTTTGCCCCAGTTGCAGGTCTGCTGGTGCCTCTAACAGGTTTTCTTCTATGATTGCCCTGCATTTAGCCGCATTCATCATCCCATCACTGCTGACAAACATATGATACATAATATTGCAAATAAGGTACAGTTACAAAAAAATATGTTAAATTTGAAAAGTGTGGCATGTATGTATTCAACCCACTTACCCCTATACCCCGTAAATAAAGTAGTCCACCTGCATGAACAAATGATTGGTGAAAGCATATAACTCTCTTCCCCTGAGCAACAATAAAAAAAACTCATATTTGATGTCTCAGCATGAAACTTTGTCTTATGCATATGTATAAGTCTCACAGTTTTTAAAATCCAGTGATAATTTATCATCTTAAAAGATCCCATAGTTACAGAGTAAACAAAGATATCAGTCAAATGTTCTGCGCTAATGAGGCAACTTCCTGACTCATGTACAAATTGAGTTGCCACCATTCATGTTGACACACATGAATCAGTGTCTGTCTTAATTCAGCCAGACAAAGGATGAATCTAACCTTAACGAAAAGATGTTCTTTCTTTCCTCAATTAAGCTTTAGAGTCAAAATAAAGCTCTGCGGCAGAATGACGAGACATGAAATGTCACGACAAATTTTCATGGATGCCATGGACATGACAGATTAAAACAGACTGAGGGATACAAAACATACAGAAATCAAGTGTCACTCCCTTAAGTTATATGACTGAATGATAATGCATTAGTCATTTCTTCCTTTTTTGAGTAGAACCTGAGGCCAGAGCATGGCTGAATACAACAGAACCATGAAAACAAGAAAAGGAGCAACGTACCGAAGGGCGTAAAGAACGGTGCCATTACTGAATATGCGGATGAGACGGTTCTCCACTGTCACATCGTGAAGGAAGGACCGCTTTGAGTCTGGGATGAAAGTGTCCGGTATCCATAGCAATGACACCAGCCGTCCGTCCACACTCACGCTCTCATTCCCAGGAAACACCAGCCTGGAATCGCGCCACCTTTGACGAAGGAAAATGGTTGCTGTGTAGTCCTAAAAGGATCACATTAAGGAGGCTTTTGTTTACTTTTTTCCACCACCTCTCTCATTTATGCTTAATGTAGAAGAAGAAGAATGAAAGGGAGTTGGGTTATACCATGTTTATTTCAGAGATGGCATCAATGCTGGCTATATCCAGACTCATTCCAATTTCCACAGGACCTTCTGTTGTAAACAAAGACAAGGAATTTGTTAAAATTTCAATCAGTAGACACATTAAACGCAATTATTCTGGCAGTGGAAATTGAATCAAAGTATTCTATATCTATTAATTACCATTGAAATTAGGCCTAAGGTAGCGATTGTATCCCTTCATAAGTCTCTGAATGGTGGGCTGAAGCTGAGAGTCATTCCATTCAACCCAGTGGTTGTTAGGGAACATACAACCACTGGTAAAAGTAGGAGAAAAGAAAACATTAGTAAATGAAATATGAAAAATCAATTTGGGTTACATTTCTACATCAGTTCGCTCACCCCTGTGTGATGGTAAGGCAGATGAAGAAAAGCTCATTCAGCTGGACAGCCATTGCGGATCAACAGGCAGAGGTTGACGGCACTGCTAGGATAATACAGGAAAACAAATAAAAGCATGAACACATAATTCTCTTTCTAGTGTGCATTGGAAAAGTATCTATACTCCTCGAACATGTTCACGTTTTGTGATGTCACAACCACAAATGTCAAAGTATTTAATTTGGACTTTAAATAAGAATCTAAAAAGTGTGGGGTACTTTTTGTCTCAGCCCCTCTGACTCAATACTTTGTAGAACACTGCAATCTTAACGACAAGTCTTTTTGGCTTCTGAAGCATCCCCAGTATGATAAAGCCACCAGCGTGTACAATGATGGGGATGGAGTAATGTGCAGTGTTAGTTATAAAGCACACATACAGTACCTTTTGTATGTTGGCCACTACATGTTGGTTCTGTCCCCCACACGGCTTCTTGCAAACTTGAAACACAACCTCTTAAAAAATAGTATACAACATATAGTTGTCCTGTTGACTGATTTCTCCTCCTTAGCCATGGATCGTTGCAGGTCATCGAGAGTTAAGTTGCTGCTACGCTCTCCTTGTCTGGCCTGTCAGTTTAAGTGGACGGCCACAGGATTAACATATATGTGATTCTGTTTTCATTTTCAGAAGATGAAATGAACAGCTCTTTGAGATATAGAAAACTTGGGACCTATATTATAGCCCAAACTTTGCATTTGATTGCACCTATTTTATTAGGAGCGTTGCAGAGGAAAGGGAAATGAATACAAACCACACTTAAAACATTTTTTGGGTGGGAAAATGTAAAACTATGCATCTTTTCCTTTCTCTTTGCAATTATTTGTTGATCTATCACATGAAATCCCTATAGAAAACATGGAAGTTTGTGGGGTAACAACACAAATGTGAAACAAGTCATTCTTCTTCACACTTGCCTGAGGATGGCACAGCTTCACTATTGAATGGCAGCATCTGAAGGAAATGTGGTTACACATCTTAGGGGAAATCTTTTTCACAAGAGCCATTCTAATCCCTTTCAGCTTATAAAACAGTGCTTTGTCTCCACCTTTACATGCATAGGAATCTCATATCGATTCTGTCCTCTCAACCTGACCAACATCAGTGTGTCAGTAGCTGCTCTGTTTTGCTGTCACACACACTTAATAACATAATGATCACAGAGTAGATCATGATATGAGTCCACCTGTACATTTACGTGTTTTAATGTCTGTTCCTACATGAAAGAATGCGGATTGGTTTGTTGATTTATGCTGCCACAGCTCATGGTTTATTCACAGCCTCACGGATAACTAATCATACCACTAACTCACCAAGGAGTCCTTAACCACCCCCTCCCCCCCAACACAAAGGAGAATAATCTCACTGCCACTAATGTTACGCTGTTGTTCAAAATTAGGAAAATCCATAATGTGTTTGTGTTTTTGTTCTAAAACAAAATTGATGCAGTTAAGCTGCATTGTACAAATGCACTAATTGACCATGGACTCAAATGATTGCCAGTGCTGTTGGCCAAATTGAAAGTTAAAGGGTGATAGAAATCAGTAGAAATTAAACTTCCATATGTGTGTCCCTATATCTATATTTGAGTCTTTCCATCAAGACTGATGTTCAGTCAGCTTCTATTTCTAATTTGTTATTAATGGATTCCCAAATAATTAGGTATCTTTAAATTTTATTCTTTGAAAAATACAGTTTTAATTCTCATTTAGAAGTTTTCCATACCTGCTTTGATGTTTTTCCACCTATCTTGTGGCTTTTCTTCCTTCACTCCTCCTCTGCTGCTTAATCCTTTGTTTCCACCCTAGTCTCCCTAGTCTTTATATCCCACGTGTTACCAAGGGCTAGAAGCGTTCTCCCCTCTCAGTTATTTTTCATTAAATCCCAGCGTTTCTTCAGGAAACCACAGCTGCATCCAATATCCTGATGCATGAGCCACGGCTGGTTGTTTTACTGTTTGTGCAAATCCCACCACCTCTCTGCACAGCCTTATCCATCTCCCCACTGAGCCCTATGTGCATACACCCCTCCCTCTATCTTACATTCTTCATCCTTTTTTCACTTTTCTCTCTTCAGCATCACATTGGAGCTGCAGCTTCCTTCACTGCCTCCCACTGTCCATAATCGATAATTTTCCTAGCAATTACGTGTGAGAGCATTCCACAGCAATAATAAACATACACAACACAATATAAAACTTTTCCCTTATTACAATTTCCCTATTTTTTATGAGTTTTTGTGCGACCTTTACTTCTTTAACTAAGTTAGTACTGTTTTCAAAAACCCGCTGGGTGAAACCATTGACTTGTCTTCTGACCTCTGGTGGTAGCTCTAAGTACAATGTGGCTAAATGGAGACCTTTCACAGAGTTTAAAGAACTTTCTTTAAAATGGTTATAAGAAATAAAAGGTAAAATATGGATTATTTTTGATAAGGTAATACAACTAAAAATAACTTATAACATCATTAAAGGTTTTTCCTGCAGAACTGAAAATGTGTCTTTCAGCTTAATTTTATACATACAAAATAATAATATTTTAGTTGGAAGCTATGATTAACAAATGGCTAATGTATCATTTTTTACATCATAAGTGATTCATGATACAAAAAATAGATATCACACATGACCATAATCACACATAAGTACTTTAATGTATCCTTTGCGATTCAAGAATTTGATGGCTTATACTTAAATTATAATCTAGAAAATAGAGTAATCACCCATGAACATAAACGCCTAATGTATCAAATATGATACAACAAACTGACAAATCACACTTCCATAAACACCTATTGTATCAGTTATGATAACAAAATCATACATCCAAGTGATATTTAATTTTGGTTTTGTTGCGATATTTTTTTGACAATTTCAAATTGGACATATTTTTCAGTGACTAATCTTTCTTGTGTCAAGCTTTTAAGGGTAAAATAAATAAAACAGAGATTGGAAGTGGTTTGATCAAACAGTCCATGTTTTCCTTAAAAAAAAAACAATAGCCAAACAAGCTAACAGCCCCCACCCCAACCCTCCTTACCCCTCTGGCACCGGATCACCATCCTCCTCCTCCTATCTACTCTGACACCACTGCTCCTCAAAGGCTCCCAAGCACTCCTCTGTCTTATTTCCTCATGCCCTCGCCATCCTCACCTCCGATGTATGTTCCCTTGTATCAGTGTCATTATCTGAATTAGAGTCTCTCTCATTCTTTCTCTCTTTTTCTGCACTTCCAGGAAGTACCCATGTGGCTCAGAAAGGGGTCTGCTAGTTTTTCTTTTATAAGATGTCTGTTCCCTTGCCAGCCGATTGCACATTCATGTAATTGCTCCAATGTTTCAGATGAGAATCATGCATATCTTGAAACTCCTAATGTTGATGATGGGGACTTATCCAAACATGGGGGTCATTTATCTCCAGCACAGCTGATATTATTTCATCAATGTTTATGAGTTCCTTATGCTCTCATGGTTCCATAGCTGAACATCAACTGCAATAACAGCCTGACCTTTGGAGTATCACTAACAGAATCTCCAGCACATGCAAAGAAACCCCTGCTGTATGCTTTTTGTACGTACTTTACGCACGATGTGATCTCACAGCGAGTGCTTGCACCTACAGCTATCCCATTATTTCTGTCTACGCTATATGGACACTAACAAGATGATATCTATTCTTAACACATTTGCATTACAAAACCATCTTCTAATGTTTTTACACTAGATGACGGTGCACCGCGTACTGAACAGAGTCTGATTTGCATTCACCAGAGTGCACGTGGCTTGTGAAAGACAAAGCAACAGATGGAGACATTTGTGGAGCACCGGAAGGGGAATAAAATGAATGTTTCATGTGTGAGATAGGGGTCACATGAATAATTATAACCTCGGTGGTGATGTCAGAATATGAAGAGAGATTTAGTCAGCATTCCAATGGCTGTGTCACCCTACCTATTTGCATTTTAATCTCTATCTACATCTGTCTGTTGCTGGGTTCATATTCAATCCATTTCATTTATTTCATTTGTTTAAATTGTTTTTACTTCCGTTTCTCCATCTGACTGTTTCTCTGAGTGGTTTTGTCTCCAGATCAATTTACATGTTTTCTCTTTTTCAGTTCAGTGTGATTCTGCCTGTTACCAAACGTCCATTGAGACCTGATGTTTATGCATTTGAGATTTCTTTTCTCTCTGTGGCTTCTCAGTCATTAGCTCCAGACTAAGACTAGGCCATTCTCACAAAAAAAAAAAAACTTAAAATAATGTTATTGTAGCTCTGGTTATATGTTTATAGTCATTGTCCTACTGCAAAGCAAAATCGCTAGTCTCAATGGTTAAAACAATAGCAATCGCTAAAAACTGAATTGGAGCTTTGTCAAAATGTACCACGATAGTTAAAATTCTATTCTATTCTATTCTATTCTATTCTATTCTATTCTATTCTATTCTATTCTATTCTATCACTTTTACTGTTTTGCTAAATTTCAAATATTTACTATCCAACCAGAAAACCTCTCGATGTGTGCTGTGTCCCCTAAATGGCTTGTGGTAAACGTCAAATTGGATTTCTGGTGGCTTTTTTTAACATTAGCACCTTTTCCATTGCAGGGACTTTCAGCCATTAGCCCTCTGCACATTTCAACTGAATTTAACCCCACTAATTTAAATTTCCCGGGTCCACACTTTCCTGGATAAAAGGTCCTGTTCTTGGGGTGGGACTTTTAGATAATCCCAGGATTGTTGAGGGGTGGGGTTATGTGCTGAACAATGATGATTGTTGGACCTTTGTCCCAGTGTTCTGACTTCCGCTCAACTACCATATTTCAGACCTGCATGTTGGTCCTGGGACCTTCGGTGGAAAAGGGGCTAATGAACTTAATACACATTAACAAACTATTTTTATGTTCTGCAGTTACAACTACGCTAACTTGTTGCATACGTACATTGGCTGATGCAGTCTCCATATGTTTATATTTGCTGATGCCATTGTATCTTGTCTGTTCTTTTCTATTTTAAGCATTTTATTGCAGTAGGATACATGGTATAGGAACATATAGCAATACATTTGATTTGATAATTCATTAAGTAATTACATTTATGTTTCTTTTATGACGTTGATGTTTATTATGTTGGTGTTCATCTTTTGTCAATGAAAAAAATCATAGCTGCTGCTTTTATAATCTCTGCTAGGTCCAAACAATCTATGTCTTCTCTGATACTTTCCACCAACACGAAGGAGAGGTCATGTTTTTCTGTAAGAAGAAGACCAAACGCATAATCTGGACTTTGTCTGAGAAAGACCTGCGCTGTTACTTTGATGGACAATCAATAACAGACAAAATAAATTCATGGAGTAATGCAACACAGGAACATAAAACGATTATATTTGCTTTAGGTCAAATGAACAATTCAGATTTACAATGCACCAAATTAATGATGTGTTTAGTAAATCATTTAATGGCTTTTAATTAAAAATGCACATTCAGGAACTACTTAGCAATCTCTGCATCATTAGAATTTGTAACTTTGGGCTCTTCACTGTAAAAAAGCGCAATACATCAGCCCAGATGTGTAAGTGCTCAATTAAATTACCTAAATATTGTGGATTGCATTGATTTTGTTTTCTGTGTAGATGTATGTTTCTCATATCATCAGTAGGCAACTTGGGCTTAGGTGCCTTGCCCAGGGCACATCGACATTTGACATGAAGAACCTGAACTCGAACCTACAATTTTCTGAATGCAAGACGACTATTTTTCCCACTGAGTGACTTCACTTATCTTCACTTTTCCTAAGTGAAGGTAAAGTTCCTTCACTTAGGAAAGCAACTGCTTTCATGTGACGAATGTAAATGTCACAGGAGTGCCCAGGAGAGGGACAGGAATGCATCTCCACTAACTGACTGTGACGGCTGCCATGTCTAGAAGGAACATATGAATTAATATGGCGAAAGATGCTTTCTCTCCTGAGCCATCTGCCATGCCTTCCTGTGACTGTTGGGTCTTCTTGTGAGTCACGTAAAGTGTTTTCTAGTGTATCTCTTCAGATGCTAACAGGAAAGAGCTTTGACTTGAACCCCTTAAGTAAATGTGTTAGTCACGTTGTTTTCTATAATAATTTTGTGTTTGTACAGTTGTTGCACACTGTGCTTTTCAGTTTTTTATTCATAAAAAAAAGAAATCACGTATAATTTTTCTTCCTTTCCACAATTGTTTAGCACTTTGTGTTGGTCTTTCACATAAAATTCCAATAAAACATATTTATGTTTGTGGTTATAATGTGTGGAAACACATTAATGTGTGTAAAAGTGCAAGGGGTATGAATACTTTTACAAGGCACTATATACAGTACTGTGCAAACATTTTAGGCAGGTGTGAAAACATGCTTTAAACAAAGAATGCTTTCAAAAATGTAAGAGTTAATTATTTATTTTCATCAATCAACAAAATGCATTGAATGAACAAAATAGAAATCTAAATCAAATCCATATTCAGGGCTCTGTGGGGGCCAAACCATCGTTTCCAGTAAGTCTTGTTCTTTACGCTGAAGATAGTTCTTAATGACTTTGGTTGTATGTTTGGGTTCGCTCCCTTAGCATTTTGTAATTTGATAGAAATAAACAATCATCATTTATATTTCTGAAAGCATTCTTTGTTTATAGCATTTTTTTCACACCTGCCTAAAACATTTGCACAGTACTGTATGTATAAAACGGAACTGTGCCCTTGTAATGTTATGGAACGTGTTAATCTCAAAGTATCAACTATCTTCAGTAAAATGTCAAGTATTTCTCAGTAGACTGGAATATGAGTTGAAATGAGGCTGTTTTGTCAGATTCAAAGTACTTCTTGAAAATATCAAATAAAATAGGGTATTCAATACCCTTTTTATGAAGCCCACATTTCTGACTTAAAAATAATTTTTTATTGGTCTAATGTAATATTCTTGTCTTAAATATCATGTTTTAATTTGCTGTAAAATCATTAAATTTACCGATATAAAAACCGTAATACATCAGACTGTGTGTATATCTATATAATGTTTAGTGAACTGAATTAATGAAAAAAATTACTTTTCAAAAATGTTCAAATTTATTGAAAATGAATAAGCTGATGCTAAACACATCCTTAAAGAAATGTATGGTTTAACCTATTTCTACATCTTACCCGTTCTAACAGGTCTCTTGTAAAAGAGAACTCAAGTCTCAAGATTACCTGTATAAATGAAGGTTTAATAATAATTAAAAAAAAAAATCTAGCAAAAGTTTTTGAAGTTCTTTCAACCAGGTGCCTACTTTTGTTATGGTAGTTGTTGAGTCTCCAAAGAACAATCAATTCACAAAAGCATAATTAAAATCACAGCTCACAGAGCATGGCACAACATTCTGTTTTGGACTGGGAGCAGAAAGTGACTTTAAGGAAAACAAACCATGATTTTGGTGCACTGGGATGCAGACACTCTTATTAAAGAAAACTCTCACAGGGAACACTGACTCAGACAACCCCAACAGTATGATTACAGTTGATTAAATAAGGCTTATATAGTTCATTGTTAACAAACTGTGTTATGTTTTGCAATGTTTTATCCTCATATAGTAATTAGGAAACATTTGATCTAAATAGCAAAGTCTTCAAAAGATCCATGGGACAGTTCTGACAGCAGGATAATAGGGATGTCCTGATCAGATTCCAGATATTTGTTCAAGGTCCTATTCAGAGGAAACTCTACTCTTGTTTACTATCTGTGATCTACTGTCTATTTTTTTTTAGCTGGACAGCTGTGTGTCCGAATTAAAAAAAATTATTTTTAGTGTCCAAAACCGTGTTATAAGCAACGAAATCAAAATTTCCCCTACAGCTGATGTTGCACAGTTTCCTATTTTGCAATATATGCTGGCATAGGTGTAGGGTGGGGATTTGTGGAAAATCGATTATTGTAAAATTAGGAAAAAAGACAAAAATCACTTAAGCTTAAAATAAATTCTTTAACACTTTCAAATACAGCTTGTGTGAAAATCATAAACACAGTGTGTAATCCTTCTTATGATACTAATTATTGCACTTTCATCATGGACTGTACTTCACGTCTGGGTTTGTTTACTTCATGTTAAATGGTGGAATTCCCAAAAACATCCACCTGCAATAGCAAATAAAGAGCAGTTTTTGAGGGATAACACATTCAGAAATATAATTACAATTCCAGCAAGTTAAACTAAAATAGCAGCCGAAGACTCACACATAGCATTACATACTTTGAGATAGGTAGACAGCTCCAGCTTACTGTATGTCCACCTCATGTGACCTGCTCTAGACACTCGGGTCAGATCATAAGGGTTCCAGTTCATGAAGCAGAAAAACTACTTTTACTGTAGATTTTCTCTGCACACGATTGTATGGAACCAGAATGTTAAAAGCTAAATCATCAACAAATCATGCTGATAAAACAGGTAATGCTGATAAAACAGATTTAGTTATGTTCATGTTGACATGACATTGATTTGAAGCAGTATCATAATGGAACTCTGTTTCAACAAATGAGTTCATAGTTGCTTTAATCCTCATTGTGTATCACAAGCATTGTTGTTCCATTGTATCTTCCTCAAACTGACTTCAAACTTTGACAGTGATGTAATTTTGTGTTTTACATGAATAAAATATAATTTACTCTGTAACAAAGTCAGTATGTGTTTGATGATAATCTACCACTTCTTCTCTCATGCCCTAGTGCTCCATCCTGCTCTGCCAACAGTCACATTGGGGCAGTTATTAAACCTTTCAGTGGGAGGAAAAACCTCAAACCTCATCTTGATGGGCAAGATGGACCCACTGGGTTTAGAAGTCTTCCTATCATAGGAGAAAGTCAACATTTATCTTTTCCACACACAGCTGTTAGACTTGACTGTTTTCCCTAAGCCATCAAACAAGTCAAACAGATGGGAATTTAAAGCGCTTTAGTCTTTCAATTAATCTTCTTTGCCACATTGCAAGTCCATTGTTAATAGAAATACCCTAAAAATACAAATCTGAAGTGTAATGCTTCAGGACACATTACAGTGCTTTGCAAAAATATTCACGCTCGTTTAACTTTTTTATATTTTGATGTTTATGTGATAGGCTGAAGTAGTGCCTACTTGTGAACTAGAACCAAAATGATAAATGGTTTTCAAAATCTAACCATACATATCAGCCTCAAGACATCATCTCCACTGTAAAACATGCAAAAGCAGGAAAGTTGATCAGGGTTGATAGGATAATGTATGGAATAAGTCAGGGGCAACCCTGGAAGAAAATCTGCAAAGAAGCTGCAAAATGTTTACATCATTGCATATTGGATTAGTCCACTCAAAGCTGACTCTCCAGCCAATCTCATTGACCTTGAGTTATTTGGCAAAGAAGAATGGGAAGATATTTTAGGCTTCAGATTTCAACAGCTGGTAGATACACAGAACAAAACAACTTGCAGCTGTAATAGCAACAATTCAATTCAATTCAATTCAATTCAATTCAATTCAGTTTATTTATATAGCGCCAATTCACAACACATGTCATCTCAAGGCACTTCACAAAAGTCAGGTACATACATTCCAATTAATCTTAATCATTGAACAGTGCAGCCAGATTCTGTTATTTATTCAAATTGGATAAAAAGTTTTTCTATCTAAGGAAAGGAAACCCAGCAGATTGCATCCAGTCAGTGACTTGCAGCATTCACTCCTCCCGGATGAACATGTAGAGACAGTGGACAGTCACTGGCGTTGACTTTGCAGCAATCCCTCATACTGAGCATGCATGTAGCGACAGTGGAGAGGAAAAACTCCCTTTTAACAGGAAGAAACCTCCAGCAGAACCAGGCTCAGTGTGAGCGGCCATCTGCCACGACCGACTGGGGGCCAGAGAGAACAGAGAAGAGACACAAAGAGAACAAAGAAGCACTGATCCAGGAGTACTTTCTATGGGAAGGAAAAGGTAAATGTTAATGGATGTAGCTCCTTTAGTCGTTTCACCTAGAAAGAAGGAACAGCAACAAATGTGGTTCAGGAAAAAAAAAAAATATCTCAGATAGCCTGAAAACAAATGAACACCACATTTGATTAGATTTTTATTTAGTAAAAGTAAAAGAAGTGTGAATAATCTATTTTTCATTTCACAATTAGGCCCTACTCTTAACAGATTTATACCGGAAAATCATTGAAGTTTGTGATTATGTGATGTAAAAATGTTCCAGATGCATTAAAACCTTTGCCAGGCACTGTAACTGCAAATAAACATATTTAGAAATAAAAAAACTATAAATGAAAAAAGCAAGAAAGCTTCCTTACTTGAAAGAGGTTCTTAACTGCTTATTACTCACTACAATGAATCTTTGTGGCATATCACCAGTCACCTTATTAGGTGCACCTTTTCATTTCTGGGTTCATTTTGTGTTCAGAACTGCCTAATGTCTTTGTGTCACAGATTCAACAAGGTGTTAATAAAATACTTGGAGTTTCTGTTTCTCAATGACATGACATACACACTGACTGCATCATGCAACTGCTGCAAATTTCACAAAATCTATCATTGCACCACATTTCTAATGTGTGCTATTGAACTGAGATCTAAATGATCTGAGTGTGTAAAGCTGCATCATCCCACTAAAAGTAACCATCTGTACCATGCTGTGACCATAATGGGATGGACATGAATAGTTACAATACTGTGGCATTTAAATTATGCTAAATTGGTTGGGGTTCAAAGTGTTGCAAGAAAATATCCCCCACACACTTTCAACACTGCCATCCTGAACTTTTGATACAAAGCATGATGCATCCATGCTTTCATTCCTTTTAGATTGTATTCTCCAAACCTTGGCTGTAACAAGTGGTTATTTGAGCTATTGTTGCCTTTATGTCAAGCCTTTCGCTTCAGATCGCTGACATCAACAAAACATTTTCATTTACACAGCTACCGTTTGATAGCTATTCTCAGTTTTTTAGTTTTTTTAACCATTTTTGGTAAAGCTGAGAGATGGTAGTGTGTAAAAATGCCAGTGGATCATCTGTGAAATATTCACACTGAAAAGTCTGACACAAAAGACAATTCCAAATTTGAAGGCCCTAAAATTTCCACTCTTCCTCAATTCGAATGCTGTTAGCACTTCAGCAGGTAGTCTTAACTACATCTACAGACCTAAATGCACTTAGTTGCTGCCATATGATTGGCTAGTACAATTTTTTATTATTTGTCTACATTCATTTTGTACTTCTTCTCCTGTCATTTTCCTTATCGACTTCACCGTTGTGGTTGTACTGAGAAACAATCATATTCCTTTTCATTTCAACAACTAGGCTGTGCAGTGAAATGATCTATCTACTAAAGGTTATAGGCATAATCAGGCTATTGACTTTCTAGAGATATGTATTCGCTTTCCAGCTGGAAAAAAATGAGCTGAATATTGTTCTCTTCCATCTTCCATGCTTTATTATTTTAGCACCAACAAATTCAGCTCTTAATTTTGCTAGATGTTCTCACAAGACTGAATATTTATTCTGTTTGTATTTTAAAAAGCTGACTTGCCCACTAAAGCAAAGAGCAGCCATGTACGGTTTGAATCTATCTCTATCTATGTCTTTATCAGTTTTACCTTTTTCTATCTTTTTTTTATCTCACGTCATCTCTGGCCATTTAAGTGAAACACTTCGACCTCTCCCTCCTCATCCTCGAGGGCTCTAACCTGTTTTTATTGACTAACTGAAGTGTGAACCCATCAAGATCTAAGAAGACATCTTGAGGATTTGTGTCATCTGATGCATCATAACCTTGGCATCAATATGCAGGAAAAGACAGAACTGGGCTAAGATATTCAGAAATCTCAGTTTGTGCAACAAAGAAGTAGCCTGATAACGGTTGCTGCTCCCAGTCACTAAAACAAAAATAATGTTGTCTCTGTTGAGTTTGCCAGTTTTTGAACAGGTTGTATGAATTCATAGCTTTTCCTGTCTTTAGAGACCTCCAGTCCAGCATCTCGCCTGCATGACAATCTTGAAATAAGTCTGCTGAGACGTGTTCCCTTCCATCCAGCATCATTCCCCCTCCCCACTCCTTTTAGAGCAAACCTCATCTTCTCTGCAATTCTACTTGCAATTCAGATGAGTCGAATGTTAGATGCGGTTACCATCTGGACCTGAGTGACAACTTATTGAATTCCCATGGAGGGAGATCAGGGGAATGACAAATTCATTGTATTTCCTTCACCTTCATCCAACAGCAGTATTACAACACATTCTGCTTTAATCTGTTTTAGCCTTGTCAATTCAAAGTGGATATCATGATTATTTTGTTGCTAAATTACATATTTAATATAAATTAAAAAAGTAGTTTTGGCATAGCTTCTGGAATAACTGATGCTAGCTTTCCTTTTATGGTGTTACATGAGAGTTATTGCGAGCAAATGAGCTAACTCAGTCAACGAGAACAGCCAGCATATGTTCATGATAGATTTCCATAGATGTTTCCCTGTGACCACTTGTTCTAAGTTTCATAATTTTCTTCTGTACAGCTGCATTCACCGCTGAGAACTGCTTAATTGAGTGTAATGAAACTATTCACTGACATAAACAGTCTTCACTTAATGTGATCCAAGTTATTGTGGAAGACTATCATTTTCGAATGCATCGGAGGGTCTTTGATAAGATCTCAGTTCATCTAAGCTTACAAAAAACATCACAGGCAAAGCAGTTTTGCATGCAAAGGTGGTGGAGGCTCAGCTGTCAGTAAGCAATGTGGTCTCCAAAAAATCTCCTCCAGCTCCAATTTTACTACACATACACACCTGCAATCATAAGTTAGCGCTGCTTTTGTTCCTGCCTCTGCACCTGCACTGCCTCTGAACGTCTTGTGGGTGCAGGGACAAGCTGGGCTCTGGTGGGGTAACAGGGAGGAGGACAAGCTCACTGGGGTGGTTATGTTTGTGTTGGGACTTGGGCCACGTCACAGCCTGGTGGTTTCCTGTGTAGGGGCATATGGTTCACAGGGATGTTCCCGCCCTGCTGTGAGGGTTCTGCTCCCTTGACCTCCCCTGGGCTGTCCGATTGGGAGTGATGCTGGGCAGTTACGCTGTTGGGGGCTTGCGTGGGAGCCTGGTAGCCAGAGTGACCAGGTTGCAGGCTTGACCTGCACCAGGAAACTTTATTGAAGAGATCTTTAATAAAGTCAATCAAGTAAATAGGATGCCGTCTACAAATACCCTCTTTGTGGAGCAAATTGGCTCTGGCACAAGTAGCCAACCAACTTCTAGGACATTTAAAGCATACCAAATGCATTCAAAAGTCAGTCAGTCATTTTCTACCGCTTATTCCATAGTGGGTTGCGGGGAAGCTGGTTCCTATCTCCAGCAGTCTATGGGCGAGAGGCGGGGTACACCCTGGACAGGTCGCCAGTCCATCGCAGGGCAACACACAAACAACCATGCACACACTCATTCACACACCTAAGGGCAATTTAGAGTAACCAATTAACCTAACAGGCATGTCTTTGGACTGTGGGAGGAAGCCGGAGTACCCGGTGAGAACCCACGCATGCACGGGGAGAACATCCAAACTCCATGCAAAAAGACCCCCGCTGGGAATCGAAACCAGGACCTTCTTGCTGCAAGGCAACAGTGCTACCAACTGCGCCACCCTGCAGCCCGCATTCAAAAGTATTTAAAAAAAAGTTCAAATTGCAAAAGGGAATGAAATTGTGAATATGAAAATGAAAAACTATGGAAAATACAAACTAATAAACAATTCAGTGAAAACATTCTTGCTATAATTAACTATATTTCATAGCTGGTATTAATTAATATCATTAAAACTGTTTCCATTCTTTCTCTGCAACAATTTTCAAAAAGGTGCTGGGACAAAATGCTTTTGACGCTGTACCTAAACCCTACAGCCACAGCTACAGTGGAATGGCTTCAGTCAAAGCATAATAACATGTTAGAATGGTCCAGTCAAAGTCCAGACCTAAATCTAATTGAGAATCTGTGCCAAGAATTACAATTTGATTTTCACAAATGCACTCCATCCAATCTGATTGAGCTTGAACTGCTTTGCAAATAAGAATGGGCAGAAATCTTCAACATTAGAAGCTCAAAGCTGGTAGATCAATATCCTAAAACACTTGCTGCAATAATTGCAGGAGAGCTGGTTTCTTTACACCATTTTTAAGATATGGATATTATGTATCATTTTCATTACACTTCTCAATTGTGCACTACTTTAGGTGGGTCCAAAAATACATAAAAGTTTGGTGTTCTAATGTGACAAAAGTAGAAAAAGTTTAAGTGGATTAATATTTTTTCAAAGAATTGTAGGAAACTGCATGGCAGGATTTTTAAGGAGCACAATACCATGGAGCTCATAGTTGCTTCCTTTTGTTTGTTATTTACACATTCTTCATTTGGAAAGGTCGGGACTACTGTAAGCTACTACCAGTATTTCTTTTCTGCACCAATGCTTTTTATAACTGCACATGTGGCTTTGTATTATCTCGCTATAAAATGCATGAATGTTGCTGGAAAAGTGGACTACAAGTTGCCCCGAAAAATCTTATTGTACTTCTTCATATTATGGCCATCTAAGCCATCTAAGCAGATCCATTTACACTACAAAAAAAGTCTAGTTTATGGATTTCTCTCACAAGAATAAATATTTCCAGAACTTGATTTTCCATCCGAGGTGCCCACATTCAGAAAAATCAGTGCTCTTGGACATATTTGTATTCAGTTTCCTTTTGCTCATTAAGTGTATTTAAATAATTAAACTCTGTACTGTATTTGTGATGATTGATCAACTACAGTGCCTTGCGAAAGTACTCGGCCCCCTTGAACTGGTCAACCTCTTGCCACATTTCAGGCTTCAAACATAAAGATATAAAATTCAAATTTTTTGTGAAGAATCAACAAGTGGGACACAATCTTGAAGTGGAATGAAATGTAATGGATGTGTCAAACTTTTTTAACAAATAAAAAACTTAAAAGTGGGGCGTGCAATAAACTCAATATGTTTTCAGCTTTTACAGCCATTCTGAAGGAATACTTTTGTAAGTATCCATGGAAAATATCTTTGGTTGTTTAAAATATAAGGTAGTTCTGGAAAATGTATTTAAATGTATTCACCTTCTTGGAGAGTTTATTTATGTCTGAGTGCACACCAGGAGATGGTGTCCAAATAGATCTACCACACTGACATGAGGTGTCCCAAAAAGGATTTTTCCAGCAGCAGGATCCAACTCATCTGCATGGTCTAAGTGACTCCTCTGCCCACACACATACATGCACACATACAAGGACGCACACACTTTCTCCTCTTGCCACGGGGATTGAGACACACAAATTAGCATGCACCAGTTGATTTATTCCAGACCAGCTGAGAAGCCCAGTGGGGAAATAAAGGTTCATAAGGCGAGTGCTGCCTGTGTGCAACAAGAATAATTAGGTAAAGTGGTACTTTCTTCAGATTTACTCTGAGGAAATATCAGCTAAACAGCCAACTACAGAGTAGTGGACATTAAAACTCTTCTAATTGCTATTGTTTCTTTCTCGTAACTATAACTTATTTTCACAGTTCATGATTAAAAACAGCAAGAACCAGAACTAAATTAGTCTTGTTTGATATTTCTGCAACATCAGAGTACTGATTATGCAAATTCTGTGTTATGTGGGTAATACATATATCCTGTTCTGAAGTCAAAAGTCCATTTTTTAAGGAATTAGGACACCATAGACGATTGCATTCTCTTATTAAGTGCTAATTAAAGTGGTTAATGGAATTTTTAAAGATCTAACCAGACCTAATTAGAGACCTGGGAACAATTTCAGGGATCAAAGCAACAGAGGTCATTGTGATTACATAGTGGGGAAAATAAGTAATTGAAACACCGCCAGTTTTGCAAGTTTGTCCTCTTACAGAGAGAGGTCTGTAATTTGTATCATAGGTACACTTCAACCGTGATGGATAGAATCTTTTTTAAGAATCCAGAAAATCACTGTTGTGCATTAATACTTTTAAGTTATATAATGTTTAATCAAGCAACTTTTAATCTGTCAAGTACTGTCCTGTGAAAACCAGCCCAATACGGCAGTCTCCAAACAACAACCTCTGCACACATATGGAACAAATTCATAACAGATTTCCTTCAAAATATAAGAGTTTATTAACAAAAACAATTCAACTCCAATTTAAACATATTTAAGTCAATAATTGTCTAAATAGGCTAAACATTAAACTATTAAGCAAACATGAAAGAATAACGGAAACTAATTGACTGTATACAAATGAAGAGAAAATGGAACAATTAAAATGGTTGAAAACCGTAACCAATAAAATTAGGCAATGAAATCCAATTTCGGTGTGGATATTGATGCTTTAGAACCATGGTTAATATTAACCTTTGAGTTTAATTTAACCGAGTACTCCACACCTGAAAGAAAATGTCATTATAGTAGATCATTATCAGACAATACTGTCACAACCTTTAAAGAATCTGTTCCACTTTTGATTTCCTCATTATCACAGAAAAACACAGTGGAGGGCAATAATTTTGTTTCTTCCCCTTCACAAATTGATTCTCTTGCTCATAGTGTTACTTCATCATTGTGTGGTGTATTAGACAATGCAGCCCTCTTGAAAAAGAAGGTAATTATTCATAGGAGAGTAGCTCCCTGGTTTAATTTAGAGCTGCGTACTTTAAAGCACAATGTTAGAAAATTGGAGAGCAAAATGGCGCTCTACACACCTAGAGGATTCCTACTTGATCTGGAAAAATAGCCTACTGTAAAGACACTTCGCCAAGCCAGAACAGCTTATTTCTCATCATTAATAGAAGAGAACAAGAATAATCCTAGGTTTCTCTTTAGTACAGTTGCTAAACTTACACAGAGTCATAGCTCTGTTGAGCCATCCATTCCCTTAGCTTTTAGCAGTCATGACTTTATGGGATTCTTCCTAAATAAAATTGATTCTATTAAAAAGAAAATCTTTGACATACTCCCGAAAATGATTACTTCATCCTCAGCAAGTGAGACAACATTGGAAGTAACTGTAGAACCTGATCTGTGTTTGGACTGTTTTGATCCTGTGGAGCTTCATGAGTTATCAGAAATATTAGCTTCATCTAAACCTTCAACTTGTATGTTAGACCCAATCCCAACCAAATTATTTAAGGAAGTGGTCCCTCTGATTACCAGCCCCAGATATGATTAATTTATCCTTAGTGAATGGATATGCACCACAAACTTTTAAGGTAGCTGTAATTCAACCTTTGCTTAAGAAACCTTCGCTTGATCGAGATGACTTAACAAATTATAGACCTATATCCTATCTTCCATTCTTATCTAAAATTCTTGAGAAAATAGTTGCTAATCAAATGTGTGAGCATTTACACAGCAATGACTTGTTTGAAGACTTTCAGTCAGGTTTCAGAGCTCATCACAGCACTGAAACAGCTCTGCTGAAAGTCACTAATGATATTCTTATTGCCTCAGATAATGGACTTGTGTCTTTACTGGTTCTGTTAGATCTCAGTGCTGCATTTGATACAGTCGATCATAATATTCTCTTAGAAAGGCTGGAATATGCTGTAGGGATCAGGGAACAGCGCTAGGCTGGTTTAAATCTTATTTGTCTGACAGATTTCCAGTTTGTTCATGTAAATGATAAATCATCTTTAAACTCCAGGGTTAATTGTGGAGTACCACAGGGTTCAGTACTTGAGCCAATTCTCTTTACTATATACATATGCTTCCAATAGGTCAAATTATCAGGCAGCATAGAATACATTTTCACTGTTACGCTGATGATACTCAGCTTTACTTATCCATAAATCCTGATGAGCCCAACCAGTTAGATAGAGTACAAGCATTTCTTGAAGACATAAAAACTTAGATGACTTTAAATTTTCTGCTTCTAAATTCAGACAAGACAGAAGTTGTCATGTTTGGACCGGAGTCTTTAAAAAAGAAACTGCTTAGTCAATCACTTAACCTGGATGGCATTAAATTGACCTCCGCTAATAAAGTAAAAAAACCTTGGTGTTATTGTTGACCAGTACATGCCATTTAAATCCCATATTAAACAGGTTTCTAGGATTTCCTTCTTTCATCTCCGGAACATTGCCAGAATTAGAAATATCCTATCCAGGAGTGACGCTGAAAAACTAGTCCATGCATTTGTTACTTCAAGGCTGGACTATTGTAATTCGTTACTATCAGGATGTCCACAAAATGCAGTTAAAAGCCTTCAGCTGATTCAAAATGCTGCAGCAAGATTTCTGATGAAAATTAAAAAGAGAGATCATATTTCTCCTATTTTAGCTTCCCTTCATTGGTTCCCTGTTAAATCCAGAATATAATTTAAAATTCTCCTCCTCACATATAAAGCCCTTAATGATTTAGCTCCATCATACATCAGAGATCTGATTGTTCCATACGTTCCTAACAGAGCACTTCGTTCTCAGACTGCAGGTTTACTGGTGGTTCCTAGAGTCTCTAGAAGTAGAATGGGAGGCAGATCCTTTAGTTATCAGGCTCCTCTCCTGTGGAACCGGCTCCCAGTTTCAATCCGTGAGGCAGACACCCTGTCTACTTTTAAGGCTAGGCTTAAAACTTTCCTTTTTGATAAAGCTTATAGTTAAAGTGGCTTAGGTTATCCTGAGCTATGTTCCTTATTTTTACCTCCGTCTTCTTCCCTCCCTGTTGGATGGAGTAAGGGGGAATCAGGTCTAGCCTAAACCGGCTCAGTTCTGGTTGAGGTGCAAACACACCCTCCATTTCTGCCACCTGCATGACCCCCTCTCTCTTCCAATGGTTATGGTCAATCAGACAGAGAGAGGTATCCCAATCATTGTGGTTTTTAGTATAACAATGGCCATCAGTGGACTCTAGATGGACAAACGGTCTACTTTTAAGGCTAGGCTTAAAACTTTCCTTTTTGATAAAGCTTATAGTTAGAGTGGCTTAGGTTATCCTGAGCTATCTCTGTAGTTATGCTGCTATAGGCTTAGGCTGCTGGAGGACATAATGACCACTTTCACCCTCTTCGCTACATTCTCACACTACTCTCCAATTTTGCATTATTTGCTGTTATTTCAGCTTTTAACTTTGTTCTCTCTCTTTTCTCTTCCTAGAAGCTACACCTGGCCTGACTCTGTGTCTACCTGTAACACCTTTCTGGAGAGGGGCATCGTCCGAGCTTCTGCTGGCAACAACTTAATGCTCACCCTCTACCGATGATCCACATGGCCCTGTCTTTTAGTGTTTAACCGTTTCTCTCTCCTAGACATGGCGATTGACTGAGCTTTTGCTGTGACTAACTCTATGTGCTCTCTTTCAGACTCTAACCTTGAAAACTGCCTCAGAGTTTATCTGTTCTTTCTTTCTAGGTGAAACGACTAAAGGAGCTACATCCATTAACATTTACTTTTCCTTCCCATAGAAAGTACTCCTGGATCAGTGCTTCTTTGTTCTCTTTGTGTCTCTGCTCTGTTCTCTCTAACCCCCAGTCGGTCGTGGCAGATGGCCGCTCACACTAAGCCTGGTTCTGCTGGAGGTTTTTTCCTGCTAAAAGGGAGTTTTTCCTCTCCGCTGTCGCTACATGCATGCTCAGTATGAGGATGTCCCCAATTTAAATGCAATATCAGATATATTAATTGATATACAATGAAACAATGTGGCACTTGTTTTCTAGGAATAAATCGATGAAGCAGTTTGCTTCTTCAACTGTCTGGAGATCAAACACGCTTTGATAAACAGCACATGTCACATCTCATTAAGCACAAGCATCAGCAGGATTTGCCTAAGGAGTCTGTAACTTCTTGATCTGCAATGATTCTTAATCAGCCACTGTTTACCCTTCATGGTACCTTGCATTGGCCGTTCACTTAGCAGCTACCTTGAGAGGAGGGTTATGATCCCCCAAAATATCTGATCCAGTCAATATAACCCCCCTAATGAAATCACATCATTCTGATTCATACAAATACTGTGCATAACTTGTTGATTTTCTTTATTAATTTTCTTTGCCAGGAGAACAGCATCATGTTTAATCGTCCCCAAACCCTCCTCCTCCTCGCAAAAGCTTGATATCACCCTATACTTTTAAAGCAGTCGCTGGTGAGAGAGGTTTTATTTTGACAACATGAAACGAGTGGAAAAAAGCGAACAAACAACACATTTCACTGTTGGTTAGGTAACAAACCCCTGTATAATGAGCAAGAATCAAAATGAGGTAAATAGATATTTATCGTTAAGTTAGCTGATGTTTCATTCACTATATCCCACTCACGCATGCCTGTACATGTAGACACACTGTGAAAGCCAGTGCATGTGTTTAGGCTAGCTCCAAAATAGGGATCTTAGACCTGGGCTTTTGGGGGCTGAAACTCAGATGTTTTCTGAATAGCCCCAAATTTCATGAAAGAAGACATGTCTGTTAAAAAGATGCATTACACCCCAAAATGACATTAGACTTCACATTCTTATCTAAAAACAATCAGATTTATTTCTCTTGTATTCCATATAATTATTGCCAGCTCCACCTAATTTGACAATGGGTATGTCCCAATTCAGGGGCTGGATCCTTCAAAGGCCATATTTGTAGGCCGATTACGTCACAGCGCGGCAACGAAGGCTGTCCCAATTCACGAATCCTTCCGAGACTCCTTCAAATGCAGCCGACAAATGAAGGATGGGTCATGAGTATCCTTCGCGGTCCATCGTTTCCCAAAGAAAAAGAAGACAGACTGCGCACAGGCAGAGGTGGATTTGTAATTTGCCCATTCTGGAGAAGTCCACAACGGCTGTTCAGTCCAGCGCCATCGGCCTGCATTGTTCATTACCCGAAAGGTTACACTGAGTGCATTGAACAGGGCTTCAACAGGGGACAGCAGGAAAGAGGAGCTGCAAAACCCAGGCTAAAGATAGCTGTAAAACCTGTATGCTGACTCAGAATGGGCTAATTGTAAGATACAGCTAATCACTACGGGTGTAAAGATACATAAAACTCACAAGACGAGACGAGACACGATGTTGAGTTCACGAGGACAAGACGTGACAAGATTTTAATAATTCTTTCAATAAAACTTTAAAGATCGGCTGAGGTGCAAAGGCATTTTTCAGTATTGTCTGTCTATTTGGTATTGACTTCACAGGTGATGCTGATTTAAGCACAATGTTGTGGTTGTTCTGAAAGGATCTTTGCATTGTGCGAGTGTTAGCCGCAGTGTATATTGTTTTGCAGTGCTTACATATTGTCAGTCACTGTCGCCATTTATTGTTTCTACAGGAAACCCAAAATGCTGCCAAATGGTTAGCTGGGGCATGTTCTATTGCAACTTCATCAGGAGAAGCCATACTGACCGCAACAAGATAGTGCCAACACAATAGCAGACACCTCAACAAGAAATATTGTGATGTTTCAATATCAAGAGATCTCGTACGACAAAATCTCATTACACCCCTACTAATCACTTATTCATCCAGCAAGATATGAGGTGTAGGTTCACTAATGAGCATCATCAGGGTCATAATGAGAAACAGAGAGCAGGGGGACTTTCACCTGAGCTACAGTTAAAGTTAAATAGCCTGGCTGTGATAGAAAACAGTCGGAACCCTCTCTATGAGCTTCTAGCTTGACTTGTATCATGATGTGAAAATATCTGGTCCTTTACTTCAGTCAAAATCAAAGCATTTAAACTAAAGTAGCTAAACACCTTAAAAAGTCATTCAGATCACCAAATTACCTTTTATTGATGCAGCCAGTCCTGTTGTCCGGTTCTATATGTAGACAGAAAAACGTGTTGCTCAATAAACTGGGACAATATCTCCTGGTGCCAGTAACACATGGTATAAAATGCAAAAGTAAGCCTCCCTCTTTTGTTTCATATTTTCTGTGCTGATTCTAAACATACGACTCTGGGTAGTTTAAAGGTGCAGCATTATTAGGAAATAACTCATAGCAATTAATCACAGATGTACCATTAATTATTTAACTGTTTTATGTTTCTGAATAATACATGTAATATGAAATATTATATAAACTAAACTCATTAAACAAGGATACTGTTTTACTCAAGTTAATACACACATACCATGTGTATAAGTGGAATGAAGGGCTGGAAAGATGGCAGTAAAACACAACAGTTTCATTAAAGAAGAAACAATTTTAATGAAATCTTTGGAAAGCTCTCATCATAATTAAAATAAATGACTGTGTTTAGGTCATTTAGTAGATGAGAAAAGAAGCACATTTATTTGACCCATGGTAAACATAGTTTAAGAGCAACTTTTGTCAGATGGACTGAGCAGAAATTCAGATTAGGGTTTTCTAAATGTCACAAAATGTGTCATCATCTGCTTCAGTAAAATTATTTTTTCATCAATTCTAAATGTTTATTTTCATTCTTCACTTCAACTACTAGCAAAAAAATTAAAACCAAGTGCAATTATTGTAAACCTTTTTTCTTTGATTCACAATAATTGCATTCAGTGAAAACCCAGCCAAGACAGAGAACTGGTACAACATGTCCAAAATTACCTATAAACTGGGCCACTTTCTTATGAAAATTTAACTTTTAGGGCCCAATGCTTCAAGACCCTTAAAATGCCCCTGGTGGTGCCTCTACTTCATAATTTAATGTGTACCATGATAAAGTTCTGAAGTGGAATTATTCATATTGAATTGAAATGCAGTTATTACATTGAAAGCCCACCGAAGCACCATAATGCCTCATTCAATGTGAAGATGTTCTAAAAATTTAAAATATTTGGTACTGTGTTAGAAAAAAGATGAAAAGGTAAGCCTTTATTAATTGTTGAATTTATATGGAACAGAAAAGTTGCAGAGTAAATACAAAGAAAACAGGAAAGTGAAGTAAATTATGGTAAAAGCATTACAATGTATTTGTAATACAGGAACACCAAATTACCCTGACTCCTTTTACAAAAGTAAATGATTCAATAAATAAATAATAACCCTAATAAACTTAACCCCCAATGGTAGACCCAAATTTACGACCTTGATCTGAATACAAAGCCTTAAAACGTGGATCAATACTTACCACACTACTCACAGTCCAGTGTTAACATTTGCAATGATTGTTAGGTTCACATATTCAAAAATGTCTCCAATTTAAATGCAATATCAGATATATTAATTGATATACAATGAAACAACATTGCACTTGTTTTCTGGGAATAAATCGATGAAGCAGTTTGTTCCTTCAACTGTCAGGAGATCAAACAGCACTTGATAAGCAGCACCTGTCACATCTCATTAAGCACAAGCATCAGCAGGAGTTGCCTAAGGAGTCTGTAACTCCTTGGTCTGCAATGATTCTTAATCAGCCACTGTTTACCCTTCATGGTACCTTGCATTGGCCGTTAAGCCACGGTTATACCTTCACTCAGCAGGTGCCTTGAGAGAATTTGGCCGGGTCCCTTTGGCTTTGATAACTTTGATTGAGGCACAGTTGACACACTGCAGTTCTTATTTTAAACATTACATGGCACTGCAGATAAAATCTGCCTACGCATCAGGTAGTAGAAGAAAAGTAAATACAGAAAGTGCATTCCTAATACAACTGCAGTAACCACAAAGTTACTTGTTAGCCATTTTTTACAAGTCTGTCAAACATTTTGCAATACTTATTCCCTCTGTGTTTATATTCAACTGGGAATATGCTTGTAAAAACAAATGTTTTTCCAGAGTTTGCCTTTCTGTTCCTCCTGTTTAGCGATTATCACTCGTACTGCCTGTGGACTGTTACAAAAATGGGGATGTGCACGACCGGCCCAAACAGCAGGACACGCCAATACGCAAACAGTGTGTACGTGAGTTTCTGTCAGGGTACACAGTGTGTGAGGAAACAAACTGCGAGTATAAACCAGGTGTTATTCTTCACTGCTGTTATTACAGCTTTGCGTTTATTCTCAGAGATGCACCACAGCATTATGGTTCTTTAAATAAACATGCTCATGAGTGGGCAAACTTTGGGTCTTTAAGCAGAAAATAACTGAAACATTTTCCCTCCAAAGCAAGCTTGGTGACTGCTTTGTGTTTATGTGTGCATGAGCAGCAGAGATGCAGTTCAACTGTACACACACAGAACATTTCTGCTGTCTCTGGTGGGACCCCATACTGATTCTTCATTCAATAGAATAGAATAGAATACAATACAAAACAATACAATTCAATAGTAAATGGAAAGCACACAAAAATAGCTAATAATAATAAAAATGAAATAGGATCTGTACAGTATTGTCAATTATTCAAAAAAAAAAGTTATAGTCATGCAAAAGTAGCATATGCAGATTTTACAAAATGTTCAAGTTTAATGAGGTAAAAAACTGTACAAAATGCGTTTTTTACATTCGTGCAAAAACATTAAAACATTAAAAAATATTTGCCAGAATATGGAAATCTGTGCAAACAATTGTAGGAAAGTTGAGCGTACTGATGGTTATAGATTCAAGTGCTGAGAGGAACAACCTGTGATATCTCTACTTTGTATCTTTAGGATGCAGTACCCTGTCACTTAAGGAGCTTTTCAGTTCTGGAACAATGCCATATAATGTCCAGCAGTGATGTTATTTTTGCTGGAGTTCTCCTGTCTCCCACCATCTGCACCTTGTCAAGGACGGATTCTAGGACAGAGCTGGCCTTCCTGAGGAACTTATCCATTTATTTACTCTGAACTGTTGTTAAGTTGCTGCTCCAGGACCAGTTTAGGACCAAAACCCTCAGTGTCCTCAAGAGGTAGTCTGCTCTGACCTTTCCTGTGAAGTGAACCAGAGTTGTGGCTCCAGTCCAGTTAAGTTTTCAGGTAAACACCCAATCACTGTGGTGGGTCTATGTCTGCGGAAATCCACCACTAGCTTCTTAGTTTTACTCACATTGATCTGGAGGTGCTTCCGCTCACATCTCACATCTCACATCTGCAAAATCGTTTGTCTGTTCGCTGTACTCTGTGTCATCCTCCCACATGAAGAGGGCATCAATGGTAGATTCTTCTGATGACTTGTAAACATATACCTGTATGTCTCTCCCCTAATTTTACACTAGACTATAAAGCCTTTGGCTGTCCCAACTATCAAAAGTAATAAGCTGAGTGTTTTGTCTCTCAGTTTTATGGTTTTTGGGCAGGAGAAAGTGCAGAAAAGAAGCAGCTGCATTGTGTTACTTTTTCTGGCTTTTCTGTCCCACACTTTATAGGTATGTAGCCAAAATACCACCACAGATGTCATGATCCACAGGTCTTTGTAAACCACTATGATCATATAGAAAATACTAACTCAACAGAGGGTGTCCTTGATATAAATGTGATGTTTTTTCCTTTTCTGAGTATGGACCTCTTGTTGTGTTGGCATACCTATTTAAGAACACCAGTTGTATATGAAAAAGGGTTGTTTATTCTGCTCTTTTTTATCTAATGCAGGAGATAAAAATTGACAGGGAAAAATATTCATACTCATTTAGCTGGCTGCCACCTGTCTGCTATACAGCATTGTCTTCTCAACCAGTAAACCAATATCCCCCATACATCATCAAAGCTTATCCTTATCTTTAACAAGTCGTTGAGCAAATTTCAACCTGTCCATCTATCATGGTTTAATATCATATCTACAGTACATACCCACAAGTTCATAACCTGCTTCTGCGATTATAAGAGGAATTGTAGCTCACTTCATCTTAAAAGTATAGAATTGAACTAAAGACTTCTTTTTGATCCTGGTTTTTAAATGATTCCTGAAGAACACAAATGCTGAATATATGCCACCACTTTTTAGATATTTGGAGATTTGCTTTGGGGAACTCTTCTGTTGGATGTCACCATACTGTTTAACCAGCACATTGTGCTCCGGAGTCTTTCCTGGATTAGTGTCTTTAGAAAATGTATTCTATTGTAACAACTCTTCTGGGTATGTACATTCATTTATTCAACATTAAGAAGTTGCATATTCTACCTGGTGTTTGCCCTGGTTACATTTCACTGAGCTTTGTCAATAAATGCAAATGAATTATCTTCTTCTTTAGGTCCTGCTCCATATTTACTTTCTCCTTTGCACCACCTAGTTATAAATCTTGTACCTCAAATCCAAAGTTGCTATACTTCAAGGTTTAGTTTCGCTTCTCGTTCTTTGCTCTGTTTTTTTGCCCTCCACCTACAAACACCCTCAGCTAAAGAAAGCCTACCTGATTTTAAGTATTTCTGAATATTCTGATGTGCTCAGTTTATTTGGGAATAGGCCATTTATAAACCCTAAGAGCTTTGTACTGTAAGGAGGCATAAACAGTTCTATGACATGTTATTTACCCCAAACTATTGAAATATTTGTTACAATATCAACCATTTAAGCATTTGTCTAATCTGTTGGCCCTTTTTTTTACTTGCTGAATGGCCTCCATATAAATACTGACTGATAAACTTTTAGACATGCACCATGTGTATCCCTATTTTATTAAGAGAATCCCGGCAGTTCCTCCTTTTGACCTCCACAGCTCTGCAAAATAATGAAAAAGCAAACGGAATTATTAAAAAAAGACAAGTAAAGGTGTCTGTCTGTGAAATTATTTAGCTGTGCTGCACCTGAAATACTGCAGATAGTTAACACTTGGGTCATGTTTCTTAAGCTCTGAAAATCTGAATGTCTTAATAATCAAGGTCCATACCTAATTTAGCAAAGGTCATTCAAAAAGGCCGTTTTTTAACAATAATGCAGAGTTTTTTTAAATAATAATCCCTTGAGTACTTCAGACTTCTGTTACTGTGCTAAATCAGTTCAGATCTTGCTTATCAGGACTACTTTGTGTCATTTTGTATGCATAAATCTAAGTGAAAAAATACCGCATGTAGGGTTCCTCAAGGCTCCATTTTCTGCCTGCTTTTATTCTAAATCTATATGCTGTCTTTTCCTGACCATTGTATAGTACAATATACTGATTCTTACTATATACACTGCTCACAAAAATAAAGGGAACACTCAAATAACACATCCTAGATCTGAATGAATGAAAGATTCTCATTGAATACTTTGTTCTGTAAAAGTTGAATGTGCTGATAACAAAATCACACAAAAATCATCAATGGAAATCATATTTATTAACCAATGGAGGCCTGGATTTGGAGTCTCACACAAAATTAAAGTGGAAAAACACACTTTGATGTAATGTCCTTAAAACAAGTCAAAATGAGGCTCAGTATTGTGTGTGGCCTCCACGTGCCTGTATGACCTCCCTACAACACCTGGACATGATCCTGATGAGACGGCGGTTGGTCTCCTGAGGGATCTCCTCCCAGACCTGGACTAAAGCATTGGCCGGTCCATAGCTTCAATGTCTTCATCTTGCAGGAACTGCTGACACACTCCAGCCACATGAGGTCTAGCATTGTCCTGCATTAGGAGGAACCCAGGGCCAACCGCACCAACATATGGTCTCACAAGGGGTCTGAGGATCTTATCTCGGTACCTAATGGCAGTCAGGCTACCTCTGGCGAGCACATGGAGGGCCATGCGGCCCTCCAAAGACTTGCCACCCCACACCATTACTGACCAACTGCCAAACCAGTCATGCTGAAGGATGTTGCAGGCAGCAGATCGCTCTCCACGGTGTCTCCAGACTCTGTCACGTCTGTCACATGTGCTCATTGTGAACCTGCTTTCATCTGTGAAGAGCACAGGGCGCCAGTGGCGAATTTACCAATCCTGGTGTTCTCTGGCAAATGCCAAGCGTCCTGCACGGTGTTGGGCTGTGAGCATAACCCCCATTTGTGGAAGTCGGGCCCTCATGCCATCCTCATGGAGTCATTTCTAACCGTTTGTGCAGACACATGCACATTTGTGGCCTGCTGGAGGTCATTTTGCAGGGCTCTGGCAGTGCTCCTCCTGTTCCTCCTTGCTCAAAGGCAGAGGTAGCGGTCCTGCTAGTGGGTTGTTGCCCTCCTACGGCCTCCTCCACGTCTCCTGGTGTACTGGCCTGTCTCCTGGTAGCACATCCAGACTCTGGACACTACGCTGACAGACACAGCAAACCTTCTTGCCACAGCTCGCATTGATGTGCCATCCTGGATGAGCTGCACTAGCTGAGCCACTTGTGTGGGTTGTAGAGTCCGTCTCATGCTACCATGAGTGTGAAAGCGCCACCAATATTCAAAAGTGACCATTCAAAAGGGACTCAGTACCTATGCTTTCAGCCAGAAAGCAGAGGTACTGAGAAGTGGTCTGTGGTCCCCACCTGCAGAACCACTCCTTCATTAAGTGTGTCTTGCTAATCCCGAAAGATTTCCCCCTGTTGTCTATTCCATTTGCACAACAGCATGTGAAATTGATTGTCAATCAGTGTTACTTCCTAAGTGGACAGTTTGATTTCACAGAAGTTTGATTTACTTGGAGTTATATTGTGTTGTTTAAGAGTTCCCTTTATTTTTTGAGCAGTGTAAAACCAGTGACTTACAACTTTATATTTCAGTGTCAACTCCATATTTATGAAATAAATAGTCTCGTTATAGGTCTGTAGGGCACTGAAAAGTCTTGGGCCTGCATGTCAGGTATTAACCTCCAAGATCCCTTAGATCATCAAAGATGTATTTATTCAGTGTTCCCAGGACCAAATTTATTGCAACTTTCCCATAAAAGGCTAAATTATTTAGGTTTTTTTTTACGTCTCAGCTATTTTATTTTATTTTTTTTAGCTTAAAATATGAATTTTATTGTTCTGTTTGCTTTATGTAATGCATCAACTTTGCTACCCCATGCATTAACTGTTTTCTACAGTTAAAGTTGGCTTGCCTTACCTAGATTTATTAATTGTACTGTATTACAGGTTTCTCTGCAGTGCACTGAAAAACATCAAAACAACTATACTTAAACTATACTCCAGTGCTTAACATGAAGACCTGAAAAGATATTTAACTGACCACTAGAGGGTATCTTTCCATTCTAGATACCTGTTCTCACACCTGTCTCGATTGCTTCACACTCATAGGGGTAGGCTTATCTGTTTGAAAACAGGGTCACTGTATTGGGGAGGGTGTAAGATTTCCTTTCTTTAAATGTACCATGCATTCTGAGAAACAACAATTCCAAAAATACTCATTGGGAAATTTACTAGCTCTGCTGGCAGCACCTCAACGGCTCTGTCTGGCTTGGTCGGAGACAATTATATGTTTTCAGGGTTTTTTTTGCATCTTTGACAGCAGCCAAACAGTGTAAAACTGCCATGCTGACATTCAATTAGTCAAGACATGTCAATGTTATGCAGGAGGATCCTTTTAACTCTTGGATTTGTTTAGCAGTTTTTTGCTTTTGCTGTAAACTTTAAAAGGAAGCTTTTCCCTCATCGTTACTTTATGGAAAACAGTCTCTTTTTGAAGATGTATCAGCTTAACCTGTCAATTCCCATGTGGGGTCTTAAAATACTGTCAGTCAGAAAGGATAATGTGTGCTGGTCCTCTGCAAATTTAGCAAGACAATTGCTAATGGTTAACATTTGACTTTAGAAAGACAGGGGTCAGAAAGTTGTAAAACAATTTGTCCATGTCATCTTTCCAACTCGATTCTGTGTTAGAAATATTTTCTTCTAGGAAAGCCCCTAATAACACACCATATAACACACACCTGTTTTTTTCAGTGAAGTCATTAAGCAGCGAATCATAGTACAATGATTCTGAGAGTTTTAAAGATATTAACATCTGCTGGGCACACAAGAGTGTTTTTGGTATGTTTCCCGTTTTTTTACACAGTAAGAGGTGACGTGCCATCCATCACAGGCAACCTTAAGGGCATTGTCATAGCAAAATGTCCTCACACTTAAAGCTTTACGATGGGAAGCAATTCCCAGTGATGGTGAGAAATATTATGTCTGACATATACTCTGATGGTGAAGCTTTGATGGTTGATTACTCCAAGCGTCTGTGTATGTGCACATGTGTGTGCATTTCTGTTAGATAAATCAAACTCTTTCATCATTAATATAAAAAAAATAGCATCCACACAATGGAGCATTTTTTGATTCCTAACCGTTAAATATCCATTATATATATGTCAGCAAGACTGTGACTGTATACCTGTGACAATGGGGAGATAAAGGAAACCCTCTCTATAAAAAATAAAGAAATGGGTTTCATTTCATAATAAAATTAGATTATAAAAGGAAGGATGAAACTAGTCAGTGGTTAAATTATTTTACTCATAACTATGTCCTTAAACTGAACTACTCTGGCTACAAATATGGCCCAAGTGAAATGTGCATCATTACATAAGTACAGTATGTTAACCACATTTTGCTGTAGCTGAGGATACTATTGACAAAAATTTGAAGTATATATAAAAAAAAAAAACTACAGCCTCTCCACAGAATACAAAACTATATTAAGTTTACAGTTTTTCATTTTCAATATGTTGTGAAAATAACTTTCTTTCAGTTTGTGAATGCCGAAGCATCACCAGACTTAATGAGTGTGGACGTTCTGATCATGTTATTCGCCTGAGGCAATATAGCTAAAGATGGGTTAATCTCTGAAGGTTAAATAAGAGTCTTTGAGACTTACCCAAATGATTTTCTGTCTGGATGTTTTTAAGCAATGGATCATCTAAATACAGTGAGATTACATATTGCTAAAGCACTATGATGTATTTTTTAAGCATTGTAAATGGTTATCAATATGAGTCCCCTTGAACTTAGTGGAGTGAATTAATGCAATCCCAGCTTTCTAAACAGGTGTTTTTACACTGCATACTAATATATCACAGTTTTGGAGATTCAGAAGGCATCCCATAGAATTGAATGTAATCAGTTTGGCTTTGTACTTCAAAAATGATTGTTTGTCTCCCTCCAGATATTGTATTAGCTAAACTGTCCTGAGAACAGCAGAGGTACTTGTTTATTCCCTTTGTTTGTGTGAGATTTACCATGCATCGCTGGAGAGTCTGAACACACATTAAAGTAAAAGACAAAATCTCAACTCAGAATGCACAATACAGTGACGAATGTAAAAGCAACATCACAAGTTAATGGGCTTCTTTATGGATTGGCATGTAAGAATCTCACTGACACCAAGTTTGTCTTTTGGAAGTAGAGAACCTCTGCACTAAACATCAAAACTGGGTTTTTATGTACTGATGTAAATAAAATATCTTTCACATCCATTTTTATTAAAAAAAGAATGTTTTTAACAAGTTAGAAGATCTTGTGGGAATAAATTTTAGCCAAACATTCTCAGTAGCTAGGTTATATTACACCCTATCACAGTAAAACTGGTTATGACTTTCATTGTCAAGGCATATCGCTTTTATCTTTTGGCTTATGATTTTCTCATGTGCAGATTTAAGATTAGGTGTGTTTGTGCTTTCCAGTCTGACCTTGTCATTTGCATTGTCATGTTCTATGTTTTGAGTAATTTAATATCCTATGTGTCAGATTTAAACAAAGGACATCAGAGAAGATTACACAAGGTTTTTATTTCGTTTTTAAAATAAAAACATCTTTAAAAGTATGATTTGCATTTGAATTCACCCCTGTTTACTTGAATGTTTCCTGAATAAAATCCACTGCAACCAATTATCTTTAGAAATCACCTAAAAGATAAATAGTGGACCTGTGTATCCTTGAATAAATAAACATGTTCTGTGAAGGCCTCAGAGTTGTCAACTAAACTGACACACTGGTCCAGAGGAGCATTGATCAGATAAGCACCTGAGGTGCCCACTGTATCACTGGAGGTGTTGGAGAAATCCACAACTCATGCAGAAGGATATGCTAACATGACAGCTCTTAGTTATGCACTCCGCACATTTGATCTTTCAGAAGGAGAAAAGAAAAGAAAGCTTCTGTTGTAGGAAAGACATAAGAAGTCCAGTTTAAAGTTTGCCAAAAGCCATGTAAGAGACACAGCAAACACGTTGAAGAAGGGGCTCTGATCGAACAAGCCCAAACTTGAACTTTCTGTTGTTGGGGTCATCCATTTTGGGGAATAGACCGGCTGGGCTGCGCAGTCGACATGCGCAGCTCAACAGACGGCTCTGACGTCACCCAAGATTATAAAACCCGCAGAAAATAAACGTGGCCATTCCTGGAAGAGCTTGAAAGCTCTACCAATTGAAGACCCCGCCGACACTCCGGCGCAGGTGGAAACACACAGAGGTTTTATTTCCAAGGAGACCCCTTGTTGATTCAGTCGACTTCAGGGTTCTTCATATTGCGATCAGCAAGTTGCGTGTGCTTTGTCTGGCTGCGGTCTGGGCCTCGTGGCCTGACCACTCCTTTCTGGAGTTTTTCTACTGAGTTCCCGCCTCCCACTGTTCTACCAGCTAATCACCGGAAATCGAGAAAATCAGCACACCAGGAGGGCTTCCCTTTCCAAGTTAACCCAAAATGTACATCTTGTCCATAAAACTGCTGGTCTGATCTTCGTAGACACTCAATGCACATATATTTTCTTTTATTATTATTGTTAGGCAATCATTTTTATCCCCTTTATGTAGAAAAGTGCTTGTTAGTAAGATGAAGGTTTTTGGACCAGAATAGTAATTATATCAGGGCTATATTGTCAGCAAATGTTCACATATACTGTATAAAGAGAATCGTTTGTGTTTATTTCGTGCAAGAGTGATTTTTCAGTCAAAATACGGTCAAAGTTCCCCAACCGTGGACAAGGATGATTAAACAGTGACATTTAGCATGGTTTGGTCAATAATTATCAATTATTAATAATAATTCACTAATTGTAATTATTAAGGGCTTTGAGCCCATAATGACAACACCAGAGGACATCTCTGATTTATATTTGTAAGTATTTATGTTTGGTTAAGAAATTATTTTTCTGAATTATGATTTTTAATAATAATTTTTAATAAATATGAATTAATCAATAATAATAATCCTTACACTGTCCTAATTGCAAAATGCAATGTGTGACTAACTCTGCCCAGCACCCTGAACACACCATTCTCACACTGAACCATGGAGGTGGCAGCATTTCTTCAGCAGAAAACGAAAAGCTGGTCAATTTGATTGTACGATGGATGGCGCTAAAACCAGGGCATTCCTGGAAGAAAACTAAGAGATGGAAATGAACTGAGACTGGGAAGGAAGGAACAGATAGTTATATCACTGAGAGGACAGTATGACCTTATTTATAGCTAAATTACAGAACGTAATGATAATGACAACTTATCAGATCAAATTTTCGAAGACAAGAGCGTTTCCTGTGAAAACATGCTAACTTCCTGACATGCAAGATTTCTTTAATATACGTGTGATTCCTCTCCTGGTTCTCTCCCTCCCTTGCTGAAAACCCATCTCCATGTTTACTGCATGTTGACATGGAAAATATTTTAGGGTGAAATAGCAATGATTCAAATATACACAGTGTCTCACTGTACTCTGTGTTTGTCTTCAAACTTCACTTTTTCCCAAATCGTGTATATAAACCATGTTTAGGAAGGGGAGATCACATACTGCCTTATCCTTTGGACTCTAACAGACTGGGACAAGGATGCAAAGGTTTACAGAGAAGGGGCTGCAGCAGTTTATGGACTTTTAACAAAATGGGACTTTATCTTTGGTATAATGCCATCGGATGCTGTGTGTCTAAGTATATTAGATTTTGTAAAGACTTTTATGTCAAGTAGTGTTACCATGATCAGAAGCGTAGAATCGTTAACAATAAGAAATATTTTATTGATACTGTATTCAGTGCTTGTCATACCTTCACTTGAATGTTGCTCACAAAGAGAGAGCGCAGAGAGCAGACAGTCTGGCAGTTTTGTCTGACCTCTACACAAGGAGGCAAACTGAAAGGTTGTTGAGTGACTTGCAAACCGGTGGAAACCTCTTTAGTTCTTTTCATCACCTGCGTTCGTGTGTCGGGAGTGTGTGTAGGTGTTTACACATAACACCGGGCTGGCAATGCATTGCTTTGGCAGGGGGGCATGATGACACTTCTTCCAAGGCTTGACGTTTTCTCCTACCGTTTACTAAACAGCCTTGATAGGGTTTCAGTGTTTTAGTAGAAACACAGGGCATACGTGCAAGTGCGTCCTTGTGTGTTTTGGGTTGAGTCGGTACCAGGAATATTGGCGGTCCTGTCAGGAAACAGTTTCTGAATGTGACACTGTGGTTGTCTTTTCACTGAGGGCAGAAAGTACTGACACAGAGAGGAGCGTCTTCCATTTGTGCAAAAGTTTAGAATCAGAACAGTTCTTACACAAATCTGAGATGCATATTAGTTGTAGAATAATCGTTCCCTGCTTGAGTTTATACTATAAACACCACACTCTTGCATGCACTTCACACACACACATAGACTTGTACAAAAATGTGTGTCTGTGTGTGTGTGCGTGTGTGTGTGTACGGGTGCATTCCGTTACTTCGACAGGTGTGTGGAAGACTGCCACGAGCCAGGCAGCAGGTGGAGAGCAGGAGGATTTCAATAGATTTAATCGTATCACTTGTTTAGCAATCATTCTCCTGCCTTAGGCAAGGTGCTACAGTAACACATGACTAATGGATGATGAGCTGGGGTATCCCTCAAACATTGACAAGTTTATTTGTCCCTCAGTGCATGTGGATTAGCTTTTACCACAACTGCCGCACATTTTATGATTGGTGCCATTAGCAATATAATTCTCTGACAATTAAGTAAAAGCTCTGTAAGAACTGACAGGTAATGGCAGTTGTAAAGAAGTGAAAGTGCTGCTCTGCTTTGGGAAAAAGGCCAAAAAGGAAAGAAATGCCAGGAGGTAAAAACATGATTGTGTCAACTTTTAGGTAAAAAAGGATGAAAACATCATTCAGTGCAAATTGAACAACAGACAAAACAATAAGGGAAGTCCCGAGGCACAGCTGTAAACTGACTTTGTTAAACTCAAAGTGGTTTCAGGAGGGCACGTCCCTCCAGTTTTACTGTTTATCTCCAAACCCTCATCTATGGTGTCAGCCCTTCTCTAAACTTGTCATTCCCTTCCAAGGTTCGATTAGCAGTTAGGAAATTTGCATCAGCTTGAAACTGCCTGAATAAGACGGCTCCAAGGGATTTCTGCTGGTAATAAAGTCACTGAGACACAAGCCCTTAAAATGTTTCAGTTGCCACAGGGAGAGATCAAGCTGTATAGGTGGATGGATGAGGTTCAAAAAGGCCCCCCTGTCCCTTATACACCTCTTGGTACTTGTCAGCACAAAGTCTGAACATGATATGGGGAGAAAAAGAAAACAAAAACTGATGACAGATTACATGTACAATGCAAGAAACTGACATACATTTGTGTTCAAAATAATAGCGGTGTTGAGTAAAACTCAACATCCTTATAATGATTTATATTTCCATGCTTTGGGAACACTGCACATTATACTGTAATTCAGAGCCATGAAGAAAAATGAATCAATCTTTTAATCAAATTAAGGAAAATCAAGGAAAATGAACATTGGGCTGCTAAACAAAATAGCAGTGTCTGCATTTTTCTTTACAAACTCAAATATTTATTGCATAAACTGAAAAGTCTTTAGGATTTATCATTCCTGTAAATCAGTAAATTAATATTCAGTTGTATAACCACTGTTTCTGAGAACTGCTTCACATCTGTGTCGAATGTAATAGACCACCTCCTGGCACCCGTGAACAGGTATTATATCCCAGGATGATTTGACAACACTCCACAGTTTCTTTGGATTTGTTGGTTTTGTCTCAGTAACAGCATTTGTAAAGTCACCCCACAAGTTTTCAGTCAGGTTAAGGTGCGGGGATTAAGCTGGCCACCCCATAACTTTGACTTTGTAGGTCTAGAACCAAGATGCTGCTCGCTTCCTGGTATGTTTGGGGATGTTGCCTTGTTGAAACACCCATTTCAGCTTCGGCAAAGGCAACATGGCCTCTTCAAGTATTTTAAAGATATGCAAACTGATACATGATCCCTTTTAAATAGATCCGACACCATAGCAAGAGAAACATTCCCATATCATGATGATTGAACCTCCATGCTTCACTGTGTTCAGAGTGAACTGTGGCTTCAATTCAGTGTTTGGGAGTCATCTAACAAACTGCCTGCGGTCCTTGGATCCAAAAAGAACAATCTTACTTTAATCAGTCCAGAAAAGGTTTCTCCATTTCTCTTTAGGGCTGTTGATGTGTTCCATGCTGATCATGGCTAATTCTTTGTCATTCTGGCTATTCTTCGATCCAAATGGTAGTCTTTCATATTCTTCCATGTTTCTCTGATTTTGCTTCCCATTTTAAAGATCGGGAATCATTTTAGCCAAGCAGCCTATCATTTTCTGCACTTTATACATTTTTCACCTCTCCAATCAATGTCTTAATCAAAGTACGCCGTTCTTCTGAACAACGCCTGGAACAACCCATTTTTGTCAGGTTTAACGAGAGAAATGCAAGTACATCATGTGCTGGCGTCATCCTTGAATAAGGGTCACCTAAATGACACCTGTTTCTTCACAGAATGAAAGACCTCAGTAGCTGAACTCCACACTGCTATTATTTTGAACTCGTCTCTGTCATCAAATTATTCAATGACACAAATATAGGAGCATGCATTTAATGCATGTTGGTTCTGTAGGTTTGCTAAGACTCTACCTTAGCAAACCTACCAGGAAATTATTTCCTATGTGATGATGTGATTTCTACCAAGAACAGTGATGAATCTTGTTAGTCTAGTTGGACTGCTATTATTTTGAACACAACTGTACAGACCCTTCTCAGAAATCACTGGAAAAGTCTTTACTGGAATTATACAGTCAAAACCTTATTTTAATGCTGACAAGCCTTTCCCTATTTCCACTGGTAATTTTTTATGATTTATTGTTGGAGATGAGTTCTCTCCACAGATTCTTTATCAGATTCACGTTAGGACGTTAGGATATGCAGTGGGGAGGAGCCTTGAAAAAGAGCTTCAAATACTGCAAATTTCAATTCTCCTGGCCCACTTGCACCGAATTCCTATAGACCTTGGGAGAAAAATTATTGTCGTTCAAAGACCACTAACCATCCATGAAGCCATTAATACCTGCTTGATCCCTGAAGGGGTCTCTGGGGGTGTGGGGGTGGGGTCTACTGCCTATCTCCAGGCAAAAACAGGTGAACACTCTGTACAAGTCTGACACCACCCCTCCCCACTTCCCCTACCACCCCTCCAGGCTGGATATTGTTAAAAACACATAAAAGATGACTTTCCCTTATGTCTAAACAGCAAAATGTAAATGTAAATGTAAAATGCCTTCCCGATAAAGATGTTAAAAAATTTGTTTTACCAAGACTGATCTTATTGAAACAGACATATATGGTAAATATATCTGATTTAACCCAATATGATATTGGGTTAAATTCTGACAAAGTGGTTCTCTGGAAAAGTCATAAAGGCGCTTAGGCTCCTTCTGCAAGCTTTTTGTCATAGGATCGACACTTTTGTTAGTGGCACATGGCATAAAAATCCACAGCTTATCAGACTGAGCTACATAAATTAAAGTTTTCAAATTTTACACAGATTTTACTGTCTGTTTGATATCTGGACATTGCTCAGTTTATCCGCTGGAGTAGTAATTCTCGAATTCCCAGAGGTTTGGATTTCAATAACTTGATTTTCTCTTTTCCCTGGCACAGTTTGACTCATGACATTTCACATAGTTAAATCTGATATGGGCATATACCTAACACAGGTATGACTCTATGATCCTAGGAAGCAAAACCTTGTCCCATTTTTTGTTGTTGTTTTGAAATCAGTTATGCAAATTTTAACAGGTTGACCTCCTAGCCCTGAGACATTTAATCTTTAGTGCCAAGATGGTAAATTCCACCCTATTCAACTGAGAGGCAATTTCTTTCTCTTCTTTCTTTCTTTCTTTCTTTCTTTCTTTCTTTCTTTCTTTCTTTCTTTCTTTCTTTCTTTCTTTCTTTCTTTCTTTCTTTATTTCATTCTTTCTGTCTTTCTTTCTTTCCTTTCTTGTGTTTAGTGTAAATGTTTGTCTTGCTGCCTGTGTTTCACGGTAAATAAAGGCCTAAGGGAGACATCAGTAACAGGGCATTTGTACTTATTTATGTACCACACATACAGATGAGCCATTGACCAAAATAAAACGAGATACGATTATCTGATTTTTGTTGTCTTATCTTCAGCTCAATGAAATAGCTAAGAAGCTATTACCATTTGGTTATTCTCATACATATATGTATAGCCTGGATGTGAAAGACATATTTTTACACATCAAAATTCAAGCCTTGATTTTTTTTTTTGTGGAACTGTGTTGTATCATGCTTAATTCTAAAAAATAGCCAAAGAATGTCAGGATTGGAGGTTTAGCCAAAGCCAAATGAAAAGGTTTTCATTATTTGTAAGGGCTAGTTATTTCATTTTTTGGACTATCTTCAAGACACCCTGCTTTGCCACTAAATAAGTTTCATGGGGAAAAAAATCTTTTTAAAAATGTACATATTGTGATACTGTTCATAAAAAAACATACAAACAAATATAGTCATGATAAGAAAGAAAAAATTACATCCTTTACTAGGTTCCACAATTATGTAAATCTAACCTCAGGTGTACAAAATGTATTTATTTAACAAAACTGAAGTCAAAAAAAGTAGCGCTGTAGGGGAAAACAAATCCCCCCTTTCCAGAATCAGGGGAGAAAACAGCAGTCCCGTTTGCTTTAAACCCAAAATATATGGGAAAAAGACGTCAACATGTACCCCCTCTATAAAAGCTCAGTCACAGTCCAGAGATAAACTGTTTTAAATGTGGTGGGACCTTGAGAGAGCTGTGTAGAAACAGACATCTGGAAATCTTAGTGAACTGATGCAATGTAAAAAAACATATATTGCCAAAGGTTCTACTGATGAAAACGACTACGCTACTCTTCACTGTTGGTAACACAGGATGTACATCTTTGTTTTAAAAAAGACAGTGTGGAATTTAAGTGAAATAGGTTTTGTTACAGGTAAAGACTCAAACATGTTTATTATGTCTAAAATGTGAACTCTTAGAATCTTAGAAGGGACAGATATGCTTTTGTAGACTATTGCTTAGGCACTTGCTGCCAGCAGTGTGACACTAACTGCCAGCCTATCTCCCTGTTTAAGAACCACTAAGCAATGGAAAAGATAATAATGAGATAACGGTAACAATACGCAAACCCGCTTGGGTCCTAATGCCTAACAGAGTACAGGAGGTCAAATGGTCATAAGGATCATATTAATTAAAATCTATACATTTACTGTATATATATATATATATATATATATATATATACATATATATATAAAATATATATATAATATATATATATATTATATATATATAAAATATATATAATATATATATATTTATATAAATGTGTGGTGTGTGTGTTTTTCCTCTCTCTTATGTACTTATGTATTATATACAGATTAAGCCGCAGATTAGAAACTATATGAAAACCGAGCTTTAATCTTTGATTTTATTTAGACAACTGCTAATTTTTTTAATATAGGAAAGGTTTATGGTGTGTAATCTAATTGTAAGATAAGAAATAACACCCTACAAACTGTACTGAGTCCTTACTTTCACACATGCCCAGTAGGCACAATCTATGTAAATTATATGGGATACCCACAGATTTTACTGTGTCGTGATGAGAAGGAGGAAAGCATGGGAATGTAGTTTTTCACAGTTTAGAAGAATCAGTTACCTATCCATCAACAAAGATCAGGTTACACTGACAAGTTGGTTCCACACTACTGGTCATTACTTTTACTGACAGGACAGTTTTTCTTTTTTTTTCTTTTTTATCAGTGTTTATGATCATTTTTCTTTTTTTTCTTTTTTCATCAGTGTTTATGGTCTCGCTTTCTTTTTTTTAAGTCTTTTTCAATGTGTCTGAATTGGTCTGTAGGTATGATGTAGTCCCAGTAACCAATATGTATTAATTATTTAATTTATTTCAAAATAACTGCTTAATCCCGAAAGAATTAGTTGTAAAATTATAAATGGGAAACTTTAAATCCAAAAGCTTTTATTCATAGTAAAACACAACATACACCATGTAGAAACATCTTACAAACTCATTCTGTTGAACAAAGGTTTTACCAACAACCCAACAATCAGATGTAACAAACCACAACATGTGAGCCAATATACAAAGCACAACTACCACCTCTATTTGTTGCAGCTCTAAAAGACCACGAAAGAAAGTCTCATCATTACCTGTTTATCTTTTAGTCCATGAACCATGGACACAATTTTGACACCACTGTAATTTAACTACCCTTCTAAATGTGCTGTCTGTGCATTACCATCAACAATAAAGCGTGGAGTGGCAGGGTGTCAGCAGATTAGGCTGGGCCAGTTAATAATGACTCAGCCCTTAGAGATATATATCTGGAATAAAAGATGACAGGACCTGATAGTGAGCAAGAAGCATTTTTTACGGTGAGACAATGAAAGACAGCTACACCTGATTCAGCTTTTTCTGTGGGAATCGAGCCCTGATAAGTGAAGCTCAGGTGCTAAAGCATTCTCAACTGTCTCTGTCAGCGCAAACATTCCTTTTGGTGCCTTATTCTCAGAGCCAAAACTAACACAAGGCATTTAAAACGTCTTCCCAACAGTCTTTCTGAAAACACCATTTCCTCCCCTTATGTCTCCTTAAACCTCTGTGCCGTCGCGATGATAGATGATTCCAGTGGAGCTCAGAGTAGGATAGAAATGCCCACTGGACCCACTATACTGGCTCAGAATTGGGCTAGAGTAACCTAGAGAAGAGTGGGAGGGTGAGGAAGTGAGAACAGAGGAAGCTGGCGCCTGCGGTACCCACTCTGAGACACCTGAGTTGGGGGAATAGTTACTAAAGCTTCCTGGCTGAGTAGGTCTATGAAGTCCATCTAAGGGAAGGTTAATCTGCAGTGGCCTGCTCAACCCATCTCCCCCAACCTCATTTGTTGCTCCGGTGGAAACCGTTGACATTTCAGACAAGAAGCTGCCCAGGCATGGTGTGGGACCCGACAGTGAAGGGGAGGGGATTCTATCTGGTGTTGGGGACATGGTAAGGGCAGGGTGTTTCGGGCTTCCCCTCTCACTTTCTCCTGTCTCTGGGGGCCCTGAAGTGCCATCACCACTGGCGAGGGAGTCAGACTTCCTCTTCCTTTTGCGGCGGAAGTTTCCATTGTCAAACATCTTTTCACAGTTCGGGTCAAGTGTCCAGTAGTTACCTTTACCTATTGGGCGAGATTTAAAATTAAATAACAGATTACATGACTCAATCAAGCACTCACGGGTTAGCAAGAACTATTCAAACTGAAGGTATTACCTGGATCATCCTCGTCTCTTGGTACTTTCTTGAAGCAGTCATTGAGTGACAAGTTGTGTCTGATTGAATTCTGCCAGCCAGCCTTACTCTTGTTGTAGAAAGGGAAGTTATCTGCAACATATTGGTAAATCTGACTCAGTGTCAGTCTCTTGTCAGGTGCTCCGTGGATAGCCATTGCGATCAGAGCAGAGTAGGAGTAAGGCGGTCTGACCAGCTTCATTAGATCTTCTTGTGAGGGAAGAGAGAACCAGCTTAGTTCCCCTCCTGGACCGCCAGGTCCAGCTGGGCCCAGGTAAGGTCTCTGGATGCCATAGTGTTGAGGTACAAATGGTGGGCCGGGATTACCGGGCGGGCCAGTGCTAGACAGGTATGACGAGGAGTTCATTCCAGAGCTGTTGAACCAAAGGTAAGGGTTTGGAGATGAGGTGGCGTAGTCGCTCAGTTCGTAGGAGGCAGGAGTGGTGCGCTGAGGACTCGGCAGGGAGGGAGGAGGGTAGTAACATTCACCATACATGCTGAGCTCCGGAGGTTCCTGGGCCAAACTCGGAAACTGTGGGCCACAACGAGGAGGAGACTGGTTCTGGGTCTCAAATGAAGACATTGTCAAGTTTCTTCCCACCTCTTACCCTTTTCAAATCTCTTTGTTTTTTGTTGTCCTTCCTCTTCGCTCCAATTTCTAGATGATTGTGTCAGTGCCTGAAAGTCTTTCTTTTTCAGTTGTCACAAAAATATTGACTGCTCACCCAAATAATTGTCTCTTTAGCATTAATGTTGTAGACTGTTCTTCCCCAATCCTTCCTTGTCTGTTTGTCCTTGCTCTATGTCAAGGTGTCACCTGTCACACTGGCTATATCTTCTTGCTTGCTCCGCCCCCTGGGTATCTTGATTGGTTCTTTTCTAAGGTGAGAGGTTTATGGGTTTTTCTCTCCTTTTTTCAGTTGTCAGCTAATTCAATCACCTCAAGGGGTTTTGTTCACTCTCGCTTCAGAATTTCCACTGAATATGAAAGTCTAGCATAAACTCAGTTCAAACACACATACTATATATATAATATATATATATATATATATATATATAATATATATTATATATATACGCGTGTGTGTTTTTTTCTCACAATACAATACAAATAAAAATATATATTTATATTAGCCAAATTAATTTTCAAAATTAATAAAATATTCTGTTTAGTTTGCTGCTGCTCTCATGGACAAATGAGTAAGGAAATTATGTTTTGTTTTTGTGAAATATCTTATATAGCTGCCATTATATAGTACTACAACAATTTGATATTATTCTTACAATTTACAAATTATTAAAGGAGCAAAGAAAAATATTTAGAGATAATGAACAAGAAATCACAATAACGTATTTATGTTGTAACAAGGAAGACAGCTTTCTGAGTCAAACAAGTTGAAGACAGCCCTTAAACTTCAACAAAGTATTCATATTACACCTTATGAGGTCTTTTTTGTTTGATTGTTTTTTTTTTTTATGTGACTACATTATTACTTTCACAACTGCTCAAACCACATCCCAGTACTTAAGTTTTTCATGTTTCAGATTTTTCCAAAAACAATATGGTAATCTTAATTAGGAACTTAATTTGATTACCAAAATATGCACAGACTACAGGTAATATAGAAATATAGGGATGCTACAAAAGGGATGTTAAAAAGTGAAAATTAGATAGGCTGCGGGCATCGTGGTAGTCAAAGAAGCCCCTAAACGAAGTTCTGTCTAGAGCTACGTACAACCATTGACCGTCCCTGATCCGTTGATGTTTATTATCAAAATGAGAAAGTAAAAAAAAAACAACGTCTAAAACAGAAATAGGTTTCTCATCTTTGCCAGGTGATTCATTCCTCTCTTAAGAGGCCAGAGGGAACAGACAATATACATTAATTTATTTTAAACACAAATTTTCCATTCATAGAATTTGTAATCCAGAACTTTCTGGAGCTTCCATTTTTAAGGCAGGCAATAGATTAGGTCCACTAAAAAATTAACTTGTTAACAGGAGGCCTGCTTTCAATGCGCATGCTCATTATTATATTAGCGGAGATCTAAAGATCAGTTTTCGACGGTGAGTTTAGACGCCCTTTAAACGAATGAAAAATATTGAATTTAACATTAGAACAACCGTGAACTAAGTTTCAGACGGCAACTGTCGTTTTTTCTCATGACTTTAAATTACCCCGTTTTGCCTGCAGCTGCCATGCTAACTTTAAACAAGTTCATCTTGCTAACCCAACTGTCTAAAATAACGTTTTTTTTTACGACATAAAAAATAAATAACCTAGCCGTAATTAACGACTATAACTTTTCTCCGGCGTATTTGTGTGATTAATTTACAATCAATGACAAATCATTTCTTAAAGTCAGTACTGCCCGTCTGAAATACAGATGGAAGATTCGTCTTTTTCCACGGTGCCTTCACGGAGCAGCACCGACATGTCTGAACTGAACAAGGATTTGGAGAGGCTCACTGAAGATGTTGAGAACATATCAGGTGTGTAGCCATGTGTAGAGCTGGGCCAGTTTCCTCAAAATGGTTACAGCTAATTGCTCCCCAGTAGGAAGCACCGTGGTTTCATTAATTTAACGGCATGTTTTATTACTTCTCGGTCCACCCGCAGTGCAGCTGACCTGGATGGCTTACGATATGGTGACGCTGCGGTCCGGGTTCGAGATGGATGCGTGTGTCCGGGAACTGGAAGATGCCTACAGCAGATGCAGAGCTGCTGTCCTTGGGGAGCCTGAACCGCAGCCGGAGATGAAAGCTGGAGCTGGGAATGCTGACTCGAAACAAACTGTAGATTAAGTGGAGTAAAAGTTATATTCTGAAGTGTCGTTGTTGGCTGGCGTTCTTAAAATAGTAGGTTTGAATGTAGTTGTTAGTTAGGACTTGGTGTTTACAGGATTTATTGCCTCAGATTTAAACTGTTCCAATTTGCTTGCATTAAATATTTAAATAAAGAAGCTAATATATAGGTTACAGTGTGTCTTGTCTTTTTTAATATTAAAGCATTCTTTACAATAAAATGCCACTTTTGTCAGATTTTTATTCAAGTTTATACAACGATCAGGTACCACGGCCGTGACTGACGTGTGTACCTTGACTGGTCTGTGACTAAACATCCCATACGCAACAAACTGTGATGCCCTGTGTAATCTGACACCTTTCTACCAGAACCATTTCCTTAAGTGGCTTTTTAATATATCCCACCCACTAACAGTTGCCAAGAGGAAGAGATAATTGATGTTATTTACATGGATCTGTTAGTAATCATAATAATATGTCTGATCGGTGTATGTGCACCATTGGTACCAACTATTCTCTTGTAGCTTTTTTTCAGATGGAAAACACAGAGAAGAAAGAAGACCAGGCTACGTCTCCTGCCAGCTCGGCTATGGAAAACATCCTGAGAGGGTTGGACTCCTTGTCTAACAGCATGGATGAACTGGCATGTATGTCCACCCTTTCACCTTTTCCCCCCAAGATGTCTAAAGGCATCATCTCCTCCAGGTCTGAGAATGTGATATACTTGGAGTACTACATGCAGTCTTTCTTGTAAATGTCATCTATCCAGATTGGCATGAATGTGATGTCTGTCAGAATACAAGTTGCTGATGGGTAGATGGGGGTAACTGAAGGATTTTTGCGCAAATGGTTGTCTGTCAGTCACTCTGATGTTTGGTTTGAAGCTGCAACTTTAATACTGCCCCTGGGGTGGTTGTTGTTCAATTTGCACTCAGAGCAGCATGCTGTTTTTTATCGCATTTAGTTTTAAATATCAGCTCATTTCAATGTCACAGGCTCACAATGTCACAAAGTTGAATTTTATAACAAAATTTAATGAATGCCTGTGATTGTGATTTGTACAATGCCCTACAAAAGACTTCATAACTCTTGAACCTTTCCACATTTTGTCACCTTAAAAACACATAAATGCTTCATTACATTTAATTGGGATTTTATAATAGACCAACTCACAGTAGCATTTAATTGTGTGGTGAAAGGAAAATATGTTTTTTCTTTTTTTATATGAACAAAAATTGTGCTGTGCATTTGTATCCAGCATCCACAAGTCAGTACTTTGTTGAATCTCCTGCTGAAATCCTAGCTGCAAGTTTTATTGGGGCATATGTCAGCCAGCTTTGCAGACACAGACTGATTTTAAATGACTCGTCTATGCAAAACAGCTCAAGCTCAGTCAGCATGGATGGATTGCATCTGTTAACAGCAATATTCAAGTTTTGACACAGATTCTCTTATAGATGTAGGTGTGGACTTCAAGTAAGGCTTTCTAACACATGAATATGGTTTGATCAGAACCCCTCCATTGTACCTCTGACTGTACAGGGGTTGGACAATGAAACTGAAACACCTGGTTTTAGACCACAATAATTTATTAGTATGGTGTAGGGCCTCCTTTTGCGGCCAATACAGCGTCAATTCGTCTTGGGAATGACATATACAAGTCCTGCACAGTGGTCAGAGGGATTTTAAGCCATTCTTCTTGCAGGATAGTGGCCAGGTCACTACGTGATACTGGTGGAGGAAAACGTTTCCTGACTCGCTCCTCCAAAACACCCCAAAGTGGCTCAATAATATTTAGATCTGGTGACTGTGCAGGCCATGGAGATGTTCAACTTCACTTCCATGTTCATCAAACCAATCTTTCACCAGTCTTGTGTGTATTGGTGCACTGTCATCCTGATACACGGCACCGCCTTCAGGATACAGTGTTTGAACCATTGGATGCAACATGGTCCTCAAGAATGGTTCAGTAGTCCTTGGCAGTGACGCGCCCCATCTAGCACAAGTATTGGGCCAAGGGAATGCCATGATATGGCAGCCCAAACCATCACTGATCCACCCCCATGCTTCACTCTGGCATGCAACAGTTGGGTGGTACGCTTCTTTGGGGCTTTTTCCCACACCGTAACTCTCCCGGATGTGGGGAAAACAGTAAAGGTGGACTCATCAGAGAAAAATACATGTTTCACATTGTCCACAGCCAAGAATTTTGCGCTCCTTGCCCCATTGAACCGACTTTTGGCATTGGCATGAGTGACCAAAGGTTTGGCTATAGCAGCCGGCCGTGTATATTGACCCTGTGGAGCTCCGGACGGACAGTTCTGGTGGAAAACAGGAGAGTTGAGGTGCAATTAATTCTGCCGTGATTTGGGCAGCCGTTGTTTTATGTTTTTTGGATACAATCCCGGGGTTTGCACCCGAACATCCCTTTTAGACAGCTTCCTCTTGCGTCCACAGTTAATCCGTTTGGATGTGGTTCGTCCTTCTTGGTGGTATGCTGACATTATCCTGGATACCGTGGCTCTTGATACATCACAAAGACTTGCTGTCTTGGTCACAGATGTGCCAGCAAGACGTGCACCAACAATTTGTCCTCTTTTGAACTCTGGTATGTCACCCATAATGTTGTGTGCATTTCAATATGTTGAGCAAAACTGTGCTCTTACCCTGCTAATTGAACCTTCACACTCTGCTCTTACTGGTGCAATGTGCAATCAATGAAGACTGGCTACCAGGCTGGTCCAATTTAGCCATGAAACCTCCCACACTAAAATAACAGGTGTTTCAGTTTCATTGTCCAACCCCTGTATGTTTAGGGTCATTGTCCTCCTGGAAGGTAAACTGCATCCCCAGTCTCAAATCTTTTGTAGCGTCTTATTGCCTTGTATTTAGCTGCATCCATCTTTCCATCAGCTCTATACCAGCTTCCCTATCCTTGCTGAAGAAAAGCACACCACACATGATGCTGCCACCACCATGTTTCCCAGTGGGGACGGTGTGTTTATAGTGATGTGCAGTTTTTTTGCCACACATAGGTCAAAAAGTCATCTGTCCAGAACACTATCTTCCACATGTTTTCTGTGTGTCCACACAGTTGGCTTGTGCCCAACTTTAAATGGGACATCCTTTGACCTCCTTTCAGCAACAGCTTTCTTCTTGCCACTCTTATGGCATGGCGAATAATTATCACACCAGCAGATTCTCCCTTTTCGGTTGTGTATCTCTGCAGCTTCTCAGAAATTAACATGGCTACTACACTGATAATTGCTGTCCTCGTCCGTTTAGGAAGACGGCCTTATTTTGGTAGGTTTGCAGTTGTTCCATACTCTTTTGATATTAGGATGATGGCTTAAATAGTGATTTTTAAAATGTTTAAAGCTTGGGGTATTGTTTTTTTCAAGCCAGCCCACCTCTAGGCTTAAATCACACAAAGGTGGCGTTTATATAATAATTACATGCTCCTGAAGGCAGTTGGCTGCGCTGGATTCTTATTTCTAGGTGTCAGAGAAAAGGGGACTGAGAACATCTGCTCAACACACACACACATTTTTTTTTCTAGTAAAACAATATGAAAACTAACTTGACTGTAAGTCATAAGTGATCATAAAGATCTCGCCATGCAAATAAAGTCTGGTAAATCGCGCCGACATGAAAGACTGATTATGTTTGTAACTGAAGGAGGGAATAAAAACAAACACTGTATACAATTACATTTTTCTCTTTGCAGATTGTTAGGCTTTAGCTGTAATAAAAGTTGCCATTGACCTGAGGCAATAGGGACAAAAGATGCTGTGTTTCTCTCTGCAGTGCGAACCCATCTGAAGCAGTGCGATCTGATCGTTTGCATTAACCACCCAGACAAAATGGTATTCCTCCAAAAAATTCCAGAGGCGGTGAAGCAGCAGCTACAGCCCCCAATTGACGCGTGAGGAGCAGAGGTAACCTGTGTGAAAAAAATGTGCATAATTAAAAAAAGATATCCAACCCATAAGCCATGTGAAACATACTCATTTTATCCCTTTCACGTGGCTTTGTAAGAGAACGAGTTACTAAAATAAAAGGAGGATGTGCATAGCAATGACCTTTCTATAATGTGACATTTATTTCTGAGGTTTTTAAAAATCCCCTAAAATGAAAAAGTCACATGTATGCAAAAATTAGCATGCAGAGGAAGACAGAAACAGCTGAGAACACTCACAATAAACCTGCTGTTGGTGTGATCAGAGTCCCGCAGGGTGCAGCAGACGACACTTCAGCTGCTCCTCAGAGCACTGGTCTGTGCCATCTACGAGGAGCAGCGGGGTGTTCATGTGATGGATAATCATCTCCTTCACCCTGAGGAAACCCTAAAGCACAACAGCACACACTGAAGATGATGGGGACCTAATGATGCAGCGCAACACAAGTCAGCAGAAATTCCCTGAGGTGTGCCGCAAGATGTAAACTTTTTAAGTTTTTATTTTTAGTTCACATTGTATTTTAGCCTACCTTAGTGTTATGTTCACCATTTCCGAGAAAGTAGAAGTCATTTTGTCTTTGGATCTTAATGTTGTAAATCTTGCCTTGATTTAGCAGCATCAGAGTGTAGGGGTGTTGGGTTGAGACGTGTGAGCTGTCCCTCACCAAAAATGCTCCATCCTTCAAGATATAAAACCCGACACACAATCTCATGGGACACTTGTTGTTGTCTCATTGAAATGTGTGCATCTGTGTGTGTCTATATTTATTCAACAGGAAAAATGATGCAACAGCTAACCTTGTTCACCTCTCTGAGAGACAATTCAGCTTGATTACGAGTTATTCTTCCCCTGTACCAGATGGGATCCAAGTTCTGGACTCACAGAGACAGAAAACCCACAGGAAAAGAAAAGAAATGTAGCATAGATAAGGACAGTTATCTGACTTGTTAATAAAAAAATGTTTTTGAGTTCTTCATCCGAGCCTGTAAGAGTTTTTTGCTCTGTTGTATTTTTTAACAACATCGCCATCTGCTGTTTTGACATTGCAAATGCGCTTATTGTGTAACTAACACAACTTCATCATTTTACCTGAACATTTACCTGTTGTGATGTTTTTATCGATTGCTTTAACTGAACATGTTGTGTTGGTGCAGGAACATGTGGATTTTGATTTGTCCTGGGAAAGGAGTAAAAACAAATCAAAAAAAGAATTTCAGAAAACCTAAAAAAAAATTCCAGTAAATAAGAACTGAAACTTGCTAGACTCCAAATTTTCAGGTTATTTTACCTATAAGATGAATGTCGCTGCGGGACTATTGGTAGTGGGCGCCTTCTGGCAAGTAAGCCAGAAGCCACAGCAACACTGCCCTCTGCTGGGGAATTATAAATAATGTTAGACATGAAATGTTTTTAATAACCTTCAAACCTGTCATAAACTCTACATACCTGAATGTGAAAAGGCTCTCTGAGGAACAGAACGTTTTACTGGCTTCTTGTTTGTGGTAGGTTGAAAATTAGATAAGTGAGCTGGAAAGAGGAATGACAAACATTATTTTGGCACTCAAATTTTACTGTTTCAACAATGAACATAATTATGTATCATTTGTGAAATTAATAAACACAGTCACCTGTGGGAACTTTAGATGTCCTCTGGGGCTCAGGCGGTTTCAGTAAGTGTGAAAAGACTGACTGAAAACTGTGATCTTCTCTTGCTCTGGCATTATGTAGATTATCCGCTGTGTGTGGCTCACTAACAGGAATGACGTAGGTTCCCTCTCCTGGTTCCTCATTAAACTCCTCATAGTCATTATCACTTTCACTCGTCTAATTAGAGCAAAGAGATCAGACTTAGCTAATATTTAAGTTATGTTTCACCTCTTTAAGACACATGGACAATGATATGGCGTAAATTATTTATATGTGTATGTGTGTATATGTGTGTGTATATATACGTATATATATACCTATATATACACATACATATATATATATATACACATACATATATATATATATATACACATACATACATATATATATATATATATATATATATATATACACATACATATATATGTATATATATACATACATACAGTGGGGAGAACAAGTATTGCCGATTTTGCAGGCTTGTAGAAGTATGTAGAAGTCTTTCATTTTTATCATAGGTGCTCTTTAACTGTGAGTGACGGAATCTAAGAGAAAAATCTAGAAATTACAGTGTGTGATTTTTAAGTAATTTTGCATTTTGTTGCATGACAAGTATTTGATCACCAGGACCAAGTCAATGATCTGAAGAAAGCTGGGACCACAATCTCAAAGAAGACCATTAGTAATACACTACGCCGCCATGAATTAAACTCCTGCAGTGCATGCAAGGTTCCCCTGCTCAAGCCATAGCATGTCCAGGCCCATCTAAAATTTGCCAATGACCACCTGGATGGTCCAGAGGAGGACTAGGAGAAGGTCATATGGTCTGATGAGACAAAAATAGAGCTATCTGGTCTAAACTCCACTCGCCGTGTTTGGAGGAAGAAGAAGGATGAGTACAAGCATGGAGGTGCAAACGTCATTCTTTGGTAATGCTTTTCTGCAAAGGGGACAGGATGAATGCATTGTATTGAGGAGAGGATGGATGGGGCCATGTATCAGGAGATCTTAGCCAACAACCTCCTTCCCTCAGTAAGGGCATTGAAACCTGCAAAATCAGCAGTGTTTCAAATACTTGTCATCCCCACTGTGTGTATATGTATGTGTATGTATATGAAAATAACTACATAGTTTTTCACTTACAAACTCGTTGGAATCCAAGACTTCAGCCTGCACTGTATAAGAATAAATATAAAAAAAAAACACTCTCAGATTGCAAAAAATGTTTTTTATTTTATTTTATTTGCTAAGTTAAACTGAGTTGTTTACCTTCTGATGCTTGATTCTGTGTCTTAGATCTGCATATAAAATGAATGTGAGTTCTGCTTTATATGGTTAGTTTTACTTTCAGAGGACATAAATACCTACTTACTTTGACCCAAAACCCTTTCTCTTCTCTTGCTTGTTAAGATCTCGTTGAATTTTTGCAAGTATTCTGTAAATAATGAGAGCCAGACAATCAGTTGAATACCAACACTTTAAGCACGCTAGAGTACTATAGTCTGCTCTGATTCGAGTCAAAAAACATTTCTTCAAACTCACGGAACATAGATGATTGGGAACACTTCAAGCTCATGCTGGGTCATATTCTAGATGAGTTACGTATTTTGGAAGCAAGAAAATATGTTGCTCATTTAGCTCACTGCTCAGAATGTTGAAAATCTCAGGAGAGGTAAACTAACTTACCATAAATTGTGCTCCAGTTATACCTCTCTTCAACACTACATTGCCACTGCTGAATAAGTAGCGCTGAGAAAACAAAAAACGTACGTTTTGTGAAGCACAAAATAAGGTTTTAATGCATGTTTTCACACAGATTTTGGATTGAAAATAAAACTGTCTCTCTCTTTCAGGGCAGCCTTTCATTAATAAACAGCAACCATGATAAATTCAAGGCAATGAATTAAAAATGTCAGCTATTTGCATTGTAAACTTTAACATTGTTGCTATAAACAAGGGATTATACAGTCTCTACTATCTTAAAGTTAGACTACATTGTGAATATTTAAAAGAAAGCCAGCATTTTCAAAGATCGTGTACAAAAGTAAGGTCTTGCATGCACCTCAAAGCTCTCTTTGCATCAGAGAGTTTATACTGTTGCACTTAAAATTTGTTAAATACAACTTTAGAATGAAAACAAATTATGATATAATACACTGTGTCATTGCATCATATAAAAAATAAAGAATATTACCACATTTATTCAAACTGGTTAAAGAGCCGCCAGATGCTACTTATCAAATTCATCATGAAGTGTAAGCGCCTTTACTAAAGCAGATTAGCCAATCAGGAGTGTTCAGGCATGTCTTAACAGTACCAAGGAGAGATGACTCACTGAATGCAATTACAACTGTTACTATCAGTCTGATATTAGTGCTAAAGTCATTTCCAAAACAACATGAAGTACATCCTTTTAGCGTGGGAAAAGATGTTCAGAACTGAAAATTATTTAGGTTGCACTCACAGATCACCTTATGTAGCTGCTTAAAAAAAACCTGAAAATCAGCTAATCACATAGCACCAACTTGTTGCTATTTGGGTATCCAGATTTTGATAAAGACGACTTGCTGAATTTAAAACCGAGCATCAATATGGGAAATAAATGTAACTTTTAAGTGATCTTGAATATAGATAAGAGAAAGGCAACAGTTGCCCAAATACCAATTTGTTACAACCAAGGTATGTGGAATACCATCTGTGAACTCACAACACATGGACATGGACTACAGAAGCAGAAGAGCACAGCAGATACACCAAAATTAGATAACAGATTGGAAAAACACTGCTAGGTCCAATGTGTCTGGATTTTATTTAGCACAAACGGCAGATCCATCCTGCCTTGTATCAACAGTTCAGGTTGGTGGTGCTGGTACATTGGAGTGGGAGATAGTTTCTTGGCATACTTTAGGCACAGTGGTAACCACTGATAATTGTTTAAGTGTAACATCCTATCTGAGTCTTGTTGATCAGTATGACCATCCCTTTATGACTATATTGTGCCCAGCTTCTGAAGCACCATGTCACAAAGCTCAATTCATCTCCAACTGGTTTGAGTTCACTGTAGCCTGCATAGTCACTAAATATCACCCTGATAGAACACCTTTGGGATGTGGCGGATCTGGAGAATTGCATCGTGGGTGTGCAGCCAAGTAATCAGAAGCAACTTCTGAGGGAATGTTTCTGACATTTTTAGATCTGTTCATCAAAGAATAAGGCCTACATAGTTCTAAAGGTAAAAGAGGGTCCATGCAGGTACTAGCAAGGTGTACCCAATACAGCCGCCTGTGTAGTTGCCGGCCTTCTCTGGCGGAGACATCCAAACCACTATATGCTGAGGTCACACCATGCCAAGTTCAAACAAATTCCAGAGCCTCAAATGTTACAAGTCAATAGTATTGGATAAAGATAAGCATATCTCATAGAACTCAAGCAATCTAAATGAAGAAGGGGGGTAATTTCCTCCACAACAATATGTAAGAATAATAAGACCTTTCAGGAGATAATTCTGATTATTACTATTAAAGGTAGTTCTGCAAACCTTTGAAATATTGTGTGTTTTTCATAAATACCCATTTTGGCTTAGTGTTAAATAAACACTAACATCATAACTAGTTTGTTTAAAACTTTTCAGAGATCAGTAAACACATTTCTTGTGATGCATAAAAACACTGACAGAACTAGCTATGCTAAATTTAGCTAGATTCACCTATTACACCTATTACAAGTATTATAATGCAAACTTAAAAGTATTGTGAACATTAAAGCATAAATATAGAATAATGTGCAATGGTTTATTTTCTCACATGCAAAAGTGAACTCACCTGTCTCATGTAGTCTGCTAACTTTTCTGGGCCCCATGCCATCACTTCTTCTTTAGAGGGACCTTCAGTTAAGCTCATGTTTGCTCCTTACTACCAGGTAAACAACAATTGAAGCTTGCTGGATTGTCTCAGCATCATATTAGACCTACCCTTAAAGACGAATCTTACCTCCTCAACCAAGGAGAATTTTGGCATATCCTCTTCTCACCTCTGATGTAATTAAAGAAAGTTTTAGTGGTCATGAAGGCCTATCTTTGGTCACTGCGAGGTGTGTTTCCTGTAAACACCAAGGCTGCTGATTTCCTTTTGCACACTAGTATAAACTGTGACAGGTTTGCTGGTTTTGCAAGCACCTTAACAACAGGCATGTATTGTTAAGATGTCCTATACAAGTATAGGACTGGTCAGGTTTAAATAAACTGGGAATATTGAAGCTCTATGATCACAAGGTTAAAAACTAGCATCCTGTCTTTTTATGTGATACCATGACTGAATATTGTCCTTTTGTACTTATCTTTTGAGAGAAAAACTGTACTGTAAAACTGTAACGTTGATTAAATAGAATATCTGCTTGACATGAACAATATTCAGATGTAACCATTTTTTTAAATGCTTCTTAGGGAGTCAGTCATGCATTTCTTTCAAATCTAGGGTTTTATGTATGAAAACATGCTACTATAGTCCTTACCATGTTTTTGTAATTAAAGTTTTTATTGATTTTAAAAACATTTTGAAAAACAAAAACAGACAACATAGAGGCTGGTGCACCCCACCCCCATCCCATTTCCAGTTCCCAGGGAAAACAGCACATTACGGGTTGAAGTTACGATGATAAGAAAAAAAAAAACAAGAAAGGGGAAAATAATATATTTGTAGGTTATACCCAGCGCAGTCCTCACAATGTTTTACTTGTCATATGTCATATGACATACTACACTCATATTGATTAAGGACTGTCAAAATACAGGAGAAGTTGTGGTGAAACGAAGAACATTCTTTCAGCAGCTCTGTGAACCCCCTTCATCTGACTTCACCTTTATGATCTTATCTGTTCTGCACACTGTTTTTGGTTTGTGGGCATTTATTTATACACCGCTTTGAATACATCACAGTATTACACTTTAACGAGATCCTTTAATGTGCTTTCTTGGGATTTTATGTGAACAAACACAATGCAAGTACATGATACATGATTTCCAAAATGCATACATATATTGTGCCACCTTCACAGGTGTGATAGAGTGCATTAGTGAACAAACAGCATCACAAAGATCAAAAAACACAAAAGACAAGGCAGGAATAAAGTTGTGGACGAGTTGAAAGTAGGTTATGGTTGTACAGTATCCTAAGATTTGAACATATCACATGAAACTCAATCCAGCACCTAAACAATTATAAATAACAGAGCACCATAAATAGAAAAACTGAACTTTTTCGCCTACATGCAAAATGCTATATGTGGAAGAAAACTAACACCATGAACACACCATCCCACGGTGCAAAAGTTGCAGCTTTCATTGCAGCAAAAGGTGGTTACACAAAGCATTAATTCAGAGGAGCAAAAATACATAACTTACAAATAAATACATACTACCCTTGTCAAATTTTTATTTAAAAAAATGGAATACCTAAATAATTTTCCTTCCTTTTAAAAACTCCTTTCTCACAAAATCCCAACAAGCTACTCTGAAGTTAGTGGTTATAAGGTAACAAAATGTAATATATAATATATATATATATTTAAATGCCTTAAATGTTTTGCAGTCAAAAATAACATGTGCCACTGAGATATAATTGACTGCAAGTTGTCTTGAAGTGGCTTTATGCCCATTTGTGGGTTGACATGCAAAATAAATGTCTATTGTTGAGATCATTGTTCATCTTTTTTATAGCATTGTCTCAACTTCATGTAACTAGCTTTTCACACGTTAAATTTACTTTTTAATTTTGGAATTTCTAAATACAAAAAATATGGTTTAAAAATGACAAAAGTTGTCCATTTGAGGCTTTATTTTTTTACAATTCTTTGACCTGGTAAAGATCTAAATACATTTTAGTGTTTCACAGAGACATACAAAACCTTCAAGTTTAAATAGTTAATTAGGTCTTTTCTTTCTAAATTGTAACACACTGTGTGCAGCGTTGTCCCGCAGAAGCAACCCCGCCCTGTGTTAGGCCTCCTGGTATCTCACACCCAGGTGATAGAGGAGGGCAGCTGGAAGAAGGGAGTGATCAATCACTTTTAGATTGTCACAGACCCCCAGGCTTGTCTGGATGAATACATGACTAGCCCAGGGGGGTCCCAGTGGGAGATCCCCACCAACCTCCCTCCCTGTTTTCCTCTTTTGTCCAGATGAGGGAACATGCACCCCCACATAAGCTGGATACTGTGGATGAGGCATGGGATACTGTATGATTTACAAGCAGGTAAGGCTACAGTTAAAGAATTGTTCATGAAACTAATGTATGAAGTCCAAAATACTTGGGAAGTGCTTTTGCAAGAGAAATTATCTGTCAACGCTGTAGAAGTGAAACGTTTTGTAAGTGTATAAAGATTTATTAGAAGCAGATATCATTTTGTTTGGTTGAAGAAATGTCATTTTATTTGAAAAGAACAGGCCAGTATGGAACCAATACAATACTTGGAGGAGAGATGAGATAATGTATACTGCTGTGGGTCTCCAGTGGAGTAAACCATCACCATGGGAAAACATGGGAAAACACATGGTACGTTCTAGAGTTTGATGCTATAGTGTTTATTGTGTTTGTGTGGGTTTGGTGCTGTGCACAGTTTGCATACATTTTGTTAAAAACTAAAAAAAAACAAAATATTTAAAGATTCCTATTAGATATGGAAACAGTTTATTTGCCTTATTTTGGATCACTTTATTGACATTATAGCCCCTCATCTGTATTTACAGTCTCTTTAGGTTTTAGCCGGTAAAGAGCCTAAGAGCCCTTTAACCAGCCTCATTTCTGGTCCACTTCCACCCCCTCTAATGCCCCCCCCCCAGGCACAAACCCCTGAAGAGGGTAATATCCTTGTCATCTCTCCTTTGAATAAGTGCCTGGCAGATTTATGACGTATCCAGCAGAGAGGAAGATTTTTAGAGTTACAGGGGGTCAAGAGAAGGAAACAAATGAAAGGCTCACTCAGGCCGTTGGGCAGAGATAACGATCCTCTTAGACCTAATTACTTTCAAATTAAAAGATTAGAAATCTTTGAAATTCTTTTTTAACTAGAAAGTGTTTCTAAGTTGGAAATATCTTCTTGCATTTAAACAAATGGAAACCAACTAATGCATCACGTCGGTCAGAACATTTCCTTTTATCCATGATGTATTGCTTAGCCCACATTTGGCATTGCCTGTGGGATATTCCTCAGACCAGCCAGTCCTGAGAGGGATTATCGGGCCAAATGCCTACTGCTTGTTGCTGGAAAGCATTCCCTAATTTATTTTTTGAAAGCATCTCATCTTTTTGAAAGTAGTCAATACACATTGACATCAAAGTGATAGTGGATCAGCGCTGGATCAACACCTTGGTTAGGTGTGATCTTCTCCATGTTAGCTGTGTAATCCTCTCTTTAAGTGGATTCAATCCATTCTTATTCTAACGTGTTAGTTCAAAGCAGTGGCTAAGGGATTTACCGTAAATTTCGGACTATAAGCCGCTACTTTTTTCCCACACTTTGAACACTGTGGCCTATACAACGGTGCGGCTAATGCATGTTTTTTTTTTTCATGCCGCCAAAAACATTTTGCCTGGTAACAGTAGACCAATAAAATTGATGAGTAGTTCAAAGAGGTCCAATGAAATTGTGCGATAAATCAAGAGCACTTTCACAGTTCAATTACCGGTATTGTAAATCAGACACTTATCTTCGCCCTCATCAACATGGAAAATCACCAACGGGTTTCTAAAGCCTGGACTGCTGCGTGATTAAGGGGACCAGGTGCGCTCAAGTGAGAGCGACAACGAAGAGGCTGAAGTGAGTGACGAGATCCTGAGGCTGTTCAATTCAGACACTGAAGAAGAGGACTTTGATGGTTTCAGTGCGCAGGAAGAAGATGAAGAAGGCGACCAATGACTTTTGACCTGGTAGGCTGCAGTGTAAATCAGTTAGGAGATATTGGAATGTTGTTCGTGCTCTGTTCAGTAAAAAAGCATTAGCAACGTAATTTGTGTGTTAGTGATAACGTACGTATATTTAAAGGTAGCCGTGTTATAGGCACTGTTCGAAAAAAAGCATTTGCAATGTGCATTTGTTTATATTACATACAGAACAAATTAAAAGTTAAAAAATCCTCTTGTTTAATATCTTTCTGTGTAAATCATATTACAAAGTGGGACACACGCGGCTAAAATCCGGTGCGGCTTGTACAAGTACAAAATTGGTTTTCTTTCTAAAATTAGAGCATGCGGCTTTTAATCAGGTGCTCTGTAGTCCGAAATTTACGGTAGTTTATTTTTATTTTTTAATTATTTAGTTAATTTAGTTTTTGTTTTGTTTTTTACAAATGATCGTTCTAACTGAAAACAACTGGACTTTTCAACATTTTATTTCATTAAAGCAAGACCAAAACATAAATATACGTAAAGAGACATGGACTTTGATGAATAGAAAGTGCAGCTAAAGACAAAATGACAAATATTTAATAGCTCATATTTTTCATTTGGGTCCAATGTGTCTCCGCCTAAAAGTATACCCCTCACCGGCTTCCCTCTTGGCACACACATGCTTGACTATGATCTCAGAGCAGTCTTCGCAGTTCACTCTGCAACACCAGTGGAACTTGCAGTTGCAGCTGCTCACCACCTCAGTGCGCCTCTCCTCCACTCTCAGGCCACACTCGTGGCACAGCCTGCGGCAGCTCCGGCGCTCCCACTGAGTCAGGTCCGCTCCATGTTGCAGGCATTCCCTGCCCTCCGTACCGTGGAGCCCCAAGCTGGCGTTCCTCCTGCAGTAGTCGGGCGAGTCCTCCAGGTAGATGAGCTCCGTCTGGGCCACATGGCCGAACGCGTCCACGATGGCTCCCCGGCTGTCCGCGCTGTTTCCAGCCCTCACACGCTTCTTGTCGATGTCCAGCTTTTGTGCCTGATTGTACTTGATCTTTAAGTAATTCCCGATTTCTCTGAAATCGGAAAGCTGTGTCCAGCACGTCTGCAAGCTGCAGCTCTCGGACATGCCGTGACACCTGCAGATGCGTTTCACCGTCGCCTTCACGGCCTGTGGGAAAATAGAGTTAATCAGTGCGGCTACCTTAAATTGGTTGATGGTTTAGATCAATTATTTGCTGCAGGACTTACTGTGCGTCCTGCCGCGTTGTTGTGCAAATTAACTGCCGCTCTTGAGTCCTGCCCTGTCTCTTGCGCATCCACGTACTGTTTGGAAATCCTTTCACCAAAATCCAAGTTGTCACTGCAGCCACCCCATAACCAACCCCTGCCACCTGCATGTAGAGAAAATGTAGAAATCAAGTTATTGTTCAACGTACTGGTGATGTTAAAGTATATAGTCTATTTTAGATTAAATTTCGTTAACCTCACCAATTTTCCCATTGTTGGAAACGTCGCAGCCACAGTTTTCAAGGTCTCCCAAGCTGCAGTTCCTGGTCAGAGTGTACATCACTCCTGCAGCACTTATAGCATGGAGGATAGATGTTTCTCTGGTGGCTAAATAGATACATGCGTAAAATAGCAGTTTTACTTTTGCATCTTTTATTCCTAAGGATTCTGATAACTCTTTGGGAAGTAACTACACCCTACCTCTTCTCAGTCGTTTGGGTTGAGTTGCGCTGTCAGGGCAGTTCCATCTGTCCCACGCAAACTGGTGTTTGCACTCCTCAATTCCTCTCTGCGTGCCCACCTGCACGCTTCTTGCATAAGTATAGTAGGCCTATAAAAGAGGTAATTTAATTCATGGAGTATTCGTACAAAACAAACAAACAAAAAAATAAGTTGTAAAACTTTATTTACCTTTGGTCCTGTCATGAGGAAATTACTGGCCACCCTTATAGGGAAAATATAGAAATTAATTGTTTTTTGTTTTACCGTTATCCGTTTTCTAGATAAGATGCAAAAACTCAGTGTCTTACCAGGCGTGCCCCAGATGCATTTGCAGAAACAATAGCCAAAAAATGAAATGCATCATCTTCATCTGCAGCGTAATCCTAATGATCTTTGTAATTTGGCCCCGTGTGTTGCATCTTGCCCCTTTATTTCAATGAGGAACAAATGGATAACTTGTTCTTTGTTCTTCTGGGCCAGGGAAAGCTGATTGGGTGTCTGGGTCAGGAAACGCCTGTACGCACTTCAAAAGGGTGACCCCCCACTCTTCCCCTTGGCCGTAGGACACCAATATACAAACGATGGAATCAAAATGTAACAGCTTAAAGATGTTACCGAGTCTTGTATGTTGTGGAAAATATTTATTAAGTTAGAAAAAATGTATAATTTATTACAAAAGTTTGAAAACCAAGCAAACGTCCCCAAATTCGAATTAGAGTGTTTGCAGAGTTTGGTTTTTAATAAATTCATTTATTTATAAAATTCAATCAAAATGAAAAAGTGCAATAATAGGCGTTAGGTTATATCTCAGTTGCGAGTCCAAATAAAATATCCACGTTATAAAAAGTAGCTGAGAAATCCATACTGCTAAAGTATTTACATGTCCATTAATTAATGACAGTCATTGCCGGCGTGCCACGGGTTTGCGCTTTGTTTTATTTTGCTGTTTCCTTGCACCGTCTTTACGCGCGCAGTAATATTTAGTGACAACCTGCGTGCATCGTTCACACTTGACTGTGCAGCACCAGTGAAACTTGCAGTTGCAGCTGCTGACCACCTCAGTTCGTCTCTCCACCACTCTGAGGCCGCATTCGTAGCACAACCGGCGGCAGCTCCTCCTCTCCCACTGGGACATGTTCCTGTCGCCCTTCAGGCACTCCCGCCCTTCTGTGCCCTGCACCCCCAGGCTTTGGTTCTTGATGCAGTAATTTGGGGAGTCCTCCAGGTATACGAGCTCCGTTCTGGAGATGCCCCGAAAGGCGTGCGCTATGGCTCTCCTGCTCCCCGCGCTGTTACCCGCTTTCATTGGCTTCTTGTCCATCTCCAGCTTCCTGGCGTGTTGGTGCTTTATCCTCAGGTAGTTTCCCACCTCTCTGAAGTCCGCCAGCTGCATCCAGCAGGTTTGGATGCTGCAGCTTCCAGAGACCCCGTGACATTTGCAGACTTTCCTCATCGTTGCTTTGACCGCCTGTCAAAAGAAACGAAGTGTTGGCGTCGATTAGGCACAATATTGAGATTTCACATGTGCACAAACGCCGATAATCAAACCATCTCAAAAAGTATTACCAGTCTTCCCGCCTCGTTGTTATGGAGGTTGACTGCTGCTCGTGAGTCATGTCCATCTTCCAGGGCGTCCACAAACTGTCGGGAGATCTTTTCTCCAAACGCTATATTGTCACTGCAACCTCCCCAAATCCATCCTCTGCCTCCTAATAACAATAAATAAAAACATGTTATACAAAGTGCCATGTGCACGGTTTATTTATTTATTTATTTTTGTTTAATGATGGATAGAATACAAATATATTCTTACCTGTCTGGCCAATCCGTGTGTCATCGCAGCCGCAGCTATCAAAGTCCCCCAAACTGCAGTTCTTGGTGAGCGAGTACATCACTCCTGCAGCGCTGATGGCGTGCACAAACGAGGTCTCCCTTGTGGCTACATGTGACAAACACCAGTCGAAAGGTTTTACTTGTATACATTATTTGGTGACATAAAGTATGTGGCAGTTACGCACAAGCTTAACAAGCTTCGGTGGGTGTGAGTGCACACCCACCGAAGTCAGCTAAAAATGAATTAATTCGAATATATAAATAATCATTTTAATCAGAAATCAATGCGGGTGGATATTATAAGACTTACCAATTCGGAGGCCGTTAAGTGTGGATAGCTTAAGCGTGCTTTCTGGACAGTTCCACTTGTCCCAAGCGAACTGGTGTTTACACTCCTTTATTCCACTCTGTGCGCCTATCTGCACGCTGCTGGCGTAGGTCAGAAACGCCTTCAGAGAGAAAAAAAAAAAAATATTTTAACCAATAACCACAAAAATGTTAAATAAATACGTGTTCCTTAAGGAATATTAAGTACAGTAGTTCGTTTGGCTCGGAACAGATTTTACGCACGACATATTCCAACAAGACAACTGCGTAATTACCTTTGGGCCTGTCATGAGAAAGTTATTAACTGTCCTGTGGAGAGAAAACAACATGTTCACATTAAATCATGACAGAGGAGAGACTAACAGATAATATGGTGTAAGAAATGAATTACATCTGAAGGAATGGACGCACCATGTAGAAGCAAGTTGGAAGAGACAGAGCATGGACAAGGCGATGGCCGAGAGGACATCCAGTTGTCCCATGGCAGCTAGTTTTCTTGTTTTCCCTGTTTCCCTGCTCTCCGATGATATTTATATACTCCAGCCCCACTGATTGACAGTTTTGTCCTGCAGGTAACGTCTTGCTGTGAAAATGCGTCAACGACGCATTGATTGCTGCGTCCCATTGACAGACAGGGGCTCGTCGGTGCATAAGTGCACTTCAAAGTAGATGCGCAGACTGTTAAACAGCCCCTCATTCACCTGTTGCTCTCAGGCTCCAATCCTTATATGCTTTTCCCACGAATATCAGGTAATGCAATTGAATTAAATCAGAGCACGACTATGCGCCGCTAAATAAAGCTATGTATGCATGCATGTCCATTATGCTTCAGGGCTACAAACTTCTGAAACGGACCAGCAGCATAACATTAAACCATCCCATCTCGATTGCCCCAAAATACATGAAATTGCTGACAATAACTACATCCATTCATATATATTACAGAAGGGCAGGAGTGGTGCTTGTTGTGTTCATGGACTGTTTGGGAAATGGCACTGGTGTCCCACGGGGGTCAACCTGGCACTACAAAGCCTCAAAGCTTTTCAGGCTGGACGCCATACAGTCATGTAAATACCGCCTGACACGTTGGCGAAATTGACATGGTCGTGATAATAGAATAATGGATGTTTCCCTGGGAAAACAACTCGATGTGAAAAAAGTCTGGAATTTACAGGAGCATAAACATTTGTTTATGCTCGAGCTGCTCCACGGTGTGGTCATTTTATTGGACGTTATCTAATTTGAAAATTTTTTGACTAAATAAAATTTAATTATAAAACGTTTGGATTTTCAATTTAAATAGATAATCCATTTAGTCCTGTGCTTAATTGTCTTGATTTCACATAATCATTCCCATCCTCAACACTCATCATGACAGTTTCTGCCACTCCACAAACTTTTGCCGCATTGATGCGGAGGATGTCCAAGCCAGTGATTAAGGTTACAGTTTTTCTATTAAATCCCTTCTAAAACACTCAAAATCCCTTAAAACAACAATCCACTCAGCGAACTGGACAATGGGGGTGGGTGGGCGGCCGAGGGTGAGGATAATCCTTTCTAATTAGATATCGCCCACATTCGTTTTTCTGCAAGACTGAAACCAAGAGCCCTTCAGCACCAGCTCCATGATTTGCGCTTAACTAAAAGCTGCTTTAAGGATTTTAATTGGTTAATAATGACAGCAGACAATAGTTGTTTTTTTTTTTGTCTGGGTAAGTACTGGATGGCTCAGGAACATCGAAACTATCAACAAGAAATTAAGGGTCAATCAAATTTTATTAACTGTTTTAAACGATTATCAGGTTGTTTACAAGGAGACTAACCAGATGTCAAATTAGGACAAAACTGAATACATGTTTACCTCAACTTATACCGCAGGTCTATTATATTTTTTAAAGATGCCATGGTTTCTTCAATACACGTTGACGATGCGATATTTTAACACATCTCACATTTTTCTCTCACATGCGAGGTGAGAGAAATGGAGCAATAAAAGGCTCAGAAGGTGACAGTTCTGACAGGCTGTTTAGGTGGCAGGAGAGGAGACGCCAGCCTGGAGATCTGGGGGGTTTAGGGGGTTTTATGGCAAGTGATCTTTAACTAAATTGCCCCATATAATGATTAGAGCTGCTGAACTCAATAATAGGTTGTTCATGTCTCATCATAAGGTAATGCTTGAATTATTCGTTAGTAGATTTACTGGTGATTTTATCAACCCTAATCGATTTTAATTAGTGCGATCTCAGTGCTTTTTATCATTTAGATGATGTGCCGTTTAACTATTAAAGCTTTTCAGTTTGCCGTTATCATCTTCATTGTTCGCCATATAATTGCATTATTATTATTATTATTTTAGATTTCAGTAAAATGTTCCCTCTCTTTCTGTGGCCAATAATAATAATAATAATAATAATAATTATAATGATAATAATAACATTTGAGTGTGGAGCTTCACAACCATTTTTTTAGATTTTAGGGCACACTGTTTCTTTTTTATCTAGTCACTTTCCCTTTAAATTTTAGCCTGACTAACCTCATTGCAAACTACTTTTTATGATTTTAGTATTTCAGACAGCATGTCATGAGAATGATAATAAACTTGGAGAGCTATAGAACAAGCCTGAGTAAAATAAAGTTGGGAATCTGGAAAATCACTAGAAAACTGAATTCCTCAACTTAAAAATTACTTAAACCTCTAAAGACGTGGTTAGTAGAGTTTGGACCGAACTTGATTCATGATTTGGCCCTTTTTGTCTTGCAAATTACCTCAATGGCATTTATTGCAACTGGAATTATATAAATAAATTGAATTGAATTGAACATACATTTAATCCTGGACTAAAACGTGACATCTATTTTTGAAACAGAGATTTTCATGTCTAAAAACATACTTATTAAGATAATGAAGTAAAAGAAAAACAGTACATTGGCAACAAGGGGCAGAAATTGCTAAATACATGCCGAGTTTAGTAAGTTTAGTAAGTTCATTCATTCATCACAGTTCAAAACCACAGTGCAAACATAACATTTTAAAAACAATTGTTATTGGAAACAGTTTGCCACTGCGTCTGTAATTTAAAGACCCTGTCATCTGTTGTGAGTTGCAGTCTACTTAGGCTGGTCTGATGAAAAATGTAAACCAACCTCAGTAGTCAAAATGTAAGTTTTTGGGGGTTTTTGGAAATCAGAAGCATCATCTACAAGCCTAAAAGCGGACAGACAGCTTGGCGTCTTACAGAATGAGCTCACAGTTTAAAAACCAGCATCTGTAGACATATTGAGGTCCATGTTGTCCATGTTAACTTGTACCTCTGTAATCATAACTGCTAATTCAGGTCAGTCAATACCGGTGTTTGAGCAGGCTCCTGCTTACTCTACTAGGACAATGTCAAAAGGAATTCTGGATGTTTTATTAAAAAACAACCATTCTGAAGTAAAATAACCCCAATGAAATTCAGTACTTTTCAGACAGTTCCCTGGTGAACATTTTGGTCACAATAACTTACATAATGCAAAGCTAGGATGTTTAAAAAAAACTACCAGCACAGTAATCTGCATACATCAAATAATATTAGGATAATCTAACAATCAATTAGCTTTAAACAATTAAATTTCTTAATTATTTGTTATCATTATTTTTGGTCACAATAAAGCAGCCACTTGGTGAAGCTTTTTCTGTGTGAAATATTGAGTCTTTCAGGAATTAAATATTTGTATTTACAAAATCTAATGAAATCCTAAAGTATTTTTTACTAAACTCTCATTATTTATTGTGTGCATACATTTTCACCCACAAGAACTGCTTTTGTTCAAGTATTTTCAAAATATCCTTGACAGAACCTTTTAGATTTTAGATTAGACCAAACAACTTCTTATCTGAACGATGTTCATAATCTCCAGTGAATGAATGTTATGTCCCTCAAGTATTATGCTCAAGATAAGTCCTCTGAATGCCTGTGAAAACATTTAAAATCATCACTTACTGTATATAAATTATTTTGTTTTCAAGAATTTACCAATTCAGAAACATTTTTTTTCAAATAATCCAAGATTGGTTCACTTTAGATAGAAATTTTGTGCTAAAGTCTGAAATATAAACCTGCATTTTTATTCAATGCAATGATTACATGTTGGAAAACTTGGTTGTATTCTATCTGCAAAGCTAGAATTTTTACATCCTTGTTTTCCCTTTGTCATGTTTAAAAAATGCAGTAGAAAAAAACTGTAGACTTTTCTTATAGGCTAACTAGCATGATACGGCCCCACATTTCCCCGAGTTCATCCAACCTACCCATCCCACTCTCATTCTGCAGCGAAGCAGTCTCTGAGCAGCTGAGTTCAGACAGAACCGAATAAGATCACCCTGCCACGTTCAGTTGGGCCAAATGCTTTGCTCCATTGCAATTGACTCTTTTTTTATTTTCTTCTATTAATCGTTTAAGATCCTGAAAATGTATTTCTTGTTTTGCATCCCGACCTCTTGGGTGATCAGCCTCATCCAGTAACTTCTTCATACATTGAACTAAGCCGGAACAGAGAGCATTTAACTGCAAGTGATCTCTCTGGCCAGTGGAGCCAGATAGATCACTTTTTGTTTTGGGTTTTTGTAACTGAAAGAAATTATTAGGAAAAAGGACTTAGCGTCATTAAAAACATGATTCCTGATAAGTTTTAATTTGACTGATGGAATAAGTTTTAATTCTGAGATATCAACAGAATCTTCCTTGCTTCTTTAAATGTATAATATTGTACATCTTTTGGAACTGATTTTTGATACATCATGAAACCAATTGCGACTGATTTTTTATGTACATTGATATAATTTAATGAAGTATACAGATTTGCTACAGTTTTGAATGTAGACAACAATTTGCACATTGACACAAATTAATGATCAATAAGCACAAAACAGACTGCTTCATGTCTTCATGTTTATTACATAAAGAAAAGTAAAAAGTTCGTTAAGAAAAAAGCCCACATGAATTGACTTCAGTTGCCCCAGTGTCCACAGACAACCCCCACCCCCCTTGCAACTGTGCAGCCTGAATGCCTACTTCTCTCCCTGTGCTACATCACTTCACCCCTCCCTAGTTTGGCAATACTGGAGACATGTTAGCTACAGGCTGACAGCACAAAACAGGCACCCAGGCTGATGTTTTTCAGATTTGTAAGAGAGCCCCACTTATTAGGGTGCCAAATATCCTATTAGCACCCAAGGGAGCTCAGAGAGCATCTTTTACTGAAGACAATGTATGAGATTCAAATACTGGGATAATCAAAAGAAAGTGCTTTTTTCTGTGGCATCTCAGCTCCTTTTCTTCATGTGCTCAAGTCAAGGTGTGGCATCTCCTTTCCTCTCCTGCTCAATTGCTGCAAAAGAAGAGCAAAAAGATGTTGTTGGATTAGGCTTGCATTGCAGTGAACCTGTGAGTGGGTGCAGGTTTTTGGTTTGCTGATACTGCAGCCATTTGTTTTGCTGCTCTCTTTGCTGAGTATGTGTGAAGGTGATGATGAGGAGCTTCTGACGGGGAAATTTGCTGCAGAGGATGAAGGACTACGCACACTAAGGCGGGGGCACTCACTCTCTTTGGTGGGCAGAGGGTTTTTCTCTTTTGTCTCCGTTTTCTTCAGCTTTGCCTTGTCGAAACGAGCGATCTCAGTCATGTCTGGCTTGTCCGACATTTTAGCTGTGAAAGATGAGACATGAACCTGAGTTTGCCATATTGACCTTTTCTTTCTAGCATCAAATCGAATGTGCATCGCAAGATCATGTATTTGCCTAGCTTACCATTTAAGATAAATGAAAATCCATTATGAGGGCTATCAGCTGTCTTAGTAACAACATGCACATAAAGGGAGTGGCTACAACATGTGCTGCTCAGACAAGTGGTTGCCTCCCACACATGCTCAGTCTACATACATGTATGCTTCTCCCAGATGCCTTTGTGGCTAACACGTGCCTGTTTTACCCAGCTGTCTCTTCCCTCTTTTGTCTCAGCATTTTTCCATTTTCCTCCAGCTTCGGTCTTTGTTCTTACTGCATCCTCCCTCATCATGTCAGTCTCTTTTTTTGTCTAATGTTCAGTCCACAGGCTCCACTGCAGTAAGACCCACAGCCTCAGGTCTAACTAATCAGACTTGTCACTGTCCAGATCCCAGCATATCTGACTAAACCAACTGTCTGTCAGAGATTCATAAGCAAGTAAGCTTCTGTAAAATTATTCTTACCACTGCAAACTTGAATGGGGCCTAAAAGGTTCTGCTTGATTTGGTTATGGGCTACCCAACCACAATGCAACATTTTTAAATATGCGGTTTTTTTTTAATCAAAGCAACCTTCAGTCTTTTACTTGACCACCTTAGTATCTTCATCAACCTGTGTCGCAAGTTAATAAATATACAAGTTCTAACCTATATTACGACCTTTACAAACCTCAATATACCAAAAATATTGCTTTATTTGTCATTGCCATAATTATCATCCTCCACGGTATCTTATCTTTATTGTTATTTCACTGCTGCCATTAGCAGCCAGCTTCAACCCATCCAGCCACACCCCAGTCCTTTGTTTGACTCATGGCAAACCAGAGCCACCATCAGTCACTGAAACAAAGACGATACAGAAGAGAAAAATGAGAGATCAGTCTTTCTTACCAATGATCCACACAGCAGGTGGGCTAAAATCCAAGGCAGAAGGCTGCAGGGAGGGTGAGAGATGCAGAAATGAGAGCGGTACAGAAGCTGAGACAGGCTGCCGGCGTGTGCTCACCTTACTGCATCCGGGCTCTGGGTATAAGAAGGAGGGAGGGGGGAGGAGGGAGAGTGAGGGAGAGCTTGGTCAGCCTTCTTCTTTCGTTAATATTAATGTTCTTAAGGGGAAAGATGTGAGGAAACAACCACTGACAGAGGACAGCTATTCAATATAGATTTCCTGAGATCAGCTATGATTATTATTCACATAATCCATAATATGTGTTATAGATTTGATACAGTGTGTGCTGAGAATCCGATGATCTGAAGGGGTTTTATTTACTTCTTTATTGTGTTAAAACTATTATAAAATATAATATAATAAGTTAGTAATGGCTCAATAAAAACAATTAATTAACATGTTGATGATTATTTTAGTGATTTTATGCTAACAAACAGCATTTGTAACAAACTGTCGCAAAGCCAACCCATGTTATAGGGAACCCTAAACAGCTTTTAATGTGGGGCTGTTTCAGTTACCATCACTTACCACAGCTTCGCTAAATATCTGCTTTATCATGCATACAGTATTTGAACATTTACACAACAAAATGATGGTTTACAACTGAATATTGTTGAACAAAATATAATAATACAATAATAAATCGTTGTAATGCAAAGGGACATCTCAGATTTGACCTTTCCCCTGCATTACCTGCTTTTCTCAAGGTTTCTTTAAAATGTTCTAGCTAAACTTTTAGGTGTAGCTGGAATTCCTACACACAAGTGGCAGCCTGGAATCCCCATGATATTTAATTTCATTTGACCTTTAACAATTGCTATGCTCATAGAAAAAAATAGTGTGAAAGCCTGTAACACTGTCAAAGTTTTACTTATAAGAATGACCATATGTAACCCCAATTCTGCCTCTGACTTGTTGAAGAGCTCCTTGAGACAACTGATCTCCTGGAACTACATGCTGCCAAGAAAAGAATGGAGTACAGGGGTTTTAGTGAGAAAGAACCCATCAACAAGTCTTGGCACTTCAGAAGAGAACAACCCTTTACAATACATGTCTTTGTTTACATCATTTGCTAAGGTACATCTGTCTATTTTTGTGTAAAGGCACAGTTATGCTCCCTTTATGCACATAAATAGGTCCACCCATTTCCAAAGTTGTCAAGTGTCACTGCCTCATGTGTTGATCTCATTGGCATGGTTGTCAGGCAATGAAGCCACTAGAGAGCAGTTCTAAGTTAGCTTCCAAAGTCATAAGAGTTTCAGACACCAGACACGATCGTGTACATTCCCAGAAAGAGATTTGTTTGTGTCACTTTAGCCAAATGCAATCATTAATAGTTGATCTTAGTGGGATTAATAACAAATTAATTACTGATTACACTGCTTAAGCATCCATTGTTGTGTTGATTCAAAATAAATCTTAACTAAATAGAGAAATATCTTTGCTTTTTGACTTGCAATTGAGATCACTCAATGAATAAGAAAATAATTTATCTTTCAGTTTGTTTGTTTGTTTGTTATAACTATAAAATTAAGTAATTTATGAACATCAATATAATTTATTAAAGCTTAAAGATGCCACACTGTACATCGGAACCTTATACTGATAGCACTTGAAATAAAAAACTTTTTTTGTTTCTAGAGAAATGCAGTTTTTGAAGAAATCTAATATTTTTTGTATGAGTAATGCTGGTTAAAAAACATACATATAAAACAGAATTTTGTCAACTTATGTTGGGACGAATGCATTCAAATAGCTCAATACACATCACAAAATGTAATGATAGTCTTTAAGAATCAGTCACTGCAAATGTCAAAATATTGTATGTATAAATACATTGAACGATTACTGATATGGCGACTGTGGTTCAGTAGGAAGAGTGGTTTTGCAATCAGAAGGTTGTGGGTCGATTCCAGCTTTGAGTGGTCTGTATAACTGGAAAGGCACTGTATAAGTTCAGTCCTTTTACCACTTCATTTTACCCTAGTCAATCATGATGGAATGTATTATAGTAACGGCAACTTTAGAAGATAAACTATTCATCATACGATTTGATTTTCAAAATGCAGAAGCACTTTTCATTTAGACTGGTTTAGAATCTTCTTATCTTCTCAGTTCAATAACGTTTCAGCTAGAGACTAAAAGTTATTATAATAATTTGCAACATCTGAAACCTTAAGACTAAGCTACAAAAACAGCTTTTTTAAGATTCAAGTTTTTTCAGATGTGTTTGGTAAAATTAAAAGAAATTCCTAAAAAAAACATTAAACATCATGTCCATAATAGGCATATTAAATGGTATTCATCAGATTAATATTTGTGCGATCTGTCTCATTCTTTAGTTTTGCAGCTTATGAAGCACTTCTCGATCACATCTCACACTACTAAAGCCCTGACGTGAGGAGCTCACTGTGCTCTGCTTACATCACTGAAACCTGCTGCTCTTTAAGCCTTTAATCTTCCCTGAGGTCTGGTTACAGCTTGCTGACCGTAGCTGCTGAGAAAATGTGGCTTAGAAAAGACTGCTCATCTCACAACAGCATGAGTCAACATGACCTCAGGCACTCAGAAATGATCAGATGGTTCATATAAAACACTCTCCTTTTATCTCACGTTCCACCCATACACCCCCAGCTTTGATAAACAGTTTTATCCATTTAAACTATCATCAGAAACAGCGTTTCAGTGTTTCATATGATTGTGTACTTTCGAACTAATTACACATGTTGTGCTTTATAAAATATTAGAAAGTGAGAACTAAAAAGTACATAATTTTAAATGATAAAATTGAGCATGAGCTTTTGAAATTTTCTGGATATATATCTCTTAGCTGTTTCGTTATGAATCCATATGAAATGACAAACAAGGTCAAGGTCTCTGCACTCTGTGTGACATCATATCACTGGATGACTGTGCATTTTTGGAGATTACGTCAACACCATGATGGTTTAAGTGAAGATTACAAGAGATCTAATAAAAATACTGCAGCACCACCTACTGGCAATTCAGCAGAATAGCTACACAAAGGAGAATTTCAGGCTTACTGATGTAAGCTGAGGAATAGTAATAATAATAATTAGAATAACCTGCAGTCTTGTCACAGTTTAAGATAATGTCACATTCAGCACTGAGATTATCTCCTAATGCAATTGGCCTTTGGTGTTCCTTGCATTTCGAAGCTTTTCATATTACTCACTGCTCATGTTTCCACTGAACTGTTTGTTTATTTGAAATACAGTGGAGAGGAAAACATCTTTGACCTTCTCTGACTTGCCCAGGCTCTCCTATTAACCTTTCTGTTTGAAATGTTATCACATCTGAAGCTCAGAGATGAGCTGCTCCCTGACAAAGGTCAGACTCAAGCCAAATGACCTGTCAGGAAAATCTGACAAACCACTGCATGTTGCGGGGTGGACGATGCCCTAGTAAACCTTTTCATGCATCAAACTGTTCTAGGGGCTGTTTGACTTTGTCTAGATGAATGACATTGTCCGAGATCAACATACTGAAGTTCAACAAGAATACAGCAGCCAGGGGATGGCAGCTTTGCAAAAGTTAGGTAAAAACAGTATCAGACATGTCCTGCTGTAAACTCAACAAAGGGGGGCAGCACAAGACTGTTTAAACTCAGAGCTTTCCACAAACTCAAGGTCCACCAGAGTGCACTCCTATCTAATTCTACCCAACAGCCTAAATCCTACTGTCACTAATGTGACTTGAAAAAAGTCCTGACACTTTGTCAAGTGCCGTATAGCCCAAACTTATCTTTTCAAAGTATGCAGAGTTTGAAGCCTGAGAAATTAGTGGATTCAGTGTGACTCTACAAGACACATAAGGAGAGGGGACTTGAAAAATGTCAGTTCAGCAGTGAAGCTTTACTCACTAAAGCATCATTCAGTGTCATAAATATGACATATGACATATGTCACAGTTCTTTTAGCACAAGTCTAAATCTGACACAGTATGGATGGTATGGAACATGAACATCGTTATTTTTGTATCCTACTTATATACATACCTGATTCAGTGGCTTCATAAAGTGTTCCTACCCCTTAAAAGTTTTGACATATTTTCATGTTACACCCACAAATTTCAATGGATTTCCTTTTGATTCCGTGTGGTAGACCAGCACGATGCAGTGCACTATTGTGAAGTGGAAGGAAAGGATTCAAGTTCTAGCTTTTACCAATAAAAATCTGAAAAGTTTTGTGTATATTTGTGTTAAGCTACACCAAATCAATAGTTTATATAAACACCTTTAGCTGCTGCAAGTTTTTTTGGGTTACGTCTTTTAGCTTTGCACGTCTAGAGGCCACATGTTTGCCCATTTTTCTTTGCAGATGATCCCAAAATCAGTCAGATGGATGAAGAGCATCTGTGAACATTGTTTTTCAAGTCTTGCCACATATTTTTACTTAGATTTAGGTTTGAATTTTGGTCTGGACTTTAACTGGGCTGATCCAACACAAGTGTGCTTTGATATAAATTCCACTGTAGCTCTGATGTATTGGGCTGTGCTGTTGCAAAGGTACATTTTTCATCCAGGATTGCCCCAAAATCTGTTTCATCCATCTTTTCATCCATCACCTGAGCAGCTTCACTGTCCCACCCTCACAGCATAATGCTGCCACCACCATATTTTTACTTTGGTGTGCAGTGATGTGCAGTGTTCTTATGACTTTTGTCTTGCTACGATATTATAAGGCCAGATTTGTGGACTGCTTAATCTAAACTCTAAGTCTCAGAGGAATTTTGTGTTATGGTATGCAATTTTATCTGTGACAAAAGGCAATTTACACTCCTGTAATAGGAAAAAATGAGCAACACATGAATTCAGTGACATCTACCTATTTTTCACCAAAAAAATCACATTCTGCACAAAATTTACAAGCATGGCTGCAAAAGAAGAGATCACAAGACTGAGCTATCTTCAGACCTGATTTGCCTCTTGTAGGAAATGTTTAAATGTTGTGTAAAAAAACTGTGATCTTCATCCAATGCTTTTACACACTTTGGAAATATGTTTGCATAAAAAATGGGGCAAAACAACATCTAAAAAATTTATTTGTTCATCCTATAATCTATTTGAAGTGTTACAGGAAGTATCAGCTCTACTGGCCCAGCTTTTTTGGAACATGTGGCTGTAAAGAAAATACGGATGGATGAATAAATGACATAAAACTTAACTGCTAAAACCAAAAAAGAGTTCAAGGTATGCTTTTTATCTTCAGGGGACAGTTTGTTGATAGCTGGCAGCAGAACATAGAAGAAAAAAAAAACACTTGCAACATACATACTAAAATAAAAAAGAAACCTAGATCTGATGTTTGTTTGTGGCACAAGTGGCCTTTATTTTGCAGCATACGGACAGGAAATGGGCAGAGAGAGAAAGAGGGAAGACATGAAGCAAATAACTCATAGCCTCTGTATGTGGTTCACACGCTCTACCTCTACACCAATCGCTGAGAACTGCCTGAGAAGAAATGTTTTAAGTTCAAAGTGTCAGAAAGTAGTAAAAATAAAGAATACTATTCTGTTATTAATATGCAGGTAAAATACCTAATATTATGTTTTACCAGAATTCTCTTTTTGTCAACTCTTGATTTTCAGTGAGTTTGTTTTAACAGTAAAAAAAAGTATTTAGAAATGTTATTTTGTGAAATAGACTTTGTCTTTGTCTCATTCAAATATGATTTCACTGTGCCTCTGATACTGTGTGATTTACAAATCCTAATCATGATTTAGAAAAATGTATCAGCTTTATAGCCATAGGTCTGCATTTGATCAAGTGGGAAAAAACACAGATGACATTGACAATGTTTATGTTTTAGGCTAGCTGATGTCTAAAGTTTGCGAGGGAAGTAATACAATATCATACAAATATATTGTACACTGCTCAAAAAAATAAAGGGAACACTCAAATAACACATCCTAGATCTGAATGAATGAAATATTCTCATTGAATACTTTGTTCTGTACAAAGCTGAATGTGCTGACAACAAAATCACATAAAAATCATCAATGGAAATCAAATTTATTAACCAATGGAGGCCTGGATTTGGAGTCACACACAAAATTAAAGTGGAAAAACACACTACAGGCTGATCCAACTTTGATGTAATGTCCTTAAAACAAGCCAAAATGAGGCTCAGTATTGTGTGTGGCCTCCACGTACCTGTATGACCTCCTTACAATGCCTGGGCATGCTCCTGATGAGACGGCGGATGGTCTCCTGAGGGATCTCCTCCCAGACCTGGACTAAAGCATCCGCCAACTCCTGGACAGTCTGTGTTGCAACCTGACGTTGGTGGATGGAGCGAGACATGACGTCCCAGATGTGCTCAATCGGATTCAGGTCTGGAGAACGGGCGGGCCAGTCCATAGCTTCAATGTCTTCATCTTGCAGGAACTGCTGAAGGATGTTGCAGGCAGCAGATCGCTCTCCACGGTGTCTCCAGACTCTGTCACGTCTGTCACATGTGCTCAGTGTGAACATGCTTTCATCTGTGAAGAGCACAGGGCACCAGTGGCGCATTTGCCAATCCTGGTGTTCTCTGGCAAATGCCAAGCGTCCTCCACGGTGTTGGGCTGTGAGCACAACCCCCATTTGTGGACGTCGGGCCCTCATACCACCCGCATGGAGTCGGTTTCTAACTGTTTGTGCCGACACATGCACATTTGTGGCCTGCTGGAGGTCATTTTGCAGGGCTCTGGCAGTGCTCCTCCTGTTCCTCCTTGCACAAAGGCGGAGGTAGCGGTCCTGCTGCCAGGTTGTTGCCCTCCTACGGCCTCCTCCACGTCTCCTGGTGTACTGGCCTGTCTCCTGGTAGCGCCTCCAGGCTTTGGACACTACGCTGACAGACACAGCAAACCTTGCCACAGCTCGCATTGATGTGCCATCCTGGATGAGCTGCACTACCTGAGCCACTTCTGTTTGTTGTAGAGTCCGTCTCATGCTACCAAGAGTGTGAAAGCACCACCAACATTCAAAAGTGACCAAAACATCAGCCAGAAAGCATAGGTACATTATTATCAAATAGTTCAACATGCTTCCATATGATTATCATGTTCTGTTGTCTTTCCCATTTAATGAGTGGCAAAGCGAAATGTGTTACTTTGTCACATGATATTTTTAAGTTTAAGATAAAAATATTCAGTTACATTTATTTTTTTGAAATTGGGAGTGATAATAAATGTACCACAGCTGATTTATTTTTTAAAGCAATAGATTCTTCATTTTTGATGTTTTGTTTTCCCCCTGAATGCCTTAATGCACTGCTTTTCTAGCTACGTACTTTAATGTAAAAAATATACAGCTGCGATGAAAACAGTGGAGGGAGCTGTAAGCCAAAAGTACAACAGTATAAAGAATTTAGTTGTCTCATTCATTGGTTGGTACCTTTGTTTTAAGAACCCTTTCTCTTTTTCCACATACTCCTCATTTTTCCCAAATGTGAATGTTTTTGGCTTTCATGATCTTCATGTCATCCAGCTGAGTATTTTTTACTGTCACTGGAGCGGGGTGAGTCTTATCTTTCTCAGAAATTGCAAAGAAAAAGAAAAGCCTATTTGCCCTTGAAGACGCTCTTGGTGCACTTCTTGTTTCTCTTCTTTGGTCGATTGGACAAAGAAATGCAGCTGGCTTTCTGAGAAACAGAGGACGTTCGTCATCATCCGAGCAGATGGACAGTGATGTTAAGTGCTCAAAACAATATGGGCAATTTTCTGCCATTTTTACCTGATAACAAAAAACGCTAGCATGATTATAAAATAAAAGCCACGACTGCAGTGTACTTACCACATGGACATAAACAAGGCCAAGGCCTTAAAACATTTTTCCTATTTAACTTTGTCCGTCATAGAGTGCTGAGCTGACAAGTCTAGCTGGCAAGTTTTGTGCAGAAGATCCATTGCTCCGCGTTTTTTAAGGGACTTTGATGCATGAGGACAACGCAGGCTCAGTAAAACCAGATAAGCAGTCTCTACTCAGGCTCATGATCTTTACAACTGATGATGCAGAGTCTGATTGGAGCTCTATGTTCCATCATCCAGCCAATGAGCTACGAGTATCTTGGTGTGGAGGACTTATCTCGCCTAACCAGCTTGAGGACAGTGACAGAGATGGAAAAAAGAAGAGGGAGGGCAGAAGATAGAGAAAGAGATGAGGAAGGAGGATAAGAGAAATACAGATTAGATCTTCCACAGGTTAGAGCATTGATACAGACAACTTGTCTTTTATAGATCCTATCAGGAAACGGGGGGGGGGGGGGGGGGGGGGGGGGTCAGTCTGTTGATTTTTTTTTCTTTGGTTGTATTTGCTACTTTCGTAAATTAGTCTTGCTGGAAAATTAAGTGATATCGGTTTAGGGTTTGTTAGCAAATTCAACAAAGAAAACATCCTCTCTGTCAATATTCTCTCTCATCATCAGCTTATTCACACGTTAAACAACGGTCTGGAGTAGATTAAATCAATGATTAGTTTCTTAAATCCTTCCATCAGTAAATTAAACACAACTCAACAAGTTTGCTTATATTATACTGGAAGCAAGGGTTTTAAAGGTAGGCTGTTGTCTCAAAGACAGCAAAAGGGAGGTTGCTGGGTCTGTGTAGGTTTTGTTAATTGGATTTTGTCATTAAAAACCACAGGCAAAAAACAAAAAAACAAGTAGTTATTTGATTTTTATGTTAAACTGCTTATGTGAAAATGAAATTTGAGATGTTCTGAGTCGTCTGGCTGAATAAAGGATTAGGAACATTTTACAATTAGTTTAATTTTTGTTTTATGTTAAAAAAACACCAAATCTTTAACTCAGAGAAAGTAAAAATTACCATTTGTTTTTCATATTTATAGACAGGCACCGGATTCAACTAGCATATTGTGACTTCAGGAGGCGCATCTTGACCAATATGTACCATAGAGCAGGTTTGTTTAAAGTGTAAATACAGTAAAGCATTTGTCAGTTCGCTATGTCCATAAGCACAAATAAGCCAGGCTTTCACAGTGTGTAGGGAAAACAGTTTGCGAACATATTGCTTTTTTTAATTATTAAAGCCTCATTCAGAATTATAAATAATGATAATATTATACCAGACAACACATAGGTTTGCTATGAGACTAATTAGGATACAGAGCATCAATCTAAAGACAGAGACCAGTTCCTGTGATTTCAACTTATTCCCATCTGTCCCTATTTCTGCCTATATTTATACTCAGTATAAAATAAAAACTGTCATACATATTATTGTGGCTTACTTTAAATGCTGTTATACAACCTATTTAATGCTTACATAAGAAGTCTGTAGACTACAGATATTCTGATGGTTGTTATTAGAAAATATGAACATATATGCACCTCAAAAACAGTTTAGACCTCAGCCGTTTATATTTGACCCTCCTGTCTCTCTGTAGAGTAAGAGAGACTGTATAAAATCCTTCACTTCTCAGATAACACATTATGTGAGTGTCAGTGTTGCAGTCCTACTTCTAATGTCAGTCATGAATGTTTTTCATATATCCTCTAATGTATGAGAAGTGACTTCAAGTAATTTGTTTTGAACATTGACATTTTGCTTGCATTAAGGGTGGTGGTGGCGACAGTGGTAGGGGTTCATCCTGTATGTAAACGGTGAGTAGCTGATTCAAACCCCCATTCTCTCTGTCTCAGTCGTTGTGTGCTTGGGCACGACACTTTAACCACCTTTCCTGCTGATGGTGGTCAGAGGGCCCGGTGGCGCCTATTGTATGGCAGCCTCACTTCTATTAGTCTGCCCCAGAGGAGCTGTGGCGACAATGTAGTCTACCACTGTCAGTGTATGAATGGGTGGATGACTGATTGTAATGTAAAGCACTACAATGTCCTCGGACTTGATAAAGTGCTATACAAGTGCAGTCCATTTACCATTTTTACATTTACATTCAGGTCATGATTCACCAGAGTTACTGGGGTCTCCATTACATTTATATCAGAGGATGGCTGTAACTGCGAACATTTCAGTTCAAGGTTGATGCTGTAAATGATATATTTATTTAAAGTTGCTGTGTTAATACTGTTCAGGAAATTAATTAAAGGTTTCAGTATTGTTTTTTTAACATGTTGTGATAGTGCGATGGATCTGTGTTTCTGGGTGTAGTGGACTGATGCTCTGCATCAATCTTTACATTTACTCTTTTTATACAAATAAATGTTTAAACATTCACACATTCCTCGAAAGGGGAAAGCCAAGGTGTGGAGAATTCAATTCAATTCAGTTTATTTATATAGCGCCAATTCACAACACATGTCGTCTCAAGGCACTTCACAAAAGTCAGGTACATGCATTACAATTAATCCGAATCATTGAACAGTGCAGTCAGATAGAGAAGAAAAGCTCCCCCCAGATTCACAATGTATAATTGGTTGAAGAGTGTTATCTGACATGCCAATAAACTACACACCTCCACAAAATTGTGGAGCAATATACTTTATTGTAGAGATTGTTTTTACATTCAGTCATCAGTTTTCCTGAAGACTTGATACTCCACGTGAAAACTAATCCTCTAATTTGAATCCCATATAATTTTATGTTTATATTTTCCAAGATAGCATCTATAAGCATACTACTATTTTGAGTCTGTCTTTAGTTTATATTTGTAGGTACAATTTATGCACTTTTTCACTATTTTAGTGCTATATCCAACAGAGAATACAAATCCAAGGCAGTGTGCTGGACAAATGAATAACAATTGATAGTGAAAGGTACCATGCAAATTTAACAGAAGAGGGAGCTAAAATTTCATCATTTTCAGCACCAGCTGGAAACTCATTGCATATTGTTTATGTGTACACCTTAGTGGATATGATCAGAATTCATGCCAATCTTAAGAAATGGAAAAAAAGGTGGATGTCAGTCAAATGGGAGAACAATGATAGACGCTGATCATGTCTTTTGTATGCCAGTATCTATGGTTGTTCGGTCATGTTTTTAGAATTGGAGATGTGAAGAAATCCATAGTAAAATAGAGGAATACATAATATAATAAATAATATATTAATCTTTTGTTTCTTCTAAATTAGATTGATGTTGTGGGCTAGACTATTCAGGAGCAAGTGCTGCACAACAACATTTCTTCTTCCATAACAAATGAAGCTTTATTTAGTATCACATAATTTTTGTAAATCTGGACATTTTTCTGACATATCAGCAATTTTAAATAATTTTCTTTCACTTCCCAATTATGCAGTTCTTTGTTTTGGAGTGTCACATTCAAATCCTTCCAAAAATGCAACAAAGGTTGTAGTTTTAACTTTGTGAAATGTGAAAAAAGTTTTTTGGGGGAATGGTTACTTTTGCAAGGCAGTGTATTTTAATTCTGGCTAAAGGCAAGACGGGAAATGTTAAAATCCACTCAGCTAACTGAGTATTGAAATGAGTACACTTGTGGTCTACATGTATTGAGCCATTGCATTATTCAGCACAGATTGTGCTACAGTCTTTGAACCAGAACATTAGATGGTGTCTCAGGGGGTCAAGCCACTGAAAACAAAACTAATTCTGCGTTTGAGAAAGAATTCTCCAAAAGACACGATGAGTGCAAAAAGCATTGATCGCTTTTACTGTTCTCAGATTCCTTCTGAGATCTGTGTATGACTTACAAAGTAATTTACTGCTTGGTCAAAAGTTTGAAATTTGTGCTGGAGGCTGATGAAAGTCACTTCCAAAGAAATAACCTGACATGGCCAGCTGTTTTATAGATATGAGTTGTCAGATTTTGTTTTTAAGCCCTATTTCTATTATAACTGGGAAAGTGCTAAAAAGAATTCTAGCTACCTTTTTTCTAAGTAATCAAATAGGAGATGTTATTGGTGCTCCACTGTCATGTCCATGAGGATTCTTCTCTCAGTAGCCAGACGATGATGTAGTCCCTTTGTGACCCCTTTACAGTAAAATAGCTTTTAGTGCTCACTGTCTTGTTCAGATTACTGTTGTGTGGGCTGAGTGAATCAGAGTAGCTTTTCATGGATTATTGTGTCAAACACAAACCAGGTTATTTCTAAGTTGTTGTATAAATATGCGTTGATGATTAAGAAACTGAAATACCCTCTTGTCACAGTTTTTAACACAGCTCAGCAAGTGAAGTTTAGTTTTCAGGGGATCTACAGCAAAGTTACAGTATAATACATTTAATACTAATTTAACCTTATTTTAATTTAAAGGTTATGTCCAAACTATTTTTCACCATAATACAAATATATATATATACAAAAAAAAAAACTAAAATAAACAAATATCTCAAGTTTAAACTCAGATTTGTATGTCAAATTTTCTTAATTTATATTTTGACCCAGATGGTGAAAACGGTCATTCCTGCCATATATGGAAAGTGAAACAGTGGAATGACGAGACCTTCTTTCCTAGCGCATGGCGATGTGTGAAGGACTCACAATTTATTTTCATTAGCATCTAAAAATCTGTGTTTTTGTTTGCTTGCTTGATTATTTTTGTACTTCAGAATGTCAAAAGTTTGTTTCCGAATTTCGAGAAAACAGCTGATTGGGTACATTTTTATAAACTAGGCAGTTTCATGCCAAAGTAGCAGCCATCCATTGTGAATGGCAGCTTTAGCTCTGGTAAGCACCACAAATCCATATTGCACATATAAACATGCTGCAAACATACTTGCAATCCATGCTACTTTCCTGAGAACAGCAGGAAGGGCAAAATGTAGGATTTGACCCAGAGTCATAAAATTTGTTCTGGACACTATGCCACGCCTGGCAAACAGCTATTTTATCAAGTACATTTGTTTACAATCCTATTATTCTGTCCTATTATTTGACAAAGAAACTATAGCACTACTTTGACAGCCACCCTATTCTGTTCGTTTACATAAACATATGCCGGTAAATGTCAACAATCAAACAAAATTGTAATTAAGTCCTTCAAAACATAAAACCACCACAGAAAATAAATTCCCCTCCCTAAAATGTACAAAATTATGATTCCATCTCCCATAACAACGAACCTAAAACAAGTGATACACAACACAGCATTCACTAGTCCCCAGGCTGCTCATAGCCTAGCTGTTGTGGTTCATACTTTATTTTGATTTTACATTATCTTGTTATCTGTACCTATACATTTGTTTAGTAAATTTGATTAATACACCTTTTTAATCAATTGTTTGTATTAAATGTCGATGTCCGTTTAATTAGTCTTTTTATTTTTTATCTTAGTTTTAACAGGCTTATGAAGAGTTTGGAATCAGAACTTTTTAGAATTGATTTATATGCCTCTAGTGTATTGTCGTCTTTACCAACACAGTTGTGTGTTTTAGTGCTCCAATTACAAATTTCTTCACATCTCGTTAGATTCCATTTCTTTCATGTTTGCCTATACTTAGCTTAGTTTTATGTCATTGTTCAATATTTAACTTTCATTGTTTCTATCTTACACTTTGTGTAGCTTTTTCTTTATACATAAAGTGCTTCAAAAATAAAGATCTATTGATTGATTGACTGATTAATTGATTGATTGGTGGAGTATAATTACATACAACTAGGTTTTCAATAATTCAAGTGTGAAAGAAAATATAAGCTGTGATTTTATTGTTTTACAAATAGCCGTGATCATCTACAGATGGAGCAGTTTAGTTAGTTTAGTTTAGTTATTTGGATATTAATAACATACATACATTCATTGCTCCAATGCACAAAATAGACAAAAATACATCCGAATAGGAGTGGGTAGAAGTAAATAACTTATATAATCCCACCCCTTCATACAACCCTGTCCAAAATATTTTTTGTGCTTATGAACTTCAGTTTTTTTTTTTTTTTTATCACTGACATATTTTGGAAAAATGATTTAAATAATGTATAATAATCAGTTTAAAACATTCTGCTGCAGACCTAATTATTTATATATTTCTATTTTCTCTTAATGAATTGTCTTGCCTCCTTCAGCTTTGTCAGCTTATGTTTCAGGGCTTTTGAAACAAGAGATCAATAAAGAGGTTGGCCTGCCAACGTGCAGAAGTGACAAGGTCTGCATTTAGAGATGCAGGTTTATTCAAGCCAGCCAAGACATCAGCAGAGGAGAGGAAAAATCTTACATTAGGGTCAAAGACAGGACATATTCTGCACACACACTTTTGCCCAGTGGCAAACACACACAGTGCTTCTGTTTTCATTTCACAGTTTATGAAGAAAGGAATTATGGATCAATGAGGTGGTGGCTCAGCTTCTTGTTATGTTGACAACACTGAGCTGAATAAAGGATTTTTGGGTGGATGAAGCCACGTGCCTCTGAAATCCAAAAACACCCCTCTTCTTCCTTTCTCTTCAGAAATTATTAATATACCAGGCACAACCAAGCTTCTCATATGCCTTCTGAGTAGGCAAAATTGATCCATGATAACATACCTGAAGCAAATATATGGAAGCACAGGAGGTTGGGGAATGAGGATAAGCATCCAGGGACCAGTTTTTTGTGCAACCTTCTGCAGTGTTGGCAAAAAAAAAAGCTGATTTTGTTGTGTTGCTGCAGCTAATCGTCGAGCGGATGCGTGGAGATACCCTTTGAGGAATCCCCGGCTCATGCACCTGAGAGGCTTTGTAATTCTCCTTTTGAAACAGAAAGATTAATAAATTTCCCTTTGACTGCATTAGGATTGAAGGGGAAAAAAACACAAACTCATGACACAACCCTAGATGACTGCATACGTCTGGGCGGGCGTGCACGTTCGGCAGCATCATCGTCGGCACAATATGCGGAACGTTATCTCCACACAGCCACCTGTTTATATGAAGGGAGTCAACAAACATCATATGAATTCCAATAAGGCTCACCCTCAGAGTACACACACTATATCATCGTGGGACTATAGCAGTGTTCACTATAATCTAAATCCCTTATTTGAAAGCTTTATGTATATCTGTGTGTGTATGTTTGTGTGTGTGTGTGTGTGTGTGTGGGTGTGTGTGTCTCTGAGTGTGTGTGAGGCGAGAGGATGGTGCTTAGGATACAGATTAAAACTGACAGTGTTTAGTTGTCTCTTGGGGAAAGGAGCAGAGGGAGGTTAAGACAGTAGGAGTCAGCAAAGGATTGATGGCATTAATTAAGTACAATAAAGCCCCTCCGATATGTGTTAGATAAAACAGAATTTAAAAGGCACCTCTTTTAAAGCACATATTAGTCATAGATTTGTGGCAATATATAGCCAAATACAACAGTTAACCAAACCTGTTACTAACCCTTTTGCTACATTGTGTATCATTCTTTGCTTTGCAAAAGTGTTTGAAAGCCTTAAACGTCTTTGCATTTTTTTACATTACAACCACATATTTCAGTGTATTTTAGTGAGATTTTGTGTGATAGAACAACAAAAAGTAGTACATCACTGTGAAGAAGTAAAAGCATACTTGCTTTTATTTCTTTTTAAATAAAAATCCAAAAATTGTTGTGTGCATTGTGTAATCAACCACCTTTAATCTGATACCCTAAATAAAAATCAGTGTAGCCAACTGACTTCAGAAGTCACCTACTTATAAAGCAAATCTTATTATAAATACAACAGTTTTTTTATGGAAGAATGGCAAACAGAAAACCATTGTTAAAAGGATATGAAACTCATATTTAAAGTTTGTAGGGACACAACAGGAAGATGCTCTGGTCAGTTGTGACCAAATGTAACCTTTTCAGCCTACATTAATTATTTTATGTGTGAAGAAAAACACATCTCCATGAATGAACAATTTTAATAGTGAAACACGGTGGTGGCAGCATCATGTTATGGGGATGCTTCTCTTCAGCACGGATAGGCAGTGGCACAAAAAGTGGGTGTGGACTTTATGTGGCACATTCGTGATGCTGGGAAATTATTTTAGTTGGCATTTTCTGTATTGAACAGCTGTTAATGTATGTGTAAATGATTTGATCAATAACAGAGGGATAACACTGATTATGCACCCATCCGCTCCTTCAACTCCTTTTGTGTAAACAGAAAACGTAAGAGGGAGAAGGATAAAGATGTTGTAGGGATGAAAAACAGCTTTTCAAATTGGTTGAAAGACAGTAGGTGAGTTCTGTCAGTGTATCAAGAGGCTTGTAAATATTCAGGTTAGGTAAAGCTACTACTAGTAAAATGGTTACTGCTGTCTTGCAGTTGTGTGCTGATCAGTTTTTACAATATAACAGGTCATGACAAGAAAAATGAAGAGACTTGTTTGTGGTCTTTTGCTGTTCGGACAGTAATCATCTGTTTAACTAGATACTGAATCATAAAACAGATAAATTATAGAACTTGGGATTGATAGAATTGAGTTTAAATGTATTCACTTGGATATAACACTACAGTGCTGTTGTGCTGGATCTGATAAGTCTTATCGGATGCAGCGTCCAATCAGTAGCTGATATCCAACAAGGATTACATTTAAAAAGTTTTCTGTTTTTTATATGTGATTTGACAGCAGTATTTTTGAAACCTCCTTCACACAAAGTTCATGTCATTCAGCTTTGAGGATGGAAAGAAATAACCAGGACAGACAGGGGAAGGCGACAGGTTGGTATGAAATTAGGTGGACGTGTAGGAACAGCCTCTTAATACCAAGTGATTAATTTTTAAATATTATTTATACTGAAAAGTGCATTAGCAGGATGTGTAATTTAAAAATAAAATATTCAAAGCTGTTAAATAATGCTTGTTTGAGCAAATGACTTAAAGGGGAGAAGAACACAGGCAAGGGGCGAGGTATTCCTACCATGCCTCTGATGGTTGCATCTGCTGAGAGATCCCTTAATAAGTTGAAGCATTTCCAAACATGCCTTCATTGGAGTATGAGCAATGATCACTTGACCCAGTTAGCAGTAAACTATATTGAAAACAGTGTGGCACACTCAATCTCATTTTATGCGTGAGCAAAAGGCGCAACATGTAACAATTTTGCGTTGACATTCTTACATAGAGAACAAACTGTTGTTCAGATTAAATAAATAAATAATAAATAAGGTTTATACAAATGAACATAACAAAGAAAACTGCGTGGGGTCATGGGGGCTCCTGCATGTCCGCACACCCCTCACGAAGTAGGTAGTTGAGCCCCTGTGGATAGAGAAGCTGTTTCCAGTGAATGGGAAGGTGGATGGAACTAAATACAGGTCAGTCCTGTTAGACCTCTTAGATGCTGTCAAAAGCTTGAGACAGTGGTGAAGTTCACTGTCCTGCAGGATTGACCTAGCCACGCAGCCAGAGCTACACTGTAATGATCTAATAATAATAATATGTCCTAGATCCAAATCTGATTGAGAATCTGCAGCAATACTTGAGATTTTCTTTTTGACACATTTCCCGAAAGGCTTGCAACTGTAAATGGAATAAAAAGTGGTTCTGTGGAGTTAAATTTTTTTGCAAACACCAGATTTTTTTTCTGTCAACACATTTTTGAAATTATGTATGCTTTTTATTTAATTTCAACTACATTGTGTTGATCTGTCACATAAAATCCCAACAAAATGCAAGGAATTTTGTGGTTTTAAAGTGACAAATTGTAAAAAATATCTTGGGGCATGCATTTGCAAATCACTGTATTTGGATATTCACCTCACATCCTACTCTCGTTTTAAGCAAGGAAACAAGACTTTTTCACAGGAAACATGTTGAGAATTAAAGCTGTTAATCTTAAGGATTAATACAATTGAGTTCGCTGGATAGTGGTAATGCCTCGTTTCTTAAGCCTTGCCCATTAGGCACCTACAGCTGTCACACTTGGATGGCTTCACAGGAAATTGCCTGGTTTTACGAAGTTGACGGTCTGCCAGGGCATTTGAACTGAAACACAGAAAAGCACTTACACACACTCTCACACACAACACAACAAGCTTTTTTTTCTCTTCTTCTTTTCCTTTGGCTTTTGGAGCCCAATTACGAGTTTCGGCATGTGTTTGTCCGTGTGCATGAATGCGTCGGTGCGTGTCTTGCAGGCAGGTGCTTTAGCAAACCTTGACTGTCAGATTTCATGCACCATGGGCAGTGCCACAAACACACACACACACTTTGTCTTGGAGATGTAGAGATGATTGGCCCCCGGTTCCTTCAGGAGGCGTTTTCAGATGCAGCAATCTTCAGGAGCCCATTGTGTACTGGCCACCAATTACTACACCTTCTCACCCGATCATCTTGAACCAGGTGTTAACGGAGGATTGAACAGCTCGTCAGTTTACTTCCTCAGTAACATGAACTAGAAGAATACCCGGATATTCTTGCTGTATGCCTGTCAGTATTGCATTTTATTATTCTTCCCTGTTATTTTCTAGAATAGGAGATTATCATTGTGTGAATGCTGAAGGCATTCATGCTATTGAGATCCTGTTTCTCTTTATTCTTTATTATTCCGTCTTCTTATTATTATTCTGTTTGCTTACATACACTTTTTGATTCGCTTCTCCTTCTGCATACTTTGTGCTATTTTAACCGTTCAAATATTCAGCCCTTTCAGGACATTCCGGCTATGACATTTGGTATTTATACCTTTTATACTTTTTAAAGTATTCAGCTTTTTATGTTTTTTTTTGCTCCTATTGAAATGTATGAAAAACGACACAAATTCCACTAAAACTTCAGTGTTTGTCATTTAACTACTTTTGCATACTTTCATCTAGAAACACCATTGCAAAATGCTTTCACAACCTTCTGCTATTACTGTTTAATTCAACTTTTTGATATCTTTTACAGTTTTTCTACAATTTGGATTCAAACTTTATAACAATTTTTTTCAGATTTTCAGTTTTATAATGTAATCCAATGACGGAATTTTCGTGTCGCTAGAGTCGACACTCTAGGTTTTTGAATAACTTGAGAAAAAACAAACAAACTCTCCTCACTCGCTCAATTTTCACTCTGCCTATACAAATTATACATCAAAATGTAGGATGCTCTTTCGCGATTAACAAAATGTCACCCTCATTGACGTGGGACTAACAGTTTTCCGGCAACACGCCCCAAAGCAACGCCGAGTCAACAAACCCTGAATTGGAAACCTATAGGAATTTCAGAAAAAATCTGATCAAATTAAACTTGCATGTTTTCGAATCGCCGCCTCTCGTAAACCGTTCGAGGTAGAGAAATGAGCCTTGTGCAGATTTATCTTCAGACCTTGCTGGCGCACACAGTGAAGGACTTTTTTGATACCTTTTATCGTTTTGTCATAAAAAAGTTTTGTTTAGGTGTACCAAATCTGTCCTTCCCGAAATTGCTTGAAATTGAAAAATTTCAAAATTATCGACTTTTTACACTGTCACATCTCCTACACAGATTTATGTAGACACATGAAAATTCCAGGATTGTTCACCGATCCCTGCTGATTCCAAATTTTTTTTGGATACCTTTTATCGTTACCTCGTGAAGTAGGTTTGTTTGAGAGAGAAAAATTCGCCTTCCCTCAGATTAAAAATGATCAAAATGATCCACGTTTTCACAGGGTCACATCTCCCAGACAGATTTGAGTAGAAACTTGAGAAGCTCCATGATTGTTCAGCAAGGCCAGCTGATTCATACGGTGCATGAATCAAATCGATAGCCCTTATAGTTTTCATGTTCAGGCAGTTTTGTCTTTTTCTCCATTTTTCCCTTTAATATTATATTTTCAACAAAAATATTTTAATGTTCTCGTTCCCCTGTCTGTTCTGAGAAAAATGGTCCAAGAATGACGACGATAGCCCTTACGGTTTACGAGTTTTGGGCGGTTGTTCGGGAGCATGCGCCTCCATGTTAAAAGCCCAAGCCACGGGGAGACGATAGTGAGGTGCTGCGTTAGAAATGCTGCAGGTGTCAAGTTGCACTGACACTCTTTGCTGATTGGCTGATTCACTCCTCACTGTTCTATTTATAACTCTGTCTATCTTGCACTGTATATGTCTGTATGTGACTCTGCCTTTCTTCTCTCCCTGTCTCCTACGCAGACACACATAAGAGCCCTGACACACACACACACACACACACACACACACACACACACACACACACACATCCATGGATTAATATCTTTTTGAAGACTTTGCTTTGACTTCCATTCATTTTCATTCAATTCTATGACCTAAACCTGACCCGACCCCTAGCCCTTTGACCATCTTCATAGGAGGCAACTAAATGGCGGCCATTTTGTGTTGAGTACTTAAACAGCATGTACTGCTGTTCCAACAGCTAGACAGCAGTGATTACATTTAAAAGGCAATTTCATAGACTTTTGCTGATAGGCTGTTAGCACATCAGAACCTGGAAAAAATCTGCATCAGAACCAGACCCAAACTCCATCAGAACCAAGAGGAAATCTCCAACAGAACCAGTTAGAAAACCTCCATCAGAACCACGTCCAAAATCCATCAGAATCAGATGGAAACTCTATCAGAACCAGGAAAAAACATCCATTAGAACCAGAAATAACTCTCTATCAGAACCTGGTACAAATCTCCATCAGAACCATGTACAAACCTCCATCTGAACCAGATCAAACCTATCAGAACCAGGAAGAAAACTCCACCAGAACCAGGTCCAAATCTCCTTCAGAATCAATAGGACCCTTCTATCAGAACCAAACCCAAACTCCATCAGAACCAAGAGGAAATCTCCAACAGAACCAGTTAGAAAACCTCCATCAGAACCACGTCCAAAATCCATCAGAATCAGATGGAAACTCTATCAGAACCAGGAAAAAAAAACCCCATTGAACCAAAAATAAATCTCTATCAGAACTGGTACAAATCCCATCAGAACCATGTACAAACCTCCATCTGAACCAGGTCCAAAGTCTATCAGAACCAGGTCAAACCTATCAGAACCAGGAAGAAAACTCCACCAGAACCAGGTCCAATCTCCTTCAGAATCAGTAGGACCCTTCTATCAGAACCAGGTCCAACATTCATCAGAACCAGAAAGAAACCTCCATCAGAACCAGGTCCAACATCCATCGGAACCTGGAACAAATCTCCATAAGAACCAGACCCAAACTCCATCAGAACCATGAGGAACTCTCCATCAGAAAGAAACCTCTATCAGAACCAGCTCCAAACTCAATCTGAACCAGAAAGAAACCTCTATCAGAATCAGTTCCAAAATCCATCAAAACCTGGAACAAATCTCCATCAGAACCAGACCCAAACTCCATCAGAACCAAGAGGAAATCTCCATCAGAACCAGTTAGGGATCCTCCACCAGAACCAGGAAGAAAATCTCCATCAGAACCAGGTACAAACCTGTATCAGAACCAGGTCCAAATCTAACAGAGCCAAGGAGAACATTTATCAGAACCAGTTCCAAACCTCCATCAGAACCAAAAAAAAATTTCCCATCAGAACCACGTCAATTCAATTCAGTTATTTTTAAGCGGCAATTTCACAACACGTCGTCTCAAGGCACTTCCAAAAGTCAGGTACATACATTCCAATTAATCTTAATCTTTGAACAGTGCAGCCAGATTCTTTTTATTTATTCAAATTGGAAAAAAATTTTTCTATCTAAGGAAAAAAGGAAACCCAGCAGATTTTCTCCGAAATTGCAGCATTCACTCCTCCCCGGATGAACATGTAGAGACAGTGGACAGTCACGGCGTTGACTTTGCAGCAATCCCCCATACTGAGCATGCATTTGGGGCAGTGGAGAGGAAAAAACCCCTTTTAACAGGAAGAAACCTCCAGCAGAACCAGGGGTCAGTGTGAGCGGGCAAACTGCCCCGACCCACTGGGGGGTTAGAGAGAACAGGGCAGAGACACAAAGAGAACAAAAAAGCACTGATCCAGGAGTACTTTCTATGGGAAGGAAAAGGTAAATGTTTAATGGATGTAGCTCCCTTTAGTCGTTTACCCAGAAAGAAGGGAACAGATAAAATCTGACCAGTTTTCAAGTTTTTGAGTCTGAAGAGAGCACAGAGAGTTAGTCACAGTAAAAGCTCAGTCAGTAGCTATGTCTAGGAGAGGAGAAAGGGTTAAACACTGAAGACAGGGCCATGGGGATCATCGGTAGAGGGTGAGCATTAGTTGTTGCCAGCAGAAAACTTGGGGATTCCCCCCTCCAGAAAGGGTTACAGGTAGACACAGAGTCAGGCCAGGTGTAGCTTCTAGGGAAAAGGGAAAAGGAGAGAACAAAGTTAAAAGCTGAGATAACAGCAAATAATACAAAATTGAAGAGTAGCGTGAAAGTAGCGAAGAGGGTGAAAGTGGTCATTATGTCCCTCCAGCAGCCTAAGCCTATAGCACCATAACTACAAAAGATTTTGCTCAGAATAACCTAAGCCACTCTAACTATAAGCTTTATCAAAAAAGGAAATTTTTAAAAACCTAGCCTTTAAAAGTAGACAGGTTTGTCCATCAAAAGCCCTTTTTTTGGATGGCCCAATTTTTTATACTAAAAACCAAAAACGATTGGGATACCCCCCTTCTTTTCAGATTGACCATAACCCCATTGGAAAAAGAGGGGGTCATACAGGTTAACCCAAAAAAGGAGGGTTTGTGTTTGCACCTCAACCGAAACTGAGGCCGGTTTGGGGCAAACCTGGACTCCCCCTTACCCCCCCCCCAAAAAGGGGAGAAGAAGACGGAGCTAAAATAAGGAAGATAGCTCAGGGAAAAAACCTAAGCCACTCCAAATAAAGCTTTATCAAAAAAGGAAAGTTTTAAGCCTAGCCTTTAAAAAAGTAGACAAGGGGGGTTTTCCGCCTCACGGACTAAAAACCGGGGGGCGGTTCCAAAAGGAGAAACCTGGAAAACTAAAGGATCTGCCTCCCATCCCAACTTCTAGAGACTCTAGGAACCACCAGTGAAAACCTCCAGTCTGAGAACGAAGGGGGCTCTGTTTAGGAAGGGTATGGAAAAATCAGATCTCGATGTATGTTTGGGCTAAACTTTAAGGGCTTTAAAATGTGAGGAGGAAATTTTTTAAATTTTTATTCTGGATTAACAGGGGGGGCCAATGAAGGGAAGCTAAAGTAGGGGGAAATATGATCTCTCTTTTTTTTTTCCCATCAAAACCTTGCTCACCCTTTTTTAATCAGCTGAGGCTTTTTTTAATTTTTGCATTTTTTGTGGGGACATCCTGATAGTAAAAGAATTACAATAGTCCAGGCTTTTGAAGAAAAAAAAAGGGCATGGACTAGTTTTTCAGCGTCACTCCTGGGGGACAGGATATTTCTAATTTTTTGGCAAATTTTTCCCGGGAGTAAAAAAAGGGAAATCCTAAAACCTGTTTTTAAATATGGGTTTAAATGACATGTCCTGGTCAAAAAAAAACACCAAGGTTTTTTTCCCCCTTTTTTTAATGGGGGTCAATTTTAATGCCAAAACCAGGTTTTAAAAGTGATTGACTAAGCAGTTTCTTTTTTTAAAAAACTCCGGTCCAAAAAACGACAACTTCTGTCTTTTCGAATTTTTGAAGCAGAAAATTTAAAGTCATCCAAGTTTTTTATGTCTTCAAGAAAAAGGGTTGTAGTTTTATCTAACTGGTTGGGGTTTAATCCGGGGGTTTATGGTAAAATAAATGAGTATCATTAGCGTAAAAAGTGAAAATTTATTCTATGCTTTCCGATAATTTTTCCCTATTGGGAAGCATATATAATAAAAGAGAATTGGCCCAAGTACATGAAACCTTTGGTACTCCACAATTAACCCCGGAGTTTTAAAAATATTTATCATTTACATGAAAAAAAAATGGAAAACTGTCAGACAAAAAAGATTTTAATCCGCCCCCGCGCTGTTCCCCTGATCCCCACAGAATTCCAGCCTTTCTAAGAGAATATTATGATCGACTGTATCAAATGCAGCACTGAGATCTAACAGAAAAACCAGTACAGACACAAGTCCATTATCTGAAGGGCTAGAAGAATATCATTAGTGACTTTCAGCAGAGCTTTTCCAGTGCTATGATGAGCTCTGAAACTTGACTGAAAGTCTTCAAACAAAATCATTTTCTTCTAAATTTCTCACACATTTGATTAGCAAATTTTTTTCTCAAGAAATTTTTAGATAAGAATGGAAGATTGGATATCGGTCTGTAAGTCGAAAATTAATCAGAACAAGAACGAACCAGTTCCCAAAATCCATCAGAACCCGGAAAAAAATCTTCATCAGAACCGGGGCCCAAAACCCCCATCAGAAACCAAGAGGAAATCTCCATCCAGAAAACCAGTTAGGGGGTCTCCACCAGAAACCCGGGCCAAATTGCCTTCCAAAACCAGGAGGAACCTTTTATGAGAAACAGGTCCAAACTTTTCCCTTTGAAACCTAGCAAAAAGCTCCATCAGTACCAGGAAAAAATCAGTTTAAAAAAAACCCCTTCTAAAATTTTTCATCAGAACCAGGAAGAAACCTCCATCAGAACCAGGAAAAAATCTCCATCAGAACCTTGTACAAACGTCTATCAGATCCAGATCCATACTCTATCAGAACCAGGTAGAAACACCCATCAGAGCCTTGTACAAATTGTCATCAGACACAGGAAGAAACCTTAATCAAAACCAGGACCCAACTCCACCAGAACCTGGCAAAAATCTCCATAAGAACCTTGAACAAATCTACACCAGAACCATATACAAGCATCCATCAGAAACAGGTCCAAACTCTGTCAGAACCAGGTACAAATCTTCATCAGATCCAGGAGGGACCCTCTATCAGAATCAGGAACAAACCCCCATACAAACCAGGTCCAATCTCTATCAGAACCAAAATGAAACCACTACTCTGTGACTTATGATGATAAGACCATCTTCATATGTTCCAGGGAAACATCAAAACAGCGATCATTTGATGTCAGCTACTTAAACAGCTTCTACTGCTCTTCCAACACCTGAACAAGAGTGAATAACTTTAAAGGGCAATTTCATAGACTTTTGAATATAGGCTGTAGTAAGCTTTACAATTTTAGCTAATTTTAGCTTATACATTGCTTTTTGCATAGTAGATGGGGTAAATTAATATCAGCCTTGATGCTAGTGATAGCCAATATGCTAATGTTAGCATTTTAGCTTCTCTTTCTCCTCTCTGTTCTCTTAGCTGATGTACACATTGCCTTTTTAGGACATTACCTGTTTGTTTTTGTGTTTCTTCAGGTATTTGTCGTTAGTTCACTCTTTCAGAATTTTCTGCCATTTTTTAAATATATTTTAGCACTGACTTCAACTTCTTAGTCTATATTTTTCCTTCAGTCTATGCTTTTTCAGCTCATCTATGGGCAGCTCTTTCCTGCTTTTTTAATGTTTTTGTCAGTTCTTGGATTTCAACAACTATTTCAAGTAGTTTTAAGGTAACATCACCTTGTTATGCTGTTTTATAGCTAATAGTCTACCTGCTTAAACAGATCAGATGACTGTTTTTCTTTGCTGTTTCTGCTATTTCTACTAATTTATCAGATTTCAGCTAATATTATGCTGTCAACCTTAGTCGCTTTCTGCCAGCTGTCAAGAGGAGTTTAATTCAATTCAATTCAGTTTATTTATATAGCGCCAATTCACAACACATGTCGTCTCAAGGCACTTCACAAAAGTCAGGTACATACATTCCAATTAATCCTAATCATTGAACAGTGCAGTCAGAGTAAGTTATTTATTCAAATTTGATAAAAAGTTTTTCTATCTAAGGAAATCCAACAGATTGCATCGAGTCAGAGATTTGTAGCAGTCACTCCTCCCGGATGAGCATGTAGAGACAGTGGACAGTCACTGGCGTTGACCTCATACTTAGCATGCATGTAGCGACAGTGGAGAGGAAAAACTCCCTTTTAACAGGAAGAAACCTCCAGCAGAACCAGGCTCAGTGTGAGCGGCCATCTGCCACGACCGACTGGGGGTTAGAGAGAACAGAGCAGAGACACAGTGTTTAAAAGTTTAGCATTTCTGTTTTCTTATAATTTATTACATTTCAGCAGATTGTCAACAGACAATTTTAGCTTGTTTCTGCCAGCTTTCAGCATACACGCTGCATTTTCACAGGAAATGCACATTTTTCTAGTTTTTTTTAGTTTTCTAAACTGTGTTGTAGATTTGATTCTGTAGTTACTTAAGCATATTTCTCCTGCTTGTTTATTGTAAGCCAAATTTAAAGGTTCTAACTATTTTGTGTTCATTGTCCCAGAGTCAGTACTACACGTTTTTGGAGGTATATCTTTATCAATTTTTTGCCTATTCTTCTTTGGACAATAGATCAAGCTTAGTCAGATTGAATGGAGACAATCTCTGAACAGCAGTTTTCAATTCTTGCCACAGATTTTAAATTGGATCTAGGTCTGTAATTTGGCTGGGCCAATATAACACATAAATAAGCTTTTATCTAATCTCTTTAGCTCTATTCTGGATTTTGAGGGTTGTTATCCCACTGGAAGCTAAACATCTGCCCCTGTCTCAAGTCTCAACTCTAATCAGTTTTCTTTCAGGATTGCTTTGTATTAAGTTGAAACAGTTTCCATTAATAAGTTCAGAATAAAAAAAAAAAAACTTATGAACAAAGTATTACATGGCAAACATTAAATTAGGAAATACTGTAATTCTGCAACAGGTATGCCAGTATCCGTTAGCAGATGTGACAGTGAAGTGCCATTCAAAAAACATGTTGCAGTGTCAACACACTATCTGGTGGGGGCAGGTTTTTATATTATCAGGCCTTCATTCAAGAAAAAGTTCCTGCCTGTCTGCATTTAAGAAATGTGGAAAACTGTGTTAGGGTCATGTCGGGTATGCAATCAAATCGAATCTATAGCTGAATAAGCAAGACATGTTTTGCACTTTATAACTTTTAGTCCTTGAAATATTAACAGTCATGAAGCTTTTTATGATGGGCAATGATGAGGTCGTAAAGGTGTGCAAAGTAAAAGGAGTAATGTTGTTCTTGTTGAATTCTGTTTTTTTTCTATTGTCCATAGGTATTGTCCTGCCAAGGGGCAATAATCTCTAATTAATAAAATAATGCTAACTAATGGTAAATTGGTAACAACAGTTCTCTATATACCTCTGCACTGCGTGTGTACATCAATGAAATTACATTTTTTTATTACCTTCATTAAACCTGCTAAGCATAAAGGAACTGTCAGAATATGACTCATTGCTGGAATTACTTATCATGAATTGTCTAAATCATTAAAATTACACTAATGCAAACTACGGAATATACTCACCACAACATTAACTTTCTTAAACAGTTGTAATAAAACTCACAGAAATTTTAAACAATGACTAATTTGGGATTGAAACTGCTGCTTTTCTAACCTCCTGTTGTGACCAGCTGTGCTGTAGTCCTAACCATAGTTTGTTTGTAAACAGGGTAAAAGAGAAAATTCCCATTAAGCTGTGTTTTTTTTTTGTCCTCCTCAATAACAAATCCATAGCTAACAATATCGTATTTATCTTCTTTACTTATAAAAGACGTGATTTATTGCGGATTAACTGTTGAGTCAGATTTCTATATCCTTTAATCACCGCAAAGCAAGGGGCTCCACCACTAGCAGCCCCTCACTTCAAACAGTGACAGAAGAATCCATTAAAATTTTACACGGCTCCAGAAATGTTTGTATGAAAATGGCAAAAGAGGGTAATGGCCTTGACAGAGGAGCTGCTCTCTTTCACTCCATCTAGGTGGAGCTATTAGTTACTGCACTTACAGTTTAGGATAAGAACTGGAAATTACCTAGTTTTTCACAGCCACAAAGCACAAACTACTACTACTTTTTTATTCGTAGTACAGCACTGGATTTTCCTACCTATTAACTATGGTTTTACCTCAAAACCACATTTAGATGGACAATAAAAAGACTGTAACAAGTTGTAATTGAATTCATGATGTTGCACAGTATGTATCACTTCAAGGTAAGATGGAAGGTGTTTCTTGATTCATTGTTCCGGCTTGTTTTTTGCAGTCACAATATTTATTTTTCCTTGCACTGTAGAAAAGAGATGTCATCTCTGTTTGCAAAGGAAAATGCTTTGTTGGTGCTTTGTTTCTGCAGTGACTCATCTCTGGAGGCAGTAAAATCTTTACGTGAGGGAACACACAAGCAGCTCTTGCTACCCAAACAATTTTTGTCATTCTCACGTTTCATTTTTCCAACAGCTGCAGCTATTATAAACAATGCAGGTATTCATCTCCCTTAAACCTTTTCCATTTTTTGATATATTAAGATCTCAAACTTCAACATGCTTTTTCGGTATTTTATGCAATACACCAAAAAAAGAGTAGAGCATAATTGCTAAATAGGAAAAAAAGGATTTATCGTTTTTAAAGCTTCATTTTTTTTAATCTGAAAGGTGTGGTGTGCATATTTATTCAGGCAACCTGAGGAACTACATTGTAGAGTCACCTTTGATGCAAATACAGCTGAAATTCTTTAGGGGTATGTCTCTATGAACGTTGCACATTTAGAGATTTAATGTTTGGCCTTTCTTCTTTCCTATATAGCTTAGGATCAGTCAGATTGAAGGTAAAGAGTCTGTGAGCAGTAGTTTCAAGTTTTGGTTGGCACCTCAGTCTTCCACAGCCTCTAACAGTTTTTCTTTTGTTTGTCCTGTATTTAGCTCCATCCATCCTGCCATCAACTTTGTCCAGGCTTATTATCCCTGCAGCATCCCCGCAGCATGATGCTGCCACTCCAAAGTTTCAATGTGTGCAGGGTGATATCTAGGGTAATTTACCACCAAGCAGTGTTTCGGCATGCTCTTCTTAATGCTCGTCTTGCCCTCCCTGTCAGTTAAGGTGGGCTGCCATATCTTGGTAGGTTTGCAGTCACAACCGGCCCTAGCCATTTGGGCACCCTAGGCAAAATTATGTGTGGTGCCCCCCTACCGACCCCTGCACCCTTATCTAAGCATATTAGAGAAACCTCAGTATGGTTTCTCTAATATTTCTCTACGCATGGGTAAATACAGCTCCATGTTGAATGCAATGAAATACCTAATTAATTAATACAAAAATTAAAACGGTTTTAATAAACAAGTGGCACAAATCAACATCACCTTTATTTACTGAAATATTTAAAAAAATATTATAAAACGTAACGGTAAATTATTTAAGGAAATATCTTTGAAAGGAACCAAATCTTTCTGGAGAAATGGGGCTTGATGGTGTTTACTGAAGTTAACAAATTTAGTTATCAAATTTAGTAAAATGATGTTAGGGACATTATTTACTGGATTGAAAACTAAACCGTTCTGGGTAAATATTCTTTACGGGTCCTAGGCTGTTGGCAGTTAAGCTAACAAAGGAGGCTGATAGCTTAGCATCCAGAATCAAAACACACACACTTAAAATACCGGGTTAAAATGCATAAGCGCGGACGGCGCGTTATGAGCAACCTTCTGTGTTTAAAATCACCCTTTAAATAAAGTTTGTCTTAACTTTAAAAACACATAAACACGAACACAAAGCTGATCACGTGTGCAGCCTACTAGCACTAAGGTAGCAAAATTTCACACCAAAAAAACTAAAAATTTAAAAAAAAATGAAAACGTTCAGATCATTCATCCTAACTCTTTCTATTATTCTCTTGCCCCAAAACCCCAACCTGGACCATGCTGAGGAAAAAATGTCCGGGGCGGCGAAGTTTGAAGAGGTGTCACAGTCAACAAGCGGTTTTGCTTTCAGCTAACCTCGGTAGCCTCGGGGGGTGTAGCTGGACGTTACGTGACAAAGGGTTAGCTCCGTAGCTGGGCGTTGCAAGACGGCTCGTTCTGTCCGTCAACCAGCTGTTCATTACCATAACCGGTGATGCGGGTGTTTTTCCTCCTCTCAGGCAAGGAAAAACCGATTCACTTGGCTTTTAGAGACGGCGTCTCTGCTGTGACTTCTTTGAGACCCTTGCTCCTGCAGGCCTCAAGGGAGAAAGTCAAGCCGGCGTGTACCTTAAACTCACATTTTTGAATGAATACTGGGTACACAAACAGTTATTCAGTCATACTCAACTTTTGCATATGATCGGTGATCATATGAAACTCTTGGATCCGGGTTTGAAGAGTTTATGTCTTTTTGCCAGCAAAAAGACTTCCACGCGCTGTTTCTGCTCCCTTGTCCGATGGTCAAACTGGCTTTAGAGAGATCGGGCCATTGGAAAGGGGGGTTTTTATAACAGCCAGTGGCATCATGGTAGTCTGCTGTTCCCCCCTTTTCCCCTTCTGAAGTTTTGCTCTAAAGTCTGTAAATGCATTTTATTTTGACAACTCCAGAAAAAGTGTATACACGAGTTTTAATGTTGAAATCCATGGTCCCAACATCCCCCTTTTAGTTCCGAAGAAGTGGATGAAGTCCACAGTCTTGGGCTAACATTCCGTCCTCAGCCATGAGAAAAGAGTCACTGGGGTACTGTAGGTACGGCAGAGTTCAACAGTTTCATTTTGGTTCAGAGGTTGTGGTTTAGACAGGACGAGGCAGGCTTGGCAGAGACTAACACTAATAAAATGTTTTTAAAGAAAAAACAAAAAAAACAGGTCATGTGATAATTTTCACGACATCATACTACTGCTTTTAACCTTGATAATTTCTCAAGTTCAAAACTATAAGAAAGAAAAAGATTAAAACAGAATATAGAGTGTTGGAAATTATTTACCATCTTCATACGTTGTCTGATAGATTTTACAGGGTTGATTCTGGACTGCAACGGCTTGCCATGTCTTTTAGGAACGCCGTTACCTCAGTTTTGATACACCTGCAGATCATCTCAAACTCCTCCTTTGTGATGACATCTTTGGAGTGGCTCCACTCTTACCACCAACCTACAGTTTTCGTGCTGTTGCACTGTGAAAAGGTGTTTGTCTTTTAACTGGTGTCTTGGGTTTTGGCTGGCGCCAATGACCACCCCGCTGGTTCTGTTGCATCACTTGGGAAGTTACTTTGCGCTTCTTATTAGGCCTGTTCTCAGTTTGAATGTTTAACACTCTAACTTTGCCTTTTCCTGCTCTGTCTGAACGGACACGTGTTTCCCACACAAGCTGAGCATATCTACGAATCTCCTGCATGGAGAGATTCTCCATTATGCAATGCATGGTCACATCATACTGCACGCTAACCTGGAGGTTGTGAAGAAACATCGACTTAAAAGTGTGGTCTTCTTTAAGACCTGGAGCATAACATCCCTGAAAAGAAGTCTTTAAACGGTGGAAATATTCTCTGGGAGGTTCATACTGTTTTTGGAAAACTGTCAAAGCATCAATAGTGGCAGCGGTTTCATCTCTGTAAACATAGTACTCTTCTCTAAGAGCCTGGCAGAGAGCTGGATAACTGTCACTAATTTTGGGAGGAAGAGTTTTTATGAACACATGAACACTCTTAGCTGTTGTTTTCCAAATAAGCCTCAGCTTCTCACGATCAGAAGGAAAACGCAAGTCAAGAAGACAATGTTCAACCTCACACAGGTAAGCATCAATATTTGACTCCTGGCTACCTGGATCAAAAACTTATATGTCCTTAGCAAGGAATTCAAGCTGTTTGAAATGGACACCATGCTCCCAAGGTGGACCATGTCCATCTGAGAAGTCACTTTGGTTAGGTTCATGAAATGGTGGAAGATCATGATCTAACCTCTGGAAAAGGAAAAAAGTTTTCTCATGCTATAAATGAAAGCTTTCTAATGAATGGACTTGTGCAAGTGGTGGTGGGTCAGGTTGGATTGAGTCACCTGAGAACCATGTGCATCTCTCCTGGCCCCTAGGGGTCGACACAGAGTCAGAAGGGAGAGGGGTGCCGATCAGGCCGCAAGGGTGCTCCTTCCACCTAATTGGACCACTTGTGCACGCTGAGTCCGGCTCTTGGTCATCTTGGTGGTTGTTCACTGCAATGGGATTTAGCAGGACACCACTGGAGACCATCTGACTTCCAACACTTCTGTTAAGGTCTGTGGAAGTAAGTTGAACACTTGGACTAAATTTAGGAAGAGGCGACTCTGACCTAGGTGCTGAATGCCTGCTGTCTGAGTCTGCCCCCTGCTGTGGCTGCTGTGAGTGAAAATGCAAGTTAGGTACCTGAAAGGTGGGGGTCTGCCCCCCTTTTTGGGATGAAGCTTTCTTGAGCTCATCTGCCTTCAGGTCCTCTAACTTTGCTTCAGCTTTCTCCATCCACTCCTCAGCTTTTGAGAGCTCAAGCTTTGCAGCATTCTCTCTTTGAAGGGCCATCTGGTGGTCAGTCTGTAACTGAAGATATCTTTTAGCTTCCAGTTGAGATTTCTGCTGATACAACAAGGTAAGCTGACAAAGAACATCTGAAATCTGAGCATCTCTAGTCGGATACTTAATGAAGTTTACCAACTCCTGAATCCTCTCATCACATGCAGCAATGTCAAACTGATTTAAAGCATCCCGCTCATCTGGAGACAAACGGATGAGATCAGCAACCACAACCTTATGCATCTCCACGTCTGCTGAATTCATAATGGAGTTTGCATCATTCTGGCAGACACTACAAAACAACAACAAAGCTATGAGAAATTGCTAAAAGCAACACATCTGACAAATGTATGTCCAGCTTTATATGTATTCTTGACTATACATATATTGCAAACATTTGCATGAGTGTAAAATGGGCACGGAAGTTGATCATTCAACCTGTGACTTATGACAACACTATGCTCTAAGTGTTCATCTACTCCTTTTCTCTACTGATATTTGTGATTTTAGGCATTAATTTTTAACTATCTTGGGAAACACTAGTGATGAGACCTACTCTTCAACCTTTAAGGGAATTTTGTTTAAAAATGCAAAGGAAACAGAAAATTGCTACACCTCCTAAGTTGGTACTAATTGCAATCTGACTTTGGTTCACCCCCCTTTATGGGCAGGGTGGATTAGATTAAATTTAGGGATTTTAAATCTGCAATAAATAAATCCTTTCTTCAAAAACATAAACAAACTATAAGTTGCTGAATGGATACATGCATCAAAATTAGGTCGAACTAAAATTAATCTGCAGAAAGAAAGAGGACAGGGCGCTGGGAGTTAATTTCAGTTTCAGATTGTGGCTCTTAGCACAAAACACAGCCTCTGGATACGATGTGCAGCAACTGTCTGGACAGTGAGGTTAACTGAAGTTAACCAATCTCCTTTATTTGGCTTTTACACAGAGCTGAGTCAGAACATCTAAAATTTGCCTATGTGTCAAGTTGATTGTTACGAGCACGGAGATATTGGAGTTATTAATTTTTGACGAAAGTCTAAGACTGTGAACTCCTGTAATGTCACGTTTAATGTTTCTCTTAATTAATCAGTGAATCTGGTGTTAGAACTCTGATGTTTTGAGTCCTATTGTGACGTCTCACAGCTGTTTTAAGCTAATCGCTGTGCATCACTAATGTGCAGTTGTGGTTTCATTCAACATTTATGTCCAGTGCACAGCTGTTCATGATATGCCCACCCAGGGACGCCATGTGGTGGATATTAATCTGACATATTAGTATATTTTAATATTAAATATTTTATCAAATAATTTATTTTGGTCTGTTAAGGGTTTTCCCTGTGATACCACCTAGTAAGGCGATGGTATTAGGGACAGAGTTGAAAGGTGTGAGCCAATCTTCTACATTATGACAGCATAAACGCTGGCACACATGGAATGATTCACACAATTTCTTAAAATACAAGAATTTTAATAACAAAAAAAGTCAACTCAAAGTCCAACATATTTCAATCAACAAGTCATTGCAATGGCTAAAACAATCCAACTAAACTACAAGCAGAAATAAAGAATAAGGAAGACTAATGGATCTATGTAAAAATAAATATACAAGTGTTGCTAAAGATGATTGAAAATCATGACCAAAAGAGTGATGCAACATTACCATGCAATGTTATTTATGTCTGAGAACCAAGGAATATCTTGAAGAATCTGGAAATGAAGTTAAGTTAGTCTTAGAACTAACTTAGGCACTAATCAGCAAATGTTAGATGATCATTCACAATGCAAGATCAGATAAAATATTATTTTAATAAAATAATGTTTTAAAGAATGATCTGCTGAATAAAACCAACCTTCTGGATGACTAATTCTCAATGGTGTCTCATTAGCTGCCTTTATTTATTGAAATAATATTTAAAAAAATATTATTAAACGTAACGCTAAATTATTTAAGGAAATATCTTTGAAAGGAACCAAATCTTTCTGGAGAAATGGGCTTAATGGTGTTTACTTAGTTATCAAATTTAGTTATCAAATTTAGTAAAATGATGTTAGGGACATTATTTACTGGATTGAAAAAGACTTCAGCGCGCTGTGTCTGCTCCTTGTCCGATGGTCAACCGGCTTGGAGAGATCGGGCCATTGGAAAGGGGGTGTTTTTATACAGCCAGTGGCATCATGGGAAGTCTGCTGTTACCCCCCTTTTCCCCTTCTGAAGTTTTGCTGAAAGTCTGTTAAATGCAATTTATTTTGACAACTCCAGAAAAGTGTATACCGGAGTTTTAATGTTGAAATCCATGGTTCCAACATATATAAAGTAGTATGCTATTAGTATGGATAAAAAACAACAACTCAACCCTCATTGCACCCCTATAGACAAAAAAACAGGCCTTGACAGAACAGCTGAATTGATACTAAGATGAAATTGCACACATTTAAAAATTTTGTAATTTCAGAAGATAGTTCGTTGCACCAGATATTATGTAGGGGTATATGAGTACAGGGGGCTGCATAACAACTCTTGCTCAGAACGCTATGTTTTCTCTTCCTTCCATGTCACCATTATGCACTAGTTTGTTTTGGTCTATCACACAAAATCACACTGAAATACACTAATGCTTGTGGTTAATTAATGTGACAAAAGATGATAAGGTTTAAGGAGTATGAACGGTAAAAAATAGCCTGCACTAGTGTAGCATTTTATCTAGTCGGAGGACCCCAAAGTGCTTCACACTACAATCAGTCATCCACCTATTCATACACACATTCGTACACTGACAGTGGCAAGCTACACTGTAGCAAGGCTGCAATACAACTGGCACCACCAAGTCCTCTGACCACCATCAGCAGGCAAGGTGGATGAAGTGTCTTATCCAAGGACACAATGAGTGAGACAGACAGAGCGGGGGTTATTATTTTTTTTCCAAAACAGAATCATTTTGCCTGTACACTAACTGCGGGAAAACTAAGAAAAAATAAACGGCAAGGAGACTTTGCATAGTCTTGCACTAAGCCTGATTTTTCATCATCAAAGGGTTCTGTTAGAGTCACGAATGGAAAATTTTATTATCAAGGCAGCAACAGACAATGCTCCTTTAGACAAAAGGCAGAATAGGTATGGCATGACATCCTGAAATGCTTCTTCTCTTCCTGAATTGCATATGCTTTCAAACTTGCCTTCTGCTCATTCCACCCCACTCCAATCAATACATTACAATAAAAAAGGCCAGTGCAAGGTGTTATCTCTCCCTTCTGTTTCGGACACAATTTTCTTCCACCATGAACAAATTATTGCTCCTTTCATTATATCCATAGCGATACGTCTGCTGACCCCACTCTCATTTGTCCAGCACTCCTCTCTCCTCTCACCCAAAGCCACGAGCGCCGTCGTGGGGACAACAACGTAATTAGTATGCTGATACATGAGCGATGTTGCCATAACTAGTTTAACAGCTATTTCCACCATTTGCTTCGTACCAAAACGCTGAAGAAGCCTCTGATGTGTGTGTCAGTTAGTTTGTTAGGAATGTGTGTTATAATGAGTCTGAAGTAAAACAGCGGTACATACTGTTCTTGCCATAGTGAAAGGTATAACATTGATGACAGATGCTCTCAATATGTCCTGTAGCATTGACTCATTCCAGTCTGCCTGTCTCTCTATCTGTCTGTCTGTCTTTCTGTGTGTCTCTTCATTTGTGCGTGGGGTTGTGTAGTTACATAAGAATCCTCACAGATTCCTGGGATGTGTGTGCTGTTCGTTTGTGCAAACAAAGAAGCGAGGGAGTGTTACCATGACGATGGCATTAGAATCCAACCTTGAATCAAACCGTGTGTGAATGCATATCTGCGTCTTCTTGAAGTGTTTGCATGTGTGTATGGGTGTGTTTGCGATCTTTTGCATTTGCTTCCATTAAACACAAACTGGGGGAAAAGATGTGAGGGTTCAGAGTGTTGGTGAACAAATGTTGAGCAGGATAAGGGAGATCTTCCGTTTGAAAGAAAGGCACAAGATGGAAAGGACAGGATGCAGGGGAAAATGAGGATGCAGGGGAAGTTAATTAGAAAGGAGGGGGATACTGATTGTAGACCCAGATGTTTCTAAATGATCCTTTGATAAATTCCCCTCCTCCTCCTCCAACACTCTCCCCCATCATTTCACGCCTGAGCATGTCATTTTGCCAAAGCTTGAGCAGCCTGTGCACCTTTGTCAAAGCTATGAGTAAACTGTGCGTGGGCTTGTGTAGTGTCGAACTTCTGTGTCTGTGTGCTTGCCTGAATGTGTGTGCACATTCTTGACATGACCTACTCTGGGGCTGATTAGTGGTGTTTTCTCTATAAAATGCTAGAGGGTGCAAATCTGAGCTTTGCCCATAACATGGGTCACCACTCCCTCCTCATAGGTTTCCCATCTGCTCTCGTGTCGATAACCTCACTGACTCATTCCCAGGATATGAAATCTCAAAGCAATTACATGATAACATATGTGTTGTATTGGTTATCTGTCATATAATCATAATCATACGAATCTCTGTACAAATAAGTTAAATGCTGAATATACAGGGCCATGAAAAAGTGTTTGCCCCCTGACAAATTTTTTTCTGTTTTGGCATTTTTGTAACACTTAAATATTTCAGACAAAGATTACCAGAGCACAATGCAAAATCCATTTTCCAAATGTGGTTTGATTTATTAACAAAATAAGTTATCCAAACCAAACTGGCCCTATAGGAAAAGCTAGTCGCACTCAAAACCTAATAGCTGGTTGTGGTGGCAAAAACTTTGGCCCACTCTTCTCTGCAGAAGTATTTTAATTCAGCTAGTCTGGAGGGTTTTCAAACATGAATGGCCTATTTAAAGCCATATCGCACGATTCTAGCTGGACTGATGTTTAAAGTTTGACTTAACCACTCAAAAATGTTATTTTTTTTGCCATAAAAGGAAGGATTTGCTGGTGTGCTTCGGATAATTGGCTTGCTGCATAGCCCAAATGCCCCTGAGCCTAAGGTCATGAATTGATGGGCAGACATTCTCCTTCAGGATTATTTGGTAGAGAGCAGAATTCAGTGTCCGAAGGACGTTGCTCCATAAGCCAGATGATAGACTTTCGCATGTTAAATCTTTCAAAAGAGCCATACTTGTTTAGTCTTTTTCTAACTGTTCTGTCATGAACTTTAATATTATTTAACATTTTAGATGGTATTGTATTATACTTGTATTATACTGTTTTAACTCAAATAGCCTTAATTAAAGATCAGATGTAGATTCACACCTTAAAAATCCCTAATATGTTTACTGTTGGGTCCAGCCATGGGAGGATACAAAAGAGACTAGTAAAAACTCTGAACCCAAGAATGCACAGTATTTTCCCATTTTAAGTCAGTTCCGAGGAAAGATAAGCCAAAGCTGGTATCCCCATGATGTCATAGAGCTAGAAAATGTTGCACACAGCAGCATTTATTTCGCTGTGTCCACATCTTTCCACAGGCTGCATTGAGAAGTGAATGAACCTTGGATCCAAAGTAAAGTATGGTCTGCAGTCTGTGTATCTGGTAACTGTACTCCAGCCGAAAATAAGACTAGCCGCCTGAAACTGGCTGTCTGAGCTTGGGCAGGGAAGAATCTTAGCCAAAAGTTCTCCAAGAAGACACGGCACAACGCTATCCATTTAGGGATTATTGATATCTAGAATAATACTGATGTTCTATCGACAGTTTGATCTTAACTATGTTGAGCTGTGTGAGTAGCTTGCTGCTTTGTATTTCATTAGGTTTAAAGAGCACCCATGGGAATCTTGTATCAGAGAGATTAGATTCTCATGAATGCACGAGGGAAGGTGCACATTGTTTCACAACCACAAGGTTGAAGACTTCAGAGGTGCAGCTCATCTTTTAAAATGCCCTGTTTGGGTTCATTTAAATGTCCACTCAGTCCCACCCAGAGTTACTGATTAACACATGATCTAAGTAGATCAAGTGGAGTCATGACTTGAAGAGTTTTGTCACACTCTTACAAGTGAAGCATTTTCCTTGTTTGGAGTTGTGAGTGACTCCTATGGAGTCCTATTTCGATCTCATCAACCAACCGCTGTTTGCTTCAGCTTTCTATGAGTGTGTGTTTATTTTCTGCCTCAGTTAGTGTTTGATCAAGGGTGCTGTTACTAAAGTGAAACATGGGTGTTATTTAAGAAAATGCACTTTTACCGGAAGTTGCAGGGATGGGACCTGAAATTATTGAACAGCAGGCCTAGAACTGGATATATGTATTTTTATCTCAGCATTTTCCCAGAACACATTAAAATGATAGCTACATAGTGGACATGAGCCTAAAGTACAGATGTTAACTTGAACGAAGTCAAATCAAAATAGGAGAAAACATTATACAAAATACATACATAAGATAGAGGGAGCAATAACAATCTTTTGGTTCTGCTTTAATTTGCTCTTTTTTTGCATGTTTTTTTCCGCTCCTTCACACCAAATGTAATAATTTAATGGGCACTTTAACAATTAATGTCTTGTCTGGATATATCAGGATGAAGACGTTAGATAGGTGCTTTTATGGCTGTAGATTAAGCTTTGTACCATAAAAATCATTATATGCAAATAATGTAAAGACCATATTTAGAATGTTTTATTGAATGGATGAAGATCTGCAGTTGCAATATAGCATAGCCTGTTCTTTAAGCTACTGTTCATCTGAATTTAACAGGGTCATTCAAAAGGTTCTGCTGTGTTATAGCTAATATTCAGCAAGAGATGCACCTTTCATGGCAACTACAAGCTACAGATAAAGATGTCTGCTTTTACTTACAAACTGTTCTTTTATCTTTTATAATGTGACATTTAACTTGGGTTTACTCTCATCAATTCAATTAAAAAACAAAAGGAACCATTTAAAGGCAAAATATAAAACATAATAACAGCTGCAATAACCTTGTTGCACAACAGGTCGCTCTTAGACTACTTTTCTGTTGTGTCTGGGGGTGGGTAGAGGCAGCAGGCTAGAGGGTGGCGTGGGGGGCTGCAGAATGTAGGATGGGGGGGTTGTGTCCTCTTTTTGGATGTGGGGTTACCGGCATCTGGATCGGCTGAGTGGCGGTGGTAGAGCTGCGTTGGATAATGTTTCTACCTGGGCTATCGTTGTAAATGGCAGTGTGTGGGGGGTTTCCCCCCCCGGTTTTGGTTGGGGGCCATGGGGGGGGACGCCCCGGGCCCCCAGTGCTTCCCCTGGCCCCGGGGACCCCTTGTTGGGTGAGTTTTTTCCCCCTTGGGGGGGGTAAAGGGGGGGGTTTAAATTTGGAGCTTGGTGCTCGATGGTGTTTGCCCTGTTGCGCCTGTGGGCAGTGGCTGGGGTAGCGTTGCGTGTGGCCCTTGCCTTGCTGTCGCAGCGCGCTGTGTGGTGGGGGTGGGACGCGGCAGGGGTGCTTGGAGTGGGGCTGTGTGTGGAGCTTGCGCTGTGTGGGTGTTGCTTCGTCGGCTTTTCGGGGATGAAGCTCACCTGTGGGGGTGTGCTCATATGCTGTGGGGAGGGGATTCATGGCGTTTGGGTTCGGAGGCATGCGTTCGATATCTGTGTCCTGGTTGGGGGTGTTCAGGTTGGGTCTTGGGCTGCTCCCTCTTCTAGATCAGGTTAGGCCCCTCATCAAATGTGGGGCCTATTTCCTCCCCGCCACACTACCTGCCAGTGGTTGGTGTCTCTGCCTGCTGTTTGTCTTTACGTTGGGTGCATGGCTATGAGTGTTTTTATGTGTACGCATGAGGGTGGAAATGTGTGATTGTGACTGTGTGTGCCTGTTTTTTGTGTCAGGTTGGATCTTGGGCTGCTCCCTCTCCTGGATCAGTTTAAGCCCCCCATCAAATGTGGGGCCTTTTTCCTCCCCACCACACTACCTGCCAGTGGTTGGTGTCTCTGCCCGCCAGTGTACTTGTGGTTCTCGGTATCCGGGGCTGGGTGCTTTGGTGTGTGCTGGCTCACTCCCAGTGGCTGCTTGCTGGGGCCTGGACCCCTGGGCTCTGTCGGACCTCTGCTTGGGGAGTGATATGTCCCGGGGTCTCGGGTCTCTGGGTCCATGGCTGGATCTGCTCAGGCGTAGATGGCTGCCGGCGGGGCCTGTGGGCTTTTCGCTGCAGCTCCCTCGGGTTTCTGCACTGTGGCTGCTGGGTGGTTCCCCTGAGACTCTATCCTGCTCTTCTCTCGGGGGGTTGCAGTAGTCCTATCGGTGTTTCACCTGGGGTTCCTGTGCTCTGGGGGGCCTTAGGATGTCTGTGGCTCGGATCTCCTACGTATCTGTCCCGGGTCCAGGGGGGCAGGTCTGTGGCTCCAAAACACTCACTATTGCATATTTTTATAGAAAAACCTTGTTTACACAAGCGCGCTCACAGTCAGACCCACAGGTGTTTCAGGTGTTAACAGATACACAAATGTTCTATATTGAGCCATATTTACAACTAAAGACATCTTGCATTGAGAAGTACCATCCACTTTTCGGTAAAAAAGCTGGTAATATGAATGTTTCTGCAGGTGTAGAAGCAAGCAGGGTGTTATCTTGTATTCTCCTTATCCTTCTTTCTTTCCTCCATTCTTTTATCCTTCTCTCCCCTTTTCCTTTTTGCCCCACCTCTCTCTCTTTCGTGCTTCTTTTTTTTTTCCTTTTCATTTCTGTCTCCGTGTCTGTAAAAATTGAAATAATCCAAAAGCAGTTTCTAATAAAGTTTCTTTTTATAAATAGATGGCAGAGCTTTAAAGCGTTAGCTGTAACGCTCCACTTGTGAAAGTAAATATGTTAGGCTTCTTCTTGGCACTCAGACAACAATTCTGAGTGCTACTCTACCAGACAAGACACGGTTAAAAAAAAAAAAAGACAAATTTTCAGTTGAACCACCTGCTGATTTAATTTCTGCATTCAGTCAACTTTAGTAGAAGTCTATCAGCATCTTAGATCTTGCCTTGCAGACAATAAAGTACTGTGTGTGTGTGTTTGTGTGTGTGTGTGTGTGTGTGGTCTGAATGTGCTCAATGTGTTATTCAAGCTTTAAGAGTTTTATCTTTGGGAGCAAGGGCACGAAGCTTAGCTGGCTTTGCTGTGGGTATGGCTGGTATCTGCGTGCGTACCCGCAGAAGATGTGGCAGCAGGTACCCACTGGTGAGTTGAGATACGTCATTATTTGCCATGCATAAAACATTCACCACCATAAGCTCTTCTTTATATGTGACCCCCCGTTTTGCTGTCTCTGAACACGCAGACATGACACACACGCAAAGGGGAGCTGCACAGGAAGACTGAATGGAACTGGTATGCATGTGTTGGCTCCAGCCTGTTATCTCTGCCCAATGAATGCACCACACGACAACTCTTGAGAGGCTTGAAATTACACTGAGGGAAAAATGTTTTCGGTGACAGACACCACTAGCACCAGCCTTCTTTGCGTTGCCTTATACTCCACAAGCACACAGTGTGGAAAGATGCAGAAAAGAAGGCACAAACCGATGCTCTCACACACACACACACACACATGCAGCCATGTCCACATGGTTTTTTTCAGCTGCCTGGATAAATCATTTTGACAGCTGAACACAGATTATGAGTCCCTGAGCACTCTGCTTTTACGGAAAAATGGCAGAAATTCTCATGGGAGTTAAGAGTAAGATGTGACACGGCAGGAAGTAACAGTGCTGGAGGCTACAGCTAACATACATATTGTACTGAAACGCTAAATAGTAAAGATATCACAAATCTTCAGCACTTAATGTATACATTTGTGAATAAATGATCATATTCTCAAGTTTTTAGTTGGATTTCAGAAAACAACGAAAGCAAGGATTTGACAAGTATCATTTGAGACAGCTTACAGAAAAGTACTTCAATAAGGCAGAAATTAAAGTTACGGTACTCAAAACTGAATGCTTCCTAACTATTCTAAAATTAATGGTTGAATAAATGTAGAATACACCATTCTTTTTTCATAGGCTGCTATGAGATTATTATATTATTATATATGTTATATATATATTATATATATATTATATATATCTATATATTATATATATATTATAACTTAAATGTTGCAGGAAAGGTGTGATGATGAAAATTTTATAGGTAGAAGATAGAAAAACCTTAGATACCCCAACCCTGAAAACGGGCACAGGTCTTTGTCAGTCAGCAGCAGGCACCTTCAGACCAACAACAGAACCAGGAGCAGGGACACAACTCTCTATTATCCATAAGTTTAATGCCCGAAACATAAGCCTTCTTTTTTATAGTTAACTTTTAAACGAGGAAAGAGTCATATGTACTGTCAATAATGGGTCCCCACAATGAACAGATTGTGTACAGCCTTAGTGTGTGTGAGTATAAAGTAGAGTCAGATCCAGCCCTCCAAGTTTCTCTGTAACATGCTCTGTAACATCTCTCTGTTAGTAGCACCTCTTCACTCTTAAATGTAATGCTATTTAATATTGCCCAAGTGAGCTGTTTTGTATTTTGTGTAAGCAGCTCAGATTTTCATTGTGTTTGTATTCTCAAGAGTCTATTATAGTGAATCTGTCTGTAAATCTAAAAACTTTTCAATTTTAGTTCCTTAGATCCTATGTCACCATCAACCACATGAGAAACATCCACCTTTTTTCTTGAAACATCTGTATCTTGAGCATTTCCTGAAAATATTAGACAAAAGAAATGTACAGATATAGCTGTCTGGACTCTTATGAGCTCAGGTCAGCTAAAGGCCAAAGATGTTGCTCTAAAATACATTTCTTATTTCCCCAGTGTCATTTTTCTCCTGAAGCCATAACAATAGTAACACTCAAGGTAAAATGATGATACAGGACCCTATAATACACTGTATGTTGTGTTTGTTGTTACATATTCAAGACTGCAGTTATATGTACTTAGGCTCAGGTGTTGCTTCTCTCTCTCTCTCCCATCAGCTTTCAATATTTCAATATTTCAATGATAAAGATAGGGAATTACTGGTCAGCATGTCTCACCAGATAATTATTCCTGTCCAAATGGTTGCTTTGAATGATGTTGATAAGTGTAGGACTGTTTCCAGAGTAGACTGTGCAGGTCTTTGTAGCAGCAAGGAGTTGACCTTCGAACAGCAGGGAAGAGGCAAGGCACTGCCAACAGGTGTACGCTAACAGTCTGAATGTAGAAAACCATCTGGAAGATGATGGGAACCAGTTCTGTCCACAGTGGGCTTTCAACCTTAACATGATATATGAGACAGTCAGTAAACAAAGTCAGATTAATATAAATTAATATAAATTAAAGCTAAGGAATACATGGTTTTTACATTGTTCATCCAAAGACATAATATTTTGTTCATTCTTCTTAAATTCAATTTCAATTGAATTGTTGATTATGGTGATTCTCTAAACAAATATATTTTATAAAACATTCATTTCACATCTCATTCATTTGTATTACTCTTAAGATTGATTATTGGTACATTTGAGATAGGTTAATCTGTTAAACTATTCTTGAGATTGATCGGATGTTTAAAACACAAATATAATGAAATACAGAGGACCATTTTCCAACACCTTCCAGACTTGTCTCGGGGTCCTGGTTCAAGTCCTCTTTTGTGCTCAGTTTGTAGCTTTTACCACTACTTTTGCTGTTTGACACAAAAGCAGCAACATTTGACATAGCTCAAAACATAATACTTATTTAGGCACATTTATCTATAATATGTACCCATTTGGCAGAAGGTAACCTGCAGTACAAATGTAATGTCCTTGTTCACACACACCAATAGTCCACAAGCATGTTCCATTTGTGCTTCTTTCCACCTTACTGCAAACCTGTTTCCTGTGCCTGTAAGACTTTAGATTTCCTCCACCTAAGGGTCAAAAAAGCTATAAAGGCATTCATTGCTGCTAAAGCTTTGTAAACAAGTGAATCCCAATATTATAAGAAAGTTAATTTATTTCACTAATTCAGTTCTATAAGTGAAATTTGTTTGTTGTTTAGGTTCATTCAAGGAAGAGAAATATATTATTATATTATATATTATATTATTATATTATATTATACATTATTATATCTATTATTATATATATTAAGGACATTTAGGTTATTTTTTTAATTAGCTTACAACTAATGAACACAAAAATTATGTATTCTCAGAGAATTGGAAAGTTACATTAGATCAGTTAAATACAATTTTTAATAAAACCATGTCAGTCTATTGAGAACTATATCCATGTACTGCACAGTAAATGCATTTATTACTTGGTCTGGGTGAAAATGACTGCTGGAAAACTGTCAAGTCAGCAGTAAATTTGTGGTTTCCATTTACTGTGCGCCATAATCATCAAAGTTTACAGAAATGAATGCTCTGTGTGAAATGATTCTCTTTTATATATGAGTTCAAGATTTTGAGTATAATTACTGAAATAAATTGACCTGAAATGATATTCTAATATACTGAGATGCATCTGTATCTATGCTTACATATTTTTGCTCACATATTTTTGTTAGCTATAACCTAACCATCTAAAATGAATGCTAAACCCCTCATTTCAAATCCAACCTTCACCTTTTAATCATCTTAAATATAAGGTTGAAATTTGTATTACCATAAACTAATAATTTAGAGCCCTGCTAAAAAACTAAAAATCACCACTAGCTCAGTCTGAGCAAAGAAATGCTTCCTCTTTATGTTGAGACCATTCAGATCTCCCATCTGCTCCTGTGTCTTCCTCCATCCCACTTCCCCAGCATTCCACAGCCTTCCACAGCCAAGCAGCTTTCCTCCGGGCCCATTATATTTCATCATCTCAGTTATCGTTTCTGTCATAAGTGGCCATTGGCTTTTAACAAGACACGGGAGGCCAGCAAAGCAGGCATGGTTAAATGCTCTCTGCCCCACTACTTGCCTCACTTGAACGCAGTGATGATGGAGTCTTGTGTCTGGAAGCCTTATTTCCCCTGTGGGCACTCTGGCATATTGTGGGTCATTTGTAGTGCTTAGATGGCTGAGCTGCTGAACATATCTCAGCCCGAGCCTTTACACAGGGCAGCGGTCTGTACATTTACAAGCCTATGGTCAACACGGAGAGGGATGTACCACAATGGACTGGTGTTTTGCCACACTGACAAAGCTGTAAAGCAATAAACTGTTGGCTACACTTCGCCGGATGATGGAGAGTAATTGAATATTCTGAGTTTCGCTTTAGTCACTGGTTTTCTACAAATGAAAAATAACAAGCTGATGCTTTACTTGGCCAACCCCTGCTTAATTACAGTTATTACACCTTTCAGGATTTCCTTTCTTACTATAGGCAGTATGAAAATGATAAGACTGCCACGGTTCATGCTAGTAACTCTTGATCATGTTAAACTCAACAGGTTGCCATTTGCCAAAAAAATTCTTATAAAAATTTGGTATAACTGCAATTCCCTGGCATGATTACAAATGAATGAACTCAAACAGTCTATTTCTTATCACAATAGTTCCAGTGGACCTTTGGGCTTGCTTAAATTTTACTTTTGAAAGAAGTTTGACTTTTAAACTAACAGCTTACATAAGGACTAAACAAAAAATGGTAACTGGTCCTGAATGACTTTGATAGTGAAAGATCACTTCTACAAGTCCAGATGTCAATCTAATCTTGTATTGTGGAGAAACCTACAGTATTCACAAGAGAGGTGTTCTTATATGTAAACTGTGTAAAATATTACTCAACAAACTAGTTTTTGACGTTAAAATCTATCTAGCCTATTTCTGTGCAAAGAAATTATCACTAAATAATGCTAAAAAATAATTACACATACCAAATGACTCACGGTGCACCAATCACCAAGTAGGTCCTTCCCTTAACTGTGAGCTTAAAAAAGGCTGCCAACATTTCCAAATCCAACAGGTTATATGCCAAAAACAAGTAGTAGTAGTTAAAATGATAACACCCAGAAACTTGGCTATAATATGCTCAATTTTGCAATTACTTGCTAAAGTCCGATTATCGATGTCTAAGTCAACAAGCCTCCATACTTTAAGCTTCTTAGATTGTGTGCCTCATCTTCCTGAAAATCAGGTAGATATGCTGTGTTCCCTGATTGGTAAAAAAGTCAGATTTTGGGTTTATCACCACCCGTTCACCGATCAGGACCCGCCAAGCTTAAAATTGATCAACCCTGGTCACTACTAATTTTCTGGTGCATCTCTATAAATGAACCATGAGTTGCACACATTGCTACCAACACGACTCTTTCCTATGCCTATGTGTGTGTAGGGAATGGAAAGAATAATGTTTCTAAAGCTGGATGCATGGGTGGCATAATTACATGTTAAAAATCCTATCAGTCTCATTAAATAATAAAATATTTTGTATACGTCTTAAATCTTTAAATCGATCTGTCTGAAAGGTAAACTCTGTTTTCAGGAAGCTTAAACATATGAAAGGAAGGGGAAATATAATATTTATTCTAAGGATCAATTTTAATTATTCCATGGTAAGCTGAACGATTATAGTATCAGTAATGATAACTAATAAAACTTAGACCGACTGACGGACGGACGGACGGACGGACGGACCGACAGACAGACAGACAGACAGATAGACAGATAGATAGATAGATAGATAGATAGATAGATAGATAGATAGATAGATAGATAGATAGATAGATAGATAGATAGATAGATAGATAGATAGATAGATAGTAGATGTTTTTCAGTGTATAATTACAATACATGATATTTTTAATTTTCCTTTAAAATCATAAAAAAATGTAAACATGAACTTTAATGGATTCTATAGTAATGCATTTGATGTCATTGTCAGTTATCCTAAAGCAACATGTTGTGTGTTTCATTGACTGTTCCAAGCTAGATAACTATTAAAATGACATGTGGGAAACCTGAGGCATTTCATCTGTTTAGATACAATGAACTGGTTATATTTGATTGGTTTCTTGAATAGGTGTGCCATTTATAATTGGAATATTTTAATTATTCTTATGATTTCAAAAGAAGTTGAGGTAACACTAGAAACATCTGCTTCTGTACACATCTAGTGCTACTCCGAACACTGCCCCGACTACCTTACAATGCAGCCTCAAGAGTCTTCTACATGCCGTCTCCAAGCTCCAGATTGGTCTTAGCACAAACAATACCAAACTCATGATATTTATTCATAATTTACCTCAGACTGTCTGTCCTCTTATAATCTTTCTTTCTGGATGATGTAGCATTAGAACTTGTTAGTTATATTTAAGTATTTAGGTATCCGGCTCGATGGTTCACTGTCTTTTGATACTCACAGTAATCCTTTGCTTTCTAGTCAAGTTAAAATTAGCTTAGTATGATATCAAATTATAGATGCTACAGTATCAGATGCATTGAAAGGCAATGGTGCATTGGTGTAGTGTTATTTACTCAAGGATGTTGACCTTTTTATACAATTTTGACACAATGCAGATATGTAATTGTGTCTTTAGGGTATAAAAGCTACAGCTCACATTGGCTGAGATGGTTCCTCCTCCCAAATGAGATCATTTGTAAATGTGCCTTCAAATGGTTGTGTTTTAGTTTGTTAGTTTATGTGTTCTGAAAAACTAAAAACATTCAAGACAACTTCAGGAAAGTCACAAAGGTTGAATGAACATCAGGCCTTACAAAAATCCAGAAGCAGATTAAATGTAATTGACTAATTTTGAGTTAGCTCAGCTTTAAAAAGTGTCTGCTGTTGTATTCCATCCAAACAAACAACCTCTGTTTAAACCAGATATGTACACAATTCCAAATAGCTGCTCAAACAGATATGGTCGTGTTGACAACAATTATGAACAAAACAGGAGATCAGTCCCCAGCATGTAAACAATTTCTTGACAACATTAGAAAATCTGAGAAGGTTAATGGAGCTAAATCTCCAATGTTGAAGTTGTGGGGATGGGCAAGAGAGCTCTTAGTTTATAGTCTTGCAATAAGGGGATTTGGAACTGAGAAAAAAACTGGCCCATCTGTTGATGTCAGTAAAGTGAGATACACAGAGTGAGGGCGCAAATAAAAACTGCCTTCTATCCATTTACAAAGTTCACTGTAGACATAAAGTAGAAACTAGAGTCACAAAATGTTTCTAAAACTAAAGAATGGTCCAAGTGCTACCGCCGACGGTGCAGAAGGAATCATTTCAAAGTATCCTTTGTATAAAGTGTATATGTCCAAACAGCATAAAATACCACATCAGGGAGCAATAAGAAATATAGGCAGAGGTTTTACAGAATCATGCTACCACATTCATGTTTCAAGGTGTGAAAGGTGTGTTAAGGTTGATGTGCAGTTAGTTTTTCACCACATATAAGTGTTTTGCATGTAGTTAAATTCAGTTTTGGTTTCATATGACCAAAGTACCTTCTTCCAAATGTTAGTTGTATCCTCAATGTAGCTAGTGTCAAAAATAAAAAATGACTTCTTATAGCTTTCCTTTAACAATGGCATTCTTCTTTGTGTACAGATTTGTCATTTTTGCCCACTTTTTCTGTGGCTGTAAAGAGACTTGCATGAGTTGGTATGCTGTCAATCTGTATCACTCTGTATGCCGCAGTCCTGGCAGTGATGCTAAGGGTAGTACGGTTTGTGTTCGAGCACCACCTGCTCTGTGAGGCTGGTTGCTGTGATTTCAGCCAGGTTCATTATACAGCCCGACGCTGGCACCACACTGATTCTGCCAAAAAACCTTAATGAAGGGTAAGGAGTCGCACTGTTTACCCAGTGGCCAACAGACATTGAACATGCAGTGACAGTGCCACAATCTCTGACAGTCTCAACATTGGGATACCATAGCTCTGGCTGACCAGAACTGTGTTTGATCATTGTTAAATTGGCTACTTTGTGATTCAGCTGATTTTTAGAGTTTGATCTCCAATTTCTTGTGCCTTCATCACTTTCTTACAAACTCCAACCAAAATACACTATGCCCCAATACAGTCCACTTTATTTATACATCCACAGGTCTTATTAAGCTCCTTTGCTACTGGTGCCAAATTGGAACAATTTATACCTTCTTTTCAGAGGCTTTGTATCTGCAGGTTTCAGCTGGATACCTGCCTGTGATCTGAAAGCCTGAATCTGGCTGCAGATGAATGCAATACTATTACATAATGCAAAGCATTGGACATTTGTAGTTGAAAGTGGACTTTAGACAGTTTTGTCAAGAGCGAATGCAGTGCAGGTGGATGTTTCTGTAGAGACAGACAGAAAATTGCTCCACAACAACCAAAATGTACAGAAGATAGTCCTGTCTGTTTTGCATTTATTTAGTAAAGTGTGTCTCCTTTAAACGCCTTACACAAAACGCATCTGTGGAACCTGTCTAGTGGAAAGTAAAATGTAATTCACGGTGACCCTTAATGGCCATGTGATAATACAGAATAAGTGAGCAAATGACAGTAGACATTGTCAAAATACAGGACTGGGCTCCTTTCCAGTCTGAATGTAGCCATATATTCTCAGCAGAATGTGCTGTCATTTAGTCTGCAAAACATTTTTAAACTGCCGTTCTACACCACAAAGCAGGCAGTCAACTCCCCTCTCAGTCAAGTCATTCTCTGAGTGTCGTGTCAGTCGGTTGTGAATGGGAGATAATTAGAAGCTGCATCCTTTTATGCTGGGGATCACTGTAGAGACCCAACAAGTGGCAGGATAGACTTAGCACCGTCAGACAGATCTGTCACCCTCACTTTTCCTACCAATGCCATGGGCTGTGTCGGCACATGCACGTCTGTGTGTCTGTGAGGAAGCGTTGTGCTGTGAAGAGGTTATTTGTGGTAGACTACTGTGGGGCCTTTGTTTCCCTCATCTCTGTGCTTCTGACAGAGGGAGGAAAGAACTCAAGCTCACTGTGCCTTTGATCACATTTTGGAACAGCTTCATACAGATAGATGTGAGGAGGAGTGGGGAGTGAGATGGAGTGATGGAAAAGTGAAAGAGTTGGAGAGCAGAGGTAGAACAGGCAATGGCTTTGGCGGTGCAGCCGAAGGATAGACTGAGCAGGAAAAGTGTGAGGACGAACTTCTGTGAGTAATGAAAGCTTGGTTTCTTGAATATTAGATCAGTGATTGGGGAATATAGAGTGTGTGTGACTGTTGAAGTAAACTGCAAAATTAGGAATGTTTACCTGGTGTATTTATGACAGATTTGACAATAGTTACCCACAATATTTACAGTGTTTCCCATGGTCTTCCAAGGATACAGTACATCAGATGTAAGATTAAAAAATCCAGATAAATATATTTAAATAATAGACCTTTGGCGTGAATCTCATTATTGTCAAAACCTTAGGTTATGTGAAAAAAGTTATTATTTATTGCATATTAAATTTGATGTTTTGGCTCTCGACGTAGACTCTCCATCATTTCAACAGTATTTCAGGATGTTGCTTCTCCATCCATCCACCCATCCATCCACCCATCCATCCATCCATCCATCCATCCATCCATCCATCCATCCATCCATCCACCCATCCATCCATCCATCATCCATCCATCCATCCATCCATCCATCCATCCATCCACCCACCCATCCATCCATCCAACCATCCATCCACCCATCCATCCATCCATCCATCCATCCATCCATCCATCCATCCATCCCACCCATCCATCCATCCAACCATCCATCCACCCATCCATCCATCCGTTAACAGACATAACCGGTCCAGCAGTTATTAGGTGATCACAAGATTTTCCCAGACCACTAGGTAGATATAGTTCCTAAACAGAGCCGGCCCAACCCAATGTGACATCCTAGGACAAATTTTATATGGGCCCCCCTCAATCGGTGATTTGAATACACTTACATATTTGGATTATTTGGTTGGTTTTCCATTTTAACTGCTGATGACAAAAATATCTGAACTTGCTGTTATTTACCTAATCTTTATCCTCCTGAACTCTTGCTTGCATTTGGGTCCTCTGTCACATAGACCTTTGATGGTAAGAACGTAAACACGTGTTCAACCAAAACTGTCTGATCATATGGTTACTAATTAACTTTTAGACAGCTGAAAACGGACCAAATTTAATGGGACTGCATTAAATTGTATTACGTTGTTCTGTTTGACTCAGTCTCCAAATATAATGTTGAAAAACCGTTTTCCCATTTGAGTTTGAGAAAGCTGCTGAAATGTACTTACAATGTGGCACCTAAACAAGCATAGCTTTTATTTAACAAAAAAAAGATGTCTCAACACATATACCTAATGGATGTAATAAACTCACATCACTCCTGTTGACAATGTTTTCATGTTCAGGAGTTTGCTAATGTAGTAGGCTGAATCTAGCTGTGGGTCCTTTATGTTTCGATATGAGCTGTTAATAGTTTGCTTGAAACATACTTTCCATGTGATGTCTGCCATATGTGTACTACGTTACCAAACAAAATGTTAATTCTGCTTCATGAACTGATCATCTAGATTTTTTAAAGGTTTTAAGTCTAGTAGCCTTCTTTGCTGTGCCAAATAAAGCCCTCCTATAAGGACAAGGAATATGGCAGTATATTAGTACAATGCTTCTAAACTTTTTATGTATTTTCTATCATTCTGTTATAGTTAACCTTTCTTTCTGCCAGGCACCTAAAATGCTCCCACAAGAAGTAGTTAAAAATGTAAATGTCTCCAAGCCATCCCAGCTTGTTTTCTGATTGGGGTATGTCATTTTAAGCACATAAAAATTAATTGCACACCTTCCAATTTTTCACCGACTTACAGACAAAACCCAAGCAGGATTTTTAGCTATCACAACAGTAGTCTGTTCTCCTGTGTTTGCGGCATTGTTTAACATGATCGACCCTAATGCAGAAAACAATGATTATTATACTTTCTCCTCCGCTATTGCACAATGGTCAGAGCAACTCACAAACTGAACATTTTTACATATATATAATTGTGTATGTGGTAATGAATCACAACAGCTCTGTCAACAACCTGCTGAAAGCTATTTTTCTTCTTTCGGTCTCAGCCATCTGTGCTGTGTTAGGCTTGTTTTCACTTTGGACTCCTATAGGTAAATTTAGCCGCAGGGTTATACAAAGACAAACAGCTACTAATGAAATGAGGCAAATTGTCGGACGGATTTGCTGGTGAGTCTATGCTTTTCATTTTTAGCAAAGAGACCAAATCCTGTCCATATATGCATACACAGAAAACACACACTAAAATAATATGTGTGCCGTCTGATCTCAGTTTTGACCTTTTGTCGTGCTTGTACTTGTACTTGTCTGTATCAGATGCTAAATATTTATTAAAAATATTTGCCTTAAGGAGCCAATGCAAAATGTGATTGATCTGTATTAAATGTACTTAAATTATAGAAGAAAATTAAACTGAAAGAAGACAAGAAAAAAAACAGATTTGAGTTTCCCCTCAATTTATTACAGTCAGAAATAAGCTTTACATTTTAATGCCAGGATTTATAGATTGCACAATTTTTTTTTTTTATCCTTTATGTTTAGTTATATAAGGACAAGTATTTACATATCTTGTTCATTTAATATTTCGCTTTAAAATTGCTTGGCCAGGGAGCTTTTTAAAGTGTTTGTAACCAAAGTTGTAAAATATGTGCAGGTGGGCACTGAAAACGGTTATTATTGCCGTTCCAACAGGCACACATGCAGCTACTCATCTGGGATCGAACACCGATAGTCCCTTCTCTGAATTAGATGTTGTATTTCATGTGTAATTCCATTAAAAAAACAAAAACTATGGAATAAAGTACCCTACTGAACTACACGTGAAACAGGGTTTGCATGTGACACACTAAATAGCATCTAATTAGAAACAATAACTAGCTTTCCATGTTGGCATGAAATTGAATTTATAATTAATTAAGTTAAACTAAAGACGGTTTTAAAAACACTATGGTACATGTATTTTTTGCCTTTTTCTATCCACATATATTGCAGTTGTCCTCTTTATCTCAGTAATGCTTGAGAAAAATATTCTTACTTTTTTCTCAGGCTGATGCACAGATATCTTTAAGTCTAGCTTTGTAAGTTGGGTTTCTACCCAGAAGATCTGCTGCCTGATAAAGGGTTTTTACAGTCAGTTAGTTTAGTGTGAAGGAAGTGTGACCTGTCTACTGCTCATGCTGCCAGATAAAGGTATAACACGTCTTTTTTCAGAATGCCTTAGCAGCTATGCCTGTGAGTACTCCAAGAACAGCAACACTTTTTGTTACATAAGAGATGTATAAATGAGACAATTTTGCAAGTCTTCATTGGAGTGCTAAGTACCAACATGATCCCATGCCAATGTGGAAAAATAGTACGTTACTTTGGCCAGACTTTACTGTCCTGTACTGCTGCGATTTTACACCACTACAATGACTCAACCAATAGTCAGGATAAGGGTAAAACTGTGGTGCAGTGTTGTAACTCTTTTCTGTTATTTGTGCAAATGCCACTGACCAGAGAACGTAACTTCAACTAAACCTAAACTTAAACAAAAAGATGACCAGAAATCAATTCTACCTGAAAGTACAGATGAAACCAGATATCCACATGATTCTGCCTCCCCCGTGTTTCGTGTATAGTGTTTTTAGGCTTGCAAGCTCACCGTTGTAGATTTGACATTTTGCACTAAAACATGTTCACAGAACCGGTCTCCTTTCTAACCAGTATGATGGCTGAATACCATATGGTGTTTATGCATTTAATTGTTTAAACAAATTGTCGAGTCACCTTTAGGGATCTGTAAATTGTGCCTAAGGATAAACCAGACTTGGGTAGGTTAGTATAACACAAATATGTAAATATATTTTCATATTTATCACTATTCTCTCACATTTTCAATTTAAACAAAAATACAGGGTTTGTTTCAGCATATTACTATTATTAACACAATTTCACAACAGATAATTATTAAATTAGTTCATTCACATGAAGCCGTCATTTATTAACTAGCGACAATAAAACCACATCTGGTATATCAAGAGTCCTGAAATTAGTTATTATTTCCACATTGTGAAAAGTGTGATTGTGTAGATGAACTGATAAGGGTGCTTTTTCAGTAATCAAGAGGTCTTGAATTTGAGCCCTGCTTGTTCTCCTCTTTATCTTTTGTTAGTCAGTCCAAAACAGGTCTAAATTTAGACCTCTAAAAACATCTAACAGCGTTTAACATGATGCATTTTAGCCTAGGCCTGATTTATGGAGCATTAAGACATTGTTTAGACAAATTTTAAACAGAAATATGCTCACTGGGGTAGTGGCACAGCTGGGGGTTTGTTAATTCTTTTTACAACAAGATCTAATACTGTGAGTTCTTTTGAGATTAAAATTGGTTTGGCTTTAAAGAAACCCCCACTCCTTTTAAATAATTTGGCAGCATTATAGTATATGGCAGATACAATTTACCCAGAGTGTGACAGACCAGACAAGAATGTACTATACACATAGTAAGAAATCTAACTGATGTGACTAAAGTTAGCAATCTATTTGCAGCTTCCCATTCATAGGTCAAAATCAAAAATTCTTACACTGGTCAAACTGAACTGAATTATATTTCATTTTTTAGAATGGACTTTCTGAAAACACAAATACAATTTCAATTCTTTCTTGGTCAGTGCCATAACAATATATAGGACTACAGCGAGATAAGAAAAATGGAATAACATGTAGACATAAGACTTGGCTCATCATTCATGTGCTTTATCACAAGACCAGGCAGACAGTATAAGTATGACATACTCGAGCTTACTTGTCTTTCCTCTCATGTAGGTTTTGCATGTGAAATTTGCATGTGAAATCAAACGGAGATTCCTAGCATTTGCCACGCATCCACACATCCAACAGCCCATTTGCCTGTGCAGCTGCCTTACCTTGCTCAGTGTATTTTACAAACTGCTGCATTAGACGCAAACAATGTTAACAAGAAAAGCAAGTAAAAGTAAAACAAGACAAGAGGAAACAGCTTCCTTTTAAAAAAACAGATTCCTCCAACATTTTAAAACCCAGAATTCAGAAGGTTAAACTACAAGCCAGCACACAATTTGTGCTGAGATGTTTTGAATCAAACTGCCAATAAATTATCACCGGATACAACAGGGGAGAGGTCTGAATTTTTTTCTCTTATTATTCGCAGTCACTGACAGATGGAAACCAGCCTACGCCAGATCAGACAATTCTCAAGTTGTATCGCTCCCACTGTTTTCAGCAATGACAGGAAGCACACAGTGATGACAACTGGTTTTAAATATGACAAGCTTCTGTCCTATTTAGGATGAGATGAAAGTATGCATTGTAGCAGAGTGTAAATAGTGCAGAAGTTATTAAGAAATGCAGAGCTTTTCTCATGGAAAATAGAAACGGGATTAATGCTGGAGTCTTTTGAAGTTTAGCACAGTCGAGAATGTATTTTTTTCATCTCTGTCAGCGAGGAAACAGCTAAGTGCTATGTTGTTTTTTTAACCTTTTTATTGCTTAGGGGGCCTACAGGCCCCGGACAGGGAGGATTCTTTTCACCAATATTGATTACGCTAATTACACATTACTGATTATGTGCAAAAAACAGTGAAGGGTCATGCATCTTTCTTTGTTAAAACAAAAGAACTAAATTTATGTTCACATCGTTTAATCTAGAGACATTATCAAATTAGACATCAGGGGAATTAGGCACAAATAACTCCAAAAGCCTGCTGCAACTCTTAAAAAAAAGAAATCTGCTCCCTTACTGAAAGCTTAAAAACCAATACCTGCACGCCCTTTTAGATGGGTTTATCCAGACAAGACACGTCTTGATGTCTCCCAGGAAAAAATATATTGACTTTAAGGGTTCAAAAGGTGCCTGCTTGTGCTATCTCAAAGACTACAGTTAAGTCGATGTCATGACAAAATGACACTTAAAGGACAAATCATAGTCCTAGGATCAGTATATTGGAGCACCGGTTGTCTTCTTACATTAAGCATAAAGTGAAATGTAAGATGGTCAGGGCTTAATGATCTGCTAGAACTGAGCCTGACCCGATGATCTTTTAAAACCTGTCCAACTTACTAGTTTGACATATTTATTCTATAAAGTGCACCTATCATTAAGGTTTGTCTTAAGTCTGTTGAGTATAATGTTTGTAAGTGTAATATTGTTCTATCCAAACAGCATACAGCTGTGCGGAAAACACATAATTTCAAAGTAAAACAAAACAATTTGCATCACAATCTTACTTTTAGGCTTATTTATTGATTCTCAAACAAGTACGAATGGTGTTTAAGATAAATTTGCTGGCAATTATGGTAAAAATGTACAAAGTTCATCTTTTATTGTAGTGGCAATTAAAAATTATTGTAGAAAAAATATATAATTTCACATGGAACCTTTTTTTTTAAAAAATATAACCTTTGAAATTAATTATTTAATAGGGACAAAATCTGAAGACAACCATTTGTGTCAACATCTATACAAACTATTGCCATTTTCATCTACCTAAGTGGGCACACAACTTCACACAGCAATGTTGCAGACACACAGACATTTAGCCCTTTGCTTCTGTGGCAGTAGCTAAGCTAATGGCTGAGAACCAACAAGATGAGCTGCTACTGAAAGTTCAAAACTCCTGTAACATGGCAAACATGTCAGAAGAAGAGCTTTTGCACTCCTCTCTAGTCAAAAAGGCAAAAACAACACTGTTCTTTGAGGTGACCAGAAATTAGTCAGAACCCATAGAAAACCTACCTTGCTGACTCTAGCTGATTACTGCAGTAAATAAATGTGGATACAATCTCTCTAAACTTACACACAATGCATAGGTAGCACACACATGTAGTGAAGTGATAAGTCTCACAAACAGTGGATCATTAACTGTAGCCAACTATATCAGTGTATCAAAAATGATACCAGTCTCATTGAACACATTTTTACCAGTCATGTTTTCTTTTGTCAGGGAGTCAAGATTGCAAAAATGCACACTTCATTGAAGGAATGAGTGGAGTATTTCATGGAAATACATGGAAATTTAGAAAATAATGAGTAACCTTATATCCATAATAAAAAGAATAACCAGATTTCTACACAAATTAAAGATTATTTCAATGTCAACCAACTGCAACAGTACAAACCTGTTTTTACAATATTACATGATTAGCATTAGATCAATAAAATAACAAAGAATATTTATACAACTATATACAATGAATTTTGTGATGATAAACACATGATTATGGCAGTATTATCTGCCTCGGATGCACTGACTTTGTTTATGGTTCAGCCTCAAAGCACAGAGACTTGCTATGTACACATGATAACTAGAGGTAATCATTTAATTTCAATCATGGAAATAATGTTAATGTTATCAAATAGCATTATCAGTACTTCTATTGCAAACTCTTGAAACACTTTGATTTAAAGGTTGGTAGACTGCAAAGCTAACCATTTAATTTTAAAGCCAATCTGTTATCTTTTTTGGGTTTACCTTTGAGTCAGAACCTGCGACTTTTCAGAAGCACGGTTGCATTAACCTACTTCCAGCTCAGCCCAGGAAGAGGACTCAGTGCTAGAATCTTTTACCCAAAGACACCTTTCCCCCAAAGACACCTTTCCCCCTTTTCCCCCCGGCTGTGGACTGCGGCTATTGGAGGGACCAGAGCACGTGTCAGTTAAAAGCCTTGGAACTCTCGACCGAGTAAGGTTTCTCTTTCAAATAATCCTTGGATCCAAAAGTGACTACGATCACGCTGATCGTATGCAACAAAGTAAGGTAATGATTTTGGTGTTCGTCTATCCAGCATTCATTCATAAAAACGGTGTAATAAGACAAGCGTGACTTGACTTTTCTTCTGAGGTCTTCAGAAGCAGCCCTAACCCAAGCAGATTTTTCCCCATGGCCTGGAGGAGAAGGCATCGGGGCTGCAGCATCGCACGCCTTCCTGTGTGCATGTCCAGGTAGCTTTAGCTACCCCCACTGAAGTTGCCGCAACATGCCGTAGTTGCTAGCTGCAACGCTAGTCCCTTTAATGCCCACACGTGGATTACCGGGACAGCTTCACTTCCCTCTACTCATCACCCAGGAAACCCTTTCTTCAGAACGGTTCACGTAAAAGGTAGTGTGTGGGTAAAGAAGATTACTTTAGAGTGAAAAATCAAAATAATCAGAATCAGAATCAGAATCAGCTTTATTGCCAAGTTTGTACATACAAACAAGGAATTTGACTCCGGTACACTTTGCTCTTTGGTTTTTGTTTTTGCACTACAGAATATACATATTTACAATGTACAATATACACATATATAAATAAAAAGGTGCATTTGCAACATCTGTATGCTGTTGTTTTGTATTTTATTGAATGTTCAACAGAGAAACAGCCTGGGGGAAGAAAACTGTCTCTGTGGCGGCTGGTTTTTGTGAACAGCGCTCTGTAGCGTCGGCCTGAAGGCAGAACTCTAAACAGTTTATGTGCAGGGTGTGTGGGTCTGCAGAGATTTTAGCAGCTCTTTTCCTGACCCTAGACCTGTATAAGTCTTGGATGGAGGGAAGGTCAGCCCTGATGATTCTCTCTGCAGTCCTGATTGTTCGTTGCAGTCTGGACCTGTCCTGTTTTGTGGATGAACCGAACCACACTGAGATGGATGAAGACAGGACAGACTGAATGATGGCAGTGTAGAAGATGACCAGCAGCTCCTGTGGAAGGTTGTACTTCTTCTGTACAAGAAGAAGTACAACTCAGAAGAGGCAACTCAGTACTTCCTGAGTTGCCTCAGGAAGTACAGTCTCTGCTGGGCCTTCTTCCAAACAGTGTCTATGTGTGAAGACCATCTCAGGTCCTCAGAGATGGTGGTTCCTAAGAACCTGAAGTGATCCACAGCCGACACGGTGTTGTTGAGGATGGTGAGGGGGGTGTATGGAGGTGGTGTTTTCCGAAAGTCCACTACCATCTCCACAGTCTTGAGTGGGTTTAGTTCCAGGTAGTTCTGACTACGCCAGTGTACCAGCCGATCCACCTCCTGTCTGTATGCAGACTCATCACCGTCCTGGATCAGTCCAATGACAGTGGTGTCGTCTGCAAACTTAAGGAGTTTCACGGACGAGTCCGCTGAGGTGCAGTCATTTGTGTAGAGGGAGAAGAGGAGAGGGGATAGAACACAACCCTGGGGGGCACCAGTACTTATTGATCTGGTTCGGGAGAAGATGCTCCCCAGTCTCACCTGCTGCTGTCGGTCCGTCAGGAAGCTGTTGATCCACTGACAGGTGGAGGCTGGGACGTTGAGCTGGGTGAGCTTCTGGTGGAGGATGTCTGGTATGATGGTGTTGAAGGCCGAGCTGAAGTCTACAAACAGGATCCTGGCGTAGGTCCCTGGGTGGTCGAGGTGTTGCAGGATGAAGTGTAGACCCAAATTAACAGCATCATCTGCCGACCTGTTTGCTCGGTACGCAAACTGCAGGGCGTCCAGTAGAGGGCCTGTGATGTCTTTCAAGTGCTTCAACACCAGCCGCTCAAAGGATTTCATGACCACAGACGTCAGTGCTACAGGCCTGTAGTCATTTAATCCTAGGATGGTGGGTTTCTTGGGCACTGGGATGATGGTGGATCGTTTGAAGCAGGAGGGGACCTCACACTTCTCCAGTGACTTGTTGAAGATCCGGGTGAAGATTGGAGCGAGTTGATTTGCACAGGCTTTCAGGCATGATGGGGAGACGTTATCAGGTCCTCCAGCTTTCTTTGTTTTCATGCGCTGAAAGAGCCTGTTTACATCATCCTCAGAGATCTTTAGTGCAGGCAGAGGATCTAAAGGTAGGGGGTTGGTTGCTTTATGGGAAGAATTTGTTCCTGAATGTGATGTGGAGGAGTTGGTTTGAGGTGTGAATGGCTTCTTGTCATGTCTGCAGTAGAAGCCATTCAGACTGTTGGCCAGGCGAGGACTTTGTTCAGGAAGGGTGGTGGGGCTTCTGTAGGCAGTCAGGTTTCTCAGACCAGTCCATACAGTTGAAGTGTCACCAGTAGAAAGGCTGTTTTTCAGCTTCTCACTGTAGCTTCTCTTGGCTGCTTTGATCTCCTTTGTTAGTCTGTTCCTGGCCTGCCTGTACTGCGCCCAATCTCCACTGCTGTGAGCTTCTTCCTTGTCCCTGCGCAGATTCCTGAGGTGTGGAGTGAACCATGGCTTGTTGTTCCCAAAGGTGCAGAAGGTCTTGGTCTGCACACACATGTTCTCACAGAAACTGATGTATGATGTCACCACATCAGTTAGTTCGTTTAAATCAGTGGCTGAGGTTTCAAAAACAGTCCAGTCTGTGCATTCAAAGCAGGCCTGTAGCATCTGCTTCGATTCTTCAGTCCACTTTTTAACGGTGTGAACCACGGGTTTGGAAGCTCTTAGTTTCTGTCTGTAAGTTGGGATGAGGTGGATAAGACAATGATCCGAAAGTCCCAGAGCAGCCCTGGTAACAGCATGGTATGAGTCCTTAAAAGCTGTGTAACAGTGGTCAAGTGTGTTTTTGTCTCTGGTGGGACACTTAATATGCTGTCTGTATTTTGGGAGCTCATTAGAGAGATCTGCGCTGTTAAAATCTCCCAGTATTATTATGAAAGAGTCAGGGTGTTTTTTCTCCACGTCTGTAATCAGCTCAGCAAGATGTTTTTCCGCGGCAGAAGTGCAGCCATGCGGAGGAAAATATGAGCCGATTATTATGAACGAGGAAAACTCTCTCGGTGAGTAAAACGGTTTACAGATTATGGAAAAGGATTCCAGATCCGGACTACATGTTTTCCCCAGCACTTTTATGTCTCTGCACCAACCTTCGTTTATATAAAAGCAGATTCCGCCTCCTCGCTTCTTCCCTGATAGCTCCGCGCTGCGATCCGCTCTGAACAGCTGGAAGTCCGGTATCAGCAGTGCGCGGTCCGGGATGTTGTCACTCAGCCATGTCTCGGTGAAGCAGAGAACCGCTGATCTGCGGAGGTCCGAGTTTTTACCGGTGAGAAGAAGTAGCTCGTCCATCTTGTTGCTTAGAGAGCGGACATTTGCCAGATGTATTGAAGGCAGTGGTGTACGAAGTCCTCTTTTGCGGAGCTTTACCAGGGCGCCAGCTCGCTTTCCCCTCCGACGCCTCCGGCGCAGTATCCCGTAGAGCGCCGCCGCTCCGCTTGCCAGAAGCTCAGTGAACCTCGGATGGATGAAAGATGGTGAAAAAATCCCAAGAGAGGACTCTCTGATGTTGAGAAGTTCCTCTCTACTGAATGAGACCACCAAATTGTGGCCCGAGACCACAGTACTGTGGCTCGAAAAACATATAAACACACAAACTACAAAAACAAAGAGAGAGCGAAGCTCCGAGGCTGTCATCGTCGGCGCCATCTTGTTCCTGGGGTCGGGACCCCTCAGAGAGCGCCTGGTGGCTGGGTTGCCCCTCGCGGGACCCGGCCGGGCCAAGCCTGAAGGAGAGATGCGAAGCCATCCCCCAGTGGGCCCACCACCTGCAGGGGGAACCGTGAGGGACCGGTGCAAAGAGGATTGGGCGGCAGACGAAGGTGGAGAACTCAGTGGCCTGATCCCTGGATGCTTAGGTTGGCTCTAGGGACGTGGAGTGTAACCTCACTGGGGGGGAAGGAGCCTGAGCTTGTGCGGGAGCTCGAGAGATATCGGCTAGAAATAGTCGGGCTCACCTCCACTCACAGCGTGGGCTCTGGAACCCATCTCCTTGAGAGGGGCTGGACTCTCTTCTACTCTAGAGTGGCCAACGTGGAGAGGCAGCGGGCTGGGGTGGGTTTGCTTGTTGCCCCCCAGCTCAGCCCTCACGTGTTGGGCTTTACCCCGGTGGTTGAGAGGGTCGCATCCCTGCGCCTTCGGGTTGGGGACAGGTCTCTGACTGTCGTTTCGGCCTATGGGCCGGGCGGTAGTGCGGAGTACCCGGCCTTCTTGGCGTCCCTGTTGGGGTGCTGGATAGTGCTCCTCCCGGGGACTCCATTATTCTGCTGGAGGACTTCAACGCCCACGTGGGAAACAACAGTGACACCTGGAGAGGCGTGATCGGGAGCAATGGCCCGTAAAGTGGTGTTTCGTTATTGGACTTCTGTGCTAGTCACGGATTGTCCATATTGAACACCATGTTCAAGCATAAGGGTGTCCATCAGTGCACTTGGCACCAGGACACCCTAGGCAGGAGGCCGATGATTGACTTTGTTGTCCTATCATCAGACCTTCGGCTGCATGTTTTGGACACTCGGGTGAAGAGAGGGGCTGAGCTGTCCACTGATCACCACCTGGTGGTGAGTTGGATCCGCTGGAAGAGGAGAAAGCCGGACAGACTTGGCAGCAAGAAGGAGTCTTATCGGCTGTGGTTGGCTTGTGGGACTCCTGAGGCAGCTCAGCTGATGGGTACCGTGAGGCCAAGCGTGCAGCGGCCCGGGCTGTGGCAGAGGCAAAAACCTGGGCCTGGGAGGAGTTTGGTGAGACCATGGAGAAGGACTACCAGTTGGCCTCGAAGCGAACCGTCCGGCGCCTCGGGAGGGGGAAGCAGTGCTTCGCCAATGCTGTTTACAGTGGGGGTGGGAGGCTGCTGACCTCGACTGGGGACATTATCGGACGGTGGAAGGAGTACTTCAAGGATCTCCTCAATCCTGCCATCACGCATTCCCTGGTGGAAACAGAGGCTGGGGACTCGGGTTGGACTCCTTCATCACCCAGGCTGAAGTCACTGAGGTGGTTAAAAAGCTCCGCGGTGGCAGGGCTTCGGGGGTGGATGAGATCCGCCCTGAGTACCTCAAGTCTCTGGATGTTGTAGGGCTGTCATGGTTGACACGCCTCTTCAACATTGCGTGGTGGTCGGGGACAGTGCCTCTGGACTGGCAGACTGGGGTGGTGGTTCCCCTTCATAAGAAGGGAGACCGGAGAGTGTGTTCCAACTACAGGGGGATCACACTAGGTCCATGCCAGGGTATTGGAGAGGAGAGTCCGGCCGATAGTCGAACCTCGGCTTCAGGAGGAGCAGTGTGGTTTTGGTCCTGGCCGTGGAACACTGGACCAGTTCTATACCCCCTACAGGGTACTCGAGGGTTCATGGGAGTTTGCCCAACCGGTCCACATGTGTTTTATGGACCTGGAGAAAGCATTTGACTGTGTCCCTCGTGGTGCCCTGTGGGGGGTGCTCCAGGAGCATGGCATCGGGGGCCCTTTATTAGGGGCCATCCGGTCTCTGTACAAGCGGAGCAGGAGTTTGGTCCGCATTGCCGGCACTAAGTCGGACCTGTTCCCGGTGCATGTTGGACTCCGGCAGGGCTGCCCTTTGTCACTGGTCCTGTTCATAACTTTTAGGACAGGATTTTCTAGGCGCAGCAAGGGGCCGGGGGGGGTTCTGGTTTTGGGGACCAGTGGATTTCGTGTCTTTTTTTGGGATGACGTGGTCCCGCTGGCCCCCTGTACCAAAGACATACAGCATGCGCTGGGGCGGTTCGCACCCGGGTGAAGCGGCTGGGATGAAGATCAGCTCCTCCAAGTCCGAGGCCATGTTTCTCGACCGGAAAAGGGTGGCTTGCCCTCTTCAGGTTGGAGGGGAGTTCCTGCATCAAGTGGAGGAGTTCAAGTATCTCGGGGTCTTGTTCACAAGTGAGGGAAGAATAGAGCTGGAGATCGACAGATGGATCGGTGCGGCTGCTGCAGTAATGGGGTCACTGTGCCGGTCTGTTGTGGTGAAGAGAGAGCTGAGCCGAAAAGCAAAGCTCTCGATTTACCGGTCGGTCTACGTTCCTACCCTCACCTATGGCCATGAACTTTGGGTCATGACCGAAAGAACGAGATCCCGGATACAAGCGACTGAAATGAGCACCCTCCATAGGGTTGCCGGGCACTCCCTTAGAGATAGGGTGAGGAGCTAGGCCATCTGGGAGGGGCTCGGAGTAGAGCTGCTGCTCCTCCACATCGAGAGGAGCCAGTTGAGGTGGCTCGGGCATCAATACCGGATGCCTCCTGGACGCCTTCCTCGGCAGGTGGTCCAGGCACGTCCCGCCGGGCGGAGGCCCAGGGAACAACCCAGGACCGCGAATGCCTTGGGCTCCCCCCGAAGGAGCTGGAGGAGGTGTCTGGGGAGAGGGAGGTCTCTGTTGAGTCTGGTCCCCCTGCGTCCCGGTCCCGGATAAAGCGGAAGGCGACGAGTACGACTGATAGCTAATTAAACACCATTAAGACTCATTTATCCAAAAAGGTTTGGTTCTTCTTCAAAATGGTATTTCCTTAAAAATTATTTTCATATTTCCTTAATAATATTTCTTTACATATTATTGTATTAAATAACAGCAGCTAATTAAACACCACTAATAAATAGTCATCCAGAAGGTTGGTTTTTTCAACAAATCATTGTTTAAAAGCTTATTTTATTAAAATAATGTTTTTTTTTTCTGATCTTGCATTGTATTGCATTGTGGTTGTTTGAAGGTATACCAAATATTGCCTAAGTTAGTTCTAAGACTAACCTAACTTCATGTCCAGATTCTTCAAGATAATCCTTGGTTCTCAAACATTAATAATATTGGTAATGTTGCATCACTTTATTGGTCATAGTTTTCAACCATCTTTCCTTCACTTGTTCATATTGTATACATCTGGTCTTCCTTATTCTCTTATTTTGCTTGGCAGTTTAGGTAGATTGCTCTAGTGTAGTAAAGAGTTTGATTAAAATATGTTTGTCTTTGAGTTGACTTATTTTTGTTAATAAGTTCTTGCATTTTAAGAAATTGTGTGAATTTATTACATGTGTCTGCAGAGTTTTGCTGTTCAGTAATGTCAGAGCTTGTTTCACCCTTTTCCCTATTATCCTAATTAACAGACCAAATTAATATTGAATTAAATATTAAATAATATAATTATAATAATATTTACAACAGCTTGAATTAAATAAACAAAATAAAAGTGATTGCAACAAATCTTCCTCTCAATAGCTATGCGTTTTGATGTTTAGTAATGTCAGTAATTTCACAGCTTGTCTCACCACTTTCACTATTGTCCTAATAGCGCCGCCTTATTGGGTTGGTATTCACTGAACAACACTTAACAGGCCAAATTATTATTTTATAAAATTTTAATAATAAATATCAAATAATAAATTCACCCTAGGGTTAATGTATTATCAAATAATCCTTTTAAACCCTAATTGAGACCCGGGGGGTTTTTAAACCCCTTTCCGCTTCTTTTTCCTGAGTGGTCGGAAAACCACAGGGGAGATGTTTTTTTCCTCCAGGGCCGAAAGGGTTTTTTTTCATTCGGGTTTAAATTTCCCTGTACTTGTGTGTCAGGGGGGGTGAGACTTCTAAAAAATAACAAGGGCCCAGAGTTTTTTAATGACTGTCTGCACAATGATTTCCGCTAAATGTACCATGGCCCTTGAACTTCCCCCCTGGTCGCCCTCGTGCAACTGCCAAAAACACGAAAACCCCAGGGACACTCTTCTTCTTCTTGCCCCTTCTTTTGGCCCAGTCTGACTGCCCCCGCGCCACTGCATGTAGCCCTAAACCCTTTTCACACCCCCGTACACGAGCTCCTCACTGAGTTACACATTCCTACAAAAAAAAGGTCACTTGATGCCTACTTTTTGGGGAACGAAACGTATCAGGGGAAAAAAATTTGTTTTTCGTGGGAAAGAATTTAAAATTTTTTTGGGGAAAAATTAGTATCTCGTAGGAACAAATTAGTATTTCGTGTGCGTACTATATATTTTTTCCCCCATGTCAGTTCCCGTGCGCCGTATGAAGGTGAGGATATTGCAAAATATTTTTTGTTTTATTTTATTTTTTCTAAGGGTTGATCACCCAACACAATACCCAAACATTTGTGGCAGCTCTGCCATCCCGTCGATACAGCCGCTGACGGCCCACTTATCACTATCTCCAGCATCACATACTTGATTTTATCTGCATTAAAAGTGCCTTAACATCATTGTAAAGCAGTTCACGGATTAGCGGACCAGGGATCCGAACCCACGTGCTGTCCAATCCGGACCCAACCTGATTTTAAACATTTATATATTATTGCATGTTGTCCAACAGTGTCTAACTTCACTTGCGCTGCATCTCGTGTTAATATGGTATAGCCCTGAGGAGGGTCTGGCCCAGGGCTGCACGGGAAGTCAGGCAATGAGCTGTTTCGGTCAGGGTTGCTGCTGTTATCCTAACCGCAAAGCATTTTCTTATTTACTATGTAGATATAAACATTTTATTCTTCCCGGCTGCTGTGTCTGACTTTTGAACAGGCGTGACAGACAGCTATGTTGGTCAGCGAGATTCTGGTCCACACTCCAAGCCAGCTGGTGGGAGTAATGCACCACATCTTTGTACGCCAACCACCAGAAAACAACAAAGGAGAAGCTATGTCCTTCAACGCAGGTTGCTAAGTTACTAGATTGGGAGCTCATGCTTGCTAATAGTACAATGACTTGGTGCACAGATGATTAAGTAAAAAATGATGGCTTCACCAAAAATTCGTAAAGTGGATTATGAAAAATCACAAATTTAAAGATGAATGGACAGAAGCATACAGTCTCTTACAGCACAACAGTGAGCATAGTGTTCACTGTAAGTACAGTGGATTTTGGGAAAACACAAAAAGCCTTTCACTGACTGGGAAGTGATCAAAGAGTGCCTGGAAGCTTTGGCAGGAACACTTTAAAAAGGAAAAGGACAACAACTTAAGGAAAATACAAATTGCCATGCCTGTCACAAGCACAAGGAGAGCAGAACTAAACCAAGTTGCACGGACCCATCTCGACTGTGCCATTCAAAGTGTGTTTAATATTAGTACTTAAATTGGATTGCTCTTCTCTGTTCAGCATATGATTTCTGGGCATATGAATAATTGATCAGCAGTTAAAAAACAAACTCTAGTGTTAATTAAATATTAAATAGACATGACAGAATTTTTTTTTGTCTCTTGATTTAAAATGTTTGGACCCCAAAGTGTTTCGATTAGGGAGGGAGTGGACCTCCTGTTATTTTAATTGGGGATCCCTGTTGTAAAGAGTGCTCTGTAGTAGCCTATGTGCTGTTTGGGCGATGCAACTCGCAGCTTTTTCTTTTTTGCTTTTTCTAACTTTAAGCACACCTCTTTGATAGTGCTGGAAGAGAGCACAGTCCCCATTGGCTTCTTCGCTGCAATCATAGGATGCAGAAAAAAAGAAAGTAAACAACACAGTAGATGCAGCGTGAATCTCACAACGGGAGATGGAAATAGTGGCAAATGGCCAGAGAAGCGCAACAAGCTAAATCACACACCTGCCACATTTCCATTCCTGTACGCCAGGTGATCTAACACACTTTCTGTCTCATGATTTCAAGTTTGTTAAAGTCAAAGGGTTGAAGTGATGTCACAAGTCATTGGTAGAAAAGTCCAAGTCAAGTCCAAAGTCTTGAATTGATTACATCAAGTCATGGCTAAAGTCTGAATCAATTTTGAAGTCACGTGACTTGGGTCCATACCTCTGGTAATCCGAGAAGCCACCGCTCACTTCCCTACATTGCCATTAGGTGGTACCATAAGCAAGCTAATATTAGCCTAAGTCACACAGACTTCTGCTCTGGTGAGAAGTCTTTCAAATTCAGCCAAAATACAACCTTCCTGAAGTTGTGGTCATGTGCTGTTTGGTGGCAAAGCAGCAATGAAAGCTTCCTGTAGTGATTTAAAAATGTTGTTTGAAATTGTTAATTGTTGTTGAAACTTCTACAGACCATCATTAAGGATCATTCGCCACATGAACCTGGGACTTTGTTACCAGTGGGCAGAGCTAACACAATGTCTTCAATTTGCCATACCAATGGGTTGAACAGTCCACAAAGACGCACAATTTGCATCTGATAATGCATGAGGAAGATATAGCTGTTCGTAATATTCTATGGGGCGCAGTTGATTCAAATTCCAATTTAATCCAATTGAGCTGTTTGTGGGTTGACAAGGATTGAAAGTTTGATTTAGTATCCAAATGATGAGATATTTAAATGCCACTCTGCCACACTCACACGGTCCCGCAGTCACTGTTGTGAGTTGGATTCAACATCACCTTGTTCTGTGTCATCAGACACAGTGTGAAACCTGTGTGAGTGTAAAAGGAGGACATCCACTAATGAAACAAGTCACTTCCTGTTCTAGATGGGTGGAGCTAAAGTGATATTAGCAAATGAGCATGTGAATGTGTTGTGTGCTGCTCTGTGATGACACACAGAAAGTTTGGAACTGCTCCCACCTCATGTGTGGAAGTAAGTAGATCTTCGTCTTTTATGGTGAGAAGTCAAATATTGAGGCTTGGCTACGCCCACATGCTTTGATGCAGCGTAAACCTAATTCCATTGACCTGTTTGCAGGCTGACAAAGATTATCATATCCAGTTTGGAGATAATTGGATAATGCAGATGTGAAGCTCAATGATCTGAGGGCCTTTGTTTCAATAAATTGTTTTAAATGAGGAAATTACCATTGTATCTTTCTACTTAAATGCTTTACTTTCATTTTATAATATCACTGTAGCGTGAATTTTACATTTTCCGTAAATTTCACCAGAAAGCCAAATAGTGAGTAGTGTATGTGGAAAAACAAGCCAAACATTTGGCCAAGGCTTAACGTCAGACTTCGCCATGCCGCCATGGCCACACCTTCCAGCAAAAAGTCTGTATTTGAAACCAAGTGAGACCTAGTTGTTATCTCTCTTCTGACACAATTTCAAGTGCATTAGGTCAAGCGGTTCAGAAAAGGACCTTTTCAAGTGAAAAAAGTGACTAGCTGTTCTCAGGGGATGGGGCTTAGATGAGTCAGTGTATGATCACGTAGTATTGTTGGGCACCAAATATGGATCTATCACACCAACTTTGGTATAAGTCTGCCTTTCTATGTGAAAGTTACAGTGTTTTTAAGTTTTTGGAGAAGGGAAATGTGGGGCCCAGCCCCCCCCCCCCCCCCCCCCCCCCCCCCCCCCCCCCCCCCCCCCGCCCCCCCCTTGATATGTTTGAAAACAACTTGATAACTGATAACTTTTAATAACCGATGCCTTAAGGGGATGCTGACCTAATTTGAAGCTGAAGGCTCAAAATGCCTAGGACAAGTTCACCGGTATATAAATATATATGCACTACTGGTCAAAAGTTTTAGACACACTTTTTCACTTAATGGGTCTCTTTATTTTCATCACTATTTAAATTGTAGATTTGCACCAAAGGCTATGAAGAAGCTGTGAATGAACACAAATGTAAAGGAATGTGCGAGATCACTCTTAACTTTTTTTATATTTTAGATTCTTCAAAATACCCCCCTCCATTTGCTTTGATGACTGCTTTGCTCTCTTGGTATTCTCTCCATGTTCTTCATAAGGTGGTCAAACGAAATGGTTGTCCAAAGAGAACTTCCCAGAGGTTCATTGAGAGACAGCCAAAGGTTAACATTTCAGTCATCACAGCAAAGGGTGGCTATTTTGAGGAATCTAAAATATAACATATTTAAAGCTACTGCTGGCAACAACTTAATGCTCACCTTCTACAGATGATCCACATGGCCCTGTCTTTCAGTGTTTTTAACCCCCTTTTTTTTTCCTAGACTAGTATGATGGCTTTTCGTGACTAAACTCTCTGTGCTTCTTCAGACTCTAAACTTGAAAATGGCTAAGAGTTTATCTGTTCCTCTTTCTAGGTGAAACGACTAAAGGAGCTACACCCTTTTAACATTTCCCTTTTCCTTCCCCATAGAAAGTACTCCTAGATCATGCTTCTTTGTTCTCTTGTGTCTCTGCTCTGTTCTCTCAAACCCCCAGTGGGGCGGGAGATGACACTAACCCCGGGTTCTGTGGAGGTTTCTTCCTGTTAAAAGGGATTTTTTTCCTTCCATTTCGCTACATGCATGCTATATGGGGGGATTGCTGCAAAGTCAACGCCAGTGATGTCCACGTCTCTACATGCTATCCAGGAGGAGGGAATGCTGCAAGTCACTGACGGGATGAAATCGCGGGTTTTCCCTTTCCTTAGATAGAAAAACTTTTACCCAAATTTTGAATAAATAACAGAATTACTGCACTGTTCAAGTTTAAGATTAATTGGAACGTATGTATCTGACTTTTTTGATTGGCGCTATATAAATAAACTGAATTGAATTGAATTGAATTAAAGTCATTTGACAATTTTTTGTTTACTACATAATTCCATGTGTGTTCATTCACTGTTTTGAGACCTTCAGTGAGAATCTTCGTGCAATGTAAATAGTCATGACGATGAAGAAAACCCTTAAATGAGAAGGCGTTTTTTAAAAAGGAGGTATATTATATATATATATATAATAATATATAATATATATATATATTATATATAAAAATATATATATATATATATATATATATATATTATATATATATATATACACCACCACAATACATATTAGATATCCCATACATATATATGTGTGTGTGTGTGAAGAAGAGGAGAGGCTTATCTCACATTGAGTCTCTGCTCAATATAGTGCAATAATCTGTACGTTTTTATTTTTAGACCTTTAAAAGCTTTATATTTTTGTATTTCTTAATTGTAAAGTAGCCCTGCACAAAATTTTGTCTTACTGGCAACGTTAATCGTCATTGTTAGTCAGCAATATGATAATAAAGGAATCTTAAATCTGACAAGCGATCCTCATCAGAACACATATTCTACATAATCGAATATAACGTGTTAATGTTTTGAAAAAAAAAAACAAGCTAGACTAATTATAGATATACCTAATATATCAAGTACACAGTTTATAAACTACAGCCTAAATGAGAAAGAAACAACTAGAGCACATTAGTAGAAGACCTGATGCAATATATCAGAAAATATCTACACAGAGTCAGAGTTTAAATAGCAACACTGCACCCTTCTTAAATTATAAGATGTTATTTTTTATGTATTTAATGTTTGGGTGCTATATTTAGTTTTTATCATCTTTGTTTAATAAAGGTGGTGATATCTGTGGTGTTTATCATTGTTATTATTATTTACAACATAGTAATGACCGTATGTTAGGAGAGTGCACCTTCATTTTACCATGATTTGTTTGTTGTTATCGATAATATTGTTAGCTTTTTAATCTTTTAACTGCTAATTTAAGTCTTATTTCCAACATATAAGCATATTTTTTGCCTGCAGCTGTTCATCTTCTTAAGCATGCAGTTTCCACACAATGTGCCCAATTATCTGCTTTCATCATCTTAAAACAGCTTTTTGTCCTGCAACTCTGATCATATTCCTGCAGGCATGTCACTTCTTTTGAATCCCCATTGACACCCAACATTGTGTCTGTTTGAACATCTATAATTAGTCACCAGGTGGGGGCCATCACTGTGCAGGGCTGCTACCAACAGAATAAAAAAAAAGAAAGTCCCAGTTTATTAGAAACAAGCTCTTCACTAAAGTTGTGTAAATCTGAATAAGAATCTGCCTCAAAGTTCTGGAAAATGTGATCAGGGTTTTAAAATGTAAATCAAAGTGTTGTATTAAAAAATAAAATTTAAATGAATTTTCCCAGCACAAGGGGATTATTTGACGGATATCAACCAATTACTTGTTCAAACCTTGGCAGAGATGAGCAGCAGAGAAGAATGGAGGAGAACACAAAATATAAGGGGTGGGACAAAAGGGACATTGTGAGAGAGCAACTGTGATAAAAAGAGACAAAAGCAGTGCAAGCAGACTGGAGGGTAGATTAGACATGAGGTAGAGAGTTTTATTGTCACCAACAGCAACAAATCCCCTGATAATAAGTGCACCCAATTTCATCAGTGTTGCACAAAAAAAGGAATAAGCAGTTGTGCAACACTCATGATTCAAAGCGTGAAAAATCCCACTTTGGTTGAAAGCTAGATGCCAGTGATCTTCCTCCTTGTATGATGGTAGCTCTTATCAATGAGAGAGGGATTTTGTGGGAAGGATTACCCGGTCTTTGTAAAAGAAGATATTCATTAACTCCTGTCGACATCTCACAAAGCGATCATAATCCCACCGAGGAGCAGTGGACAGAGTCTGCGAACCGGAACACAGGCTCTCGGCTGCTCAGTGGCATAGAGATGTAGCTGCCCTTATCCTGTGCTGAGAAATGCCAGAGGTTCACTTACACTAGAGTCCTTTGAACAGGGCATACAAAGAGGAACTTAAGCAGTAAATAAAACCATATTTTACCCACACTCCATACCCTGTAGGAAACAGAAAAGCTGTATCAGGAGCATTTCAGAAAGTTTCTAAGGGGCATTTTAAGGCTTGGCTGTGTGTTAATTTAACATTTTGTCATTTAAGCTGTATCTTCCTGGACAAGTCTCAACCTGACTAAGTTTATCTGGCTGCCGGGAAAACATGTCAAGCCTCTAAGGACCAAATGGTATAGTGTTGGTTCTCAACTTTTAAAAAAGCAGTAGTGCATCTATGAAGCCAGGCTGGCATACATGCTTATGGCTTGTGTACTTCAGCTTTCCACATAAGTTACAGCAACATTACAAGTGGTGCAACAGCTTTCTACCACCACTTTAGCAACCATTAAAATTATCTCACAGGAAGGCTGTAATGAACAATCCGCACTCACCATGCTAATTTGTACCAGGTCACATTCAGGCTCCTTGTACAGACATTCCTGTGTATTGTACTCGCTGTTAGAGTAGGGCTTTCAGGTGGGGAAACGTGCACATAACACAAAGTACATTTAACCTCGGCTGTGCTGTTGGCTTAGAGACTGAAGCAAGATTTTCAGGCTGCAGTTTTGATGCACCTTACCTCCGTCAGAATGTCAAAGAACAAACAACATAATGTTTTCACCAATGTGAAAGGGAAAAGCACAACATATGGTTTATACTTATATAATTTTTAATAAATGCAATGTAAATAAAATTATTTAAAAAAATACAACTTCCACCTATGGGGCCGGAGTGACCTCACAGTGATTGGTGCACATGCACACAGAGAGTTTGGATTCTGTAGACATAGTTTCTACTGCACCTACCAAGGTAATGGCACAGAGTGCACAGAGCAGTAGGTAAAAGCATATTTAAGTTTGGGTCCAGCATATTGGATGGCATACATGGCAATGTGCACCACTACTATTCACTCAGGCTGTAGATAAGTTGATAAAAATGCTGGTGTTTTCTCCCCCACAGCCCAGCTAAAATTGCTGGTGGACTGAGGTAGTCCTTCCAAGACATCCCCTTAAGCACAAGTGATACCCGTGGACGCAGCATTACCGTACCACATCTTAATGTTTAAGAGCATAGCTGAGTTGTGCCAGGCCAAGAATAGTATGTGATGCCTTACTGGTGTGTGGAAAGAAAAGTGTATGTCACTGGAATCTTTCGAAATTAGAGCTTGTAAATAGTCTTCCTTAAAGGGGCAGGGGCAAATCGCTACTTGGACAACACAAACTGTGACTAGATCTGGTAAAAAGTTTGTAGCCAGTGAGCCAACATAAAGAAATGACTGGTCTCGTACAAAGTCTGTAGGGCGTGTAAATCCAAATAGTTCTTTCTTTGTTTCAGTCTTCCTGATAAATGTGTACTAAAACTGGAGAAAAAAAACATTTAAGTTATATTTTTTTCAAAAATAAAAGGTAGCAAGAGGAGAAGGGAAGCACTAACATTTGGTTGAGTGCTCCCCCACCTCAGTGTCCAGAATGCCTTAATGAAATATGCATCAGCTGCCTCTGTGCCCTGTTTTTCTGTCCTTCCCCTTCCACCCATGGCCAAGCAGAAAACTATACCAAAGCCATGCAGGTGAAGTTGTCAGCTGAGACAAGTAGCTTTGCAATGATGACCAGGGATTTTTAACCACACAAAGGCTTGATGTTTCACTATTTTGGATATTTATATAAATACAAAAATACAGTAAACCTGAAAATTTTAATTTGAAAACTCACAGTATATTACTTTTAAAGGTATATGATTGTAAAAAGATCCATACAATCTATAGTTACACATGCACATATACAACTTTCACAGAGTCAAGAATAAACTTTAAGCCAAAAATACTCGTGTTAACAAATGTTAAATTGCCTTTCTCTAAGACAGGTGATGCAGTTAAAAGCCCTTGACAAAACTAGTAAATACACAATGAGTTTTACATAGAAAAGAAAGAGACTATGCATTCAGCAGTGACAGTGGCCAGATGCAAATAGTTACTGAACCCCCAACAAGAATATTATCAGTATTATCAGTCTGTAGTTTGTACTGATGATATAGTTTTTCATCTGCGGCTTTCAGTTCATATTTTTTATGTTGTCATCTTAAGTAGGTAACATTAATATGGGACATAGAAAGTGTCGGAGTCTGGGAGTTTTCATGTATTGTTTTTTGCCTGCTGCTAACACTTACTCACCACTAGATGCCATCAAGATCCTCTGGTGTGGAGGGTAGCAGGTGTTCCTCATTTCCATCAACCTGGAGGAGTATAAGAAGGTGGAGCTGTCAGCACTCCAGTGCCTGAGTGTTAACCTCTGTGGTAACGCCTAATGGCCAAGCTATGAGTTCTCAGCCTAAAGTTAAAGTTCATAGCCTCTTACTTTTTGTGCTCCTTTCTAGGAAACCTCAAGTCCTGGTCTCACGTCCCTGTGACCATCTGCTCTGGCTCTAAGTCCTCAGTTTGGATCCTGCCTCAGCTTAAGAACTCAAGCCTCAGAAGAAACCCATTTTGGTTCAAGCTCCAGCTGACAGCTCAATACCAACTCTGCCAGGCAAGCGAACCCTGCTCACCCTCCACCAATTGTTCACCAAAACCTCACCAGGTAACCTCTTCTCAGTAAAATTGATCTGGATTGTTCAACTGCCAAATACTCACCCAAAGCCTCAGAGTACTCACCGTCATCCTGGATTACTCACCGTTTCCGCAGCAGCGTCTGTTCCGTCCTCCCAGGCTCCGCATCATTCCTCCACTCAACCACCTTTCATCAAACAGCAAGCAAAAGATCTTGCTCCAGTTTCCAGTAACCCCCATTTTGTCTCCAGAGAACCTACCTGTTCTCCTTTCCCGTACAGTGCTGTGCCTCGAGTCCTGGTTACAGTTCAACATCCATTACCTGTCAAAATAAACTTGTTAAACTTTTCTCCTGCCTCCTGAGTGTCATACTGCATGTGGGTCAAATCTGTAAAGAAAACCATGACAGAAAGTAAATTTGACTGTTTACTGAAAGGTTTAATAGAATGACAAAATTGTTTGTTCACTTATTTTCTCTAATAATCCCCTGAGACCTCCACAAAACAGCTGTATTTATAGAAACATTTAATTACATACAGGTAGACTCTGTTTACTAATTAGAAACGGTACACAAATATCATGGGTGGTATGTATGTGGGTTTTAAAAGTGACGGTTTGTTTTCCACACACTTCAGTCAAGAAAAACGGCAAACAACAAAAATGTATTTTAAGTTCATCAGTAAACAAAAAAAAAACTGAATGTATAGAACTGACTGGAGATTCGGTTGAATTTTTTTCAGTGAACACAGTAGTATAACAATAGCCAGTGGCTGGATAAATTATACAACAATATAACCACTTAAACTGTCAGTGTTGTGTTTTAGAAATATTTTAATAAGACTGTGCCCATATTTGGGGAAAGAAACATGTCTAAATCCGTTTTGATATTTCGACAACCTAGTGTCCCAGCTGCACCTGAATGCAGTATGTGGAGCTGGAAAAATCACCTTATCAACGATTCTTGGATTTTAACTTCTGGTGCATGACTGTTGCTAAACACCATCGCTGTTAAGTCCTCTAAGGCAGAAAAAACCATGGGGCTGCCATTCAATCGAGTCATTAGCATTTTTGCATGGTATTGTAATTTTTTTTTTTGGCAGCAGGCAGCTAGGTCACAAAATCCTAGGCCACCTATACAGGTCAGGTCAGTGGAACTGGACTAATGATTTTTCTTAACTGGTTTGTTCCTCTGCTCAATTATAAATACAGTGACATACAGTTTAAATACAGTTTAAGATAGGTGTTTACCACTTTTGTTCAGTTTGTAAAAGTATATTTCCAGACGGCATTATGGACTTACAAAATGGTTGCTTTTTACAGAGTGCGACATTTTCATTAGCTCATGGGGAATTAAAATGACACACCTTCAGGAAGAACAAAAGACTGTCAATCATTTTTAGAAATCATCCTGAATAAAATGTAAGGTTACATCAGTGCCTGGTCTTACATAAATTGGTTTAATTGATTCACTATTCATCTCCCGCCTCAGTGATTAGGCCTATTAAAGCTCTTTTAATGGGATAATCTTATTCTAGTGATTGATATTTGGAAAAAAGAAAGTACGGCTCTCTAGGGGCTGGACTGTTCCAGAGTTTGCAAAAACCTGGCAATTAAAACTCTGCTAGACTTGAAACAGGGGAAAGGGAAAAAGAAGTGGGACCATTAGTGAAGGCAGTTTTAAATTACTAAATCAATGCTTAGGAAAGCATTTAGAAATTAGCATAAGTAATTACAGGGTTGACAGATATTTACACACTGCTTTATGTGTTTGTGTAACATGTTACTGAACGCTCCTGTTTAATGATGAAAAAAGTATAAGTTGAAAGTTTGATCTCAACGAGGTCTAGTTTTTTTGGGGTGGTTTAATGTTTTGTTTTTTTCTTCTTTTTTACGTAATAGTTTATGCATACTGCATTGGCTTGAAGTTTTCAGGTAAGATAAGTGCAATCACTGTTTTGAAATGCTTGAAACAGTTCCAGCTCCAGGCTATAGAGCCAGAGAGACCTTCTTTAGTTTTCCTGCCTGTAGGTAGGGCCTCTGGCATCCCCAGTGGAGAGATGTTCAAAGTATAGTGGAATAGTGTGTGTGTGTGTGTGTGTGTATGGGTTCACACAGCACGTGTAATCAAAGCCATTGTTCCATTGTTGAGTGATTGCACACAGGTATTATGGCGAAAAGTGTCCCCTTTGTTACTAAAATGCCTCACCAGCATCATCATTTTCCAAGTAAAATCATGGCAGACCTGCTACTGGACCAAAAAGAGTTTATATGTCATGGACACTTTGTTTTATCAGAGTTTTATTACTTTGTTCTGTGCTAAGCTGTGAGGGCACAATGATCAAAGAGGATCGAAAACGACATTTAATGTGAGGGAAAGTAAAAAAGTTGTATAAAAAGACTCATAATCTTGTTCACTACTGTCTGAAATTAAGTTAGATTAAACCTTTCCTGTTTTAGCTCATTAAGGATTATCCTTAAATATTTATATGTGCAAAATAATAAGAGAGAATTTCTCTTTCTGAACACTTTCCTCAAATTCAGAGGTTTGCCAACATTTCTTTAGTATTTCTTTAGAGTAGTTGTATGATTTGGGTCAGATGTTTTGAGTATACTTCCACAAGTTTCTCACAATAGTTATCAGGAATTTTGGTCCATTTCACCAAACAAAACTGATTTAACGGAATCAGGTTTGCAGGCTGCCTTGCTCACATACCTTGTTTTAGCTCTGCCCAGAAATCTTCTGTGGAACTAGGACCGGGGCTTTGTGATGACCACTCCAAAACACTGACTTTGTTATGCTACACCACAAAAGAATTTGGTGGTATGCTTAGGATTATCCACTCCTTGTTTTTCTCCAGATGTAGTGGTGGACGTTATAGTAAACTTTAAGTAAGTAAGTAAACTTTATTTATATAGCACCTTTCACAGACATGGAAAGTCACAAAGTGCTTTAAAAAAAAGGAACATAACAGTAATAAAAACAATGTAAAATCAGTGAACAATTTTAGCTAAATGCCTGCCTGAATAAATATGTCTTGAGACTTTTTTTAAAAGAGTCAGTGGAGTCGGAGCAGCGCAGTGATGGAGGGAGAGCATTCCAGAGCCTCGGGGCCACCACCTGAAATGCTCAATCACCACGGGTTTTAAAATAAGTTCTGGGTCCCGTCAGCAGCATCTGATTAGAAGACCTCAAAGTCCTAGAAGGACAGAGACGCTTCAAAAGGTCCACTATATATTTGGGAGCCTCACCATGAAGTGCCTTAAAAGTTAAAACCAAAATTTTAAAATGAGTCCTGAAGTGCACAGGGAGCCAATGCAGAGAGGCCAGAACAGGAGTTATGTGAGCTGTTCTGTGGGTCTTAGTTAAAAGCCTGGCTGCCAAACACACGTAATCCTATAGCCAAACACTGCAATTTTAGTTTCATAATGCCACAAGGCATGTCTCCAAAATTTGCAAACTGCAATCTCACTTTTTATTTTGCTGGTGGAGTAATGACTTCTTTTTCTCTGAGTGGCCTTTCAGCCCCGGTAGGTAGAGGACTCGTTTCACCATGGATATTGAAACTACAGGGGTTGGACAATGAAACTGAAACACCTGTCATTTTAGTGTGGAAGGTTTAATGGCTAAATTGGACCAGCCTGGTAGCCAGTCTTCATTGATTGCACATTGCACCAGTAAGAGCAGAGAGTGAAGGTTCAATTAGCAGGGTAAGAGCACAGTTTTGCTCAAAATATTGAAATGCACACAACATTATGGGTGACATACCAGAGTTCAAAAGAGGACAAATTCTTGGTGCACATCTTGCTGGCACATCTGTGACCAACACAGCAAGTCTTTGTGATGTATCAAGAGCCACGGTATCCAGGGTAATGTCAGCATACCACCAAGAAGGACAAACCACATCCAACAGGATTAACTGTGGACACAAGAGGAAGCTGTCTGAAAGGGATGTTCGGGTGCTAACCCGGATTGTATCCAAAAAACATAAAACCATGGCTGCCCAAATCACGGCAGAATTAAATGTGCACCTCAACTCTCCTGTTTCCACCAGAACTGTCCGTCGGGAGCTCCACAGGGTCAATATACACGGCTTCTATAGCCAAACCTTTGGTCACTCATGCCAATGCCAAACGTCGGTTTCAATGGTGCAAGGAGCGCAAATCTTGGGCTGTGGAGAATGTGAAACATGTATTGTTCTCTGATGAGTCCACCTTTACTGTTTTCCCCACATCCGGGAGAGTTACGGTGTGGAGAAGCCCCAAAGAAGCGTACCACCCAGACTGTTGCATGCCCAGAGTGAAGCATTGGGGTGGATCAGTGATGGTTTGGGCTGCCATATCATGGCATTCCCTTGGCCCAATACTTGTGCTAGATGGGCGCGTAACTGCCAAGGACTACCGAACCATTCTTGAGGACCATGTGCATCTAATGGTTCAAACATTGTATCCTGAAGGCGGTGCCGTGTATCAGGATGACAATGCACCAATACACACAGCAAGACTGGTGAAAGACTGGTTTGATGAACATGAAAGTGAAGTTGAACATCTCCCATGGCCTGCACAGTCACCAGATCTAAATATTATTGAGCCACTTTTGGGGTGTTCTGGAGGAACGAGTCAGGAAACGTTTTCCTCCACCAGTATCACGTAGTGACCTGGCCACTATCCTGCAAGAAGAATGGCTTAAAATCCCTCTGACCACTGTGCAGGACTTGTATATGTCATTCCCAAGACGAATTGACGCTGTATTGGCCGCAAAAGGAGGCCCTACACCATACTAATAAATGATTGTGGTCTAAAACCAGGTGTTTCAGTTTCATTGTCCAGCCCCTGTACTTTACCCATTCCTATCAGCATCTTCATAAGGTCTTTTGCTTTTGTTCAGGGGCTGATATTTTGCACCAAAACATGTTCACCTCTGGGAACTACTATAGATCTGCCTCTTTCCTGGATAGTATGATGAATGACATTCCCAGATTGTTTTATTTCCATATAACTGTGAACACATAAACATGGCACCTTTAGGCATCTGGAAATTGTCCCCAAGCATGAATCAGAATTGGGGAGTTCCATAACTTGTGTGAGTGGTTAGGATTATCTAATATGTTTCTATGTGCTAAATGCCACTATAACAAAATAATATTTTTTTTACTTACTTGTAATTCAGAGGTTTGCATTGATTTCCTTAGCATTAGGTAGAATTGCCAAGATATTTGTCTAATCAGAAATAGATCACTATTTTTTTTTTCTGGCCAGCCGATCACCAATCACAGCTGGTCAAGCTGAAAATCAGAGGACTCCTCTATGCATCTCTAGTCGTAATTCAGGGTTGAAAAAAGTTCAATACTAATGCATTTAAAAAAATGTGCTCACACTGTGTAGCATCTGTTACCCCATCATCTTGGAGGATATCAAATCATGTGGAGTTTGTTGAGTGTTTGAAGTGTTAACTCAGAAAAGCACATGTGGGACAAGCTTTCACACCGGATTAGTAAATCTTCCCATGCCAACTTGTTTAAAGGTAAGGGTCACAGGAACGGAGAGTGATACAACATGTCCATAGAAGTGCAGAATTGTATTATTCATCAGCAGCACTTGAGGTCAGGAAAATAACTCAATCGGATGTCTGCTTAAGTGAATAGAAGAATTAATTTACTTTCATCTCAAAAATGTAATGTAAAACAAAATTGCATTTCTTTTATTTAGAGGTTAGTGATGGAGACAAGTCTTGCTTCAGATTTCGAAGACCAACAAGTGCCAAAGAAAGGAGCAATACTTTTCACACAGCTTGACCCTAAATCAGCAGGGACACTGGCCACAAAGCCAGTTTGACTTCATGATTAACAACATCTCTTCTCCAGCCTGCATGCAGGCTCCATGGCAACCCACTGCTGTATTAGCTTAGTCCCTACTACGTCCATTATTGCTTAGGTTTTTAGCTCAGATATGAACCACAGACTACAGCCCAGAATTAGGCTTGCTGCCAGCACCATAAGCACTTACAGCTGGATTTGTTGCTATGGAAATGGCAAGCAAAAAAAGACTTGCAGATGTACTTGCGGCAAGTGGATTTGCAGCTGTCAATAATCCATCTTGTTTTTCTGTTATCTGTTTAATGTAGAAAGTAAAGAATGGAAAAGCAACACTAAAAGCATGAAAAGCATTTACCCCCAGTTGTGTGGAGTTGGTTTTGTCCCAGCAGAGATTGCATAAAGTGGAGATGGCTCTGGGAGACAGGGGGACCGTATCATGTTCTGCTTGAGTTGGTGGATTAAGAGGGAGTTGAAACAATCCCTCTGATAATTCCTCATGTTCATTTCATAACACGGTAAGTAAGTGATTAATTCTAACTTTTGTATTTACCACAACCCTGTGTGTGTTCTGCTTATTTTTTCTCATGATGATCTCATATTTTACAGCATCCATCACCCATGATATTAGGCTAAAAGCACTCTGAAGGATTAGATATCTAATGGTCCACAGCTTGTTTTCACACCATGAATTTCAGAAATCACTGTTTATCTCTTGTTTTCCTACCTCTTGTCCTTTTATCGATTTAGATGTACTTGTTTCTTACTCTGCTGCCTGTTCCTCCTGCAGCTCTCTGAGCCTGCGCTCATCTTGCCCTTGTTACATAAGCAACACTTTGCTTCTTTTATCTCTTTGTTGGCGTATTATTTTAATTTTTCTTTTACCGTGACACTCATTAGATGCCATTAGATGATTAACTGGAGTTCATCTGGCTGTGAAAAGTTGCTGAAATTCACCACAACTATTAGCTTTACATTAACTGGCACACAATGCATGGATTCCCCGTAATGATCTGCCATGAGTGCTGGACTTAGGAAAATAAATCTTAAACATGTCAGGTTTCCATGAAAAACTTTACTATGCTAGCACATTTTACTTTCTTCAGCCAATCACATCTGTATAGCATCTGTAGGGGTTTGCTTCAAGCTAATCTCTTGTGGTGATCAAAAGCTGAAGGCCCACTGACTCCGTCCTCCTGACTTTCACTCCTCAGTCTCCCAGCAGCCTGTTGCCATGGTAACTTCAGCTCAGCAGCAAGCCAATGCAGCAGCAGCAAAAGTACAATACAACCCTCTTCACTGAACACCAGTGTATTTGTGTCACTGTCACAAGGCCCCTACTCTGACCACAGTGCTCAGCCCCCCTTCTATCTGCCACTTTGTAGGGTGCATCAGGTGAGTGAAAATGGCACATTTGAATTATCATTCCGGTTTCGTGAAAGAGGCTATCCCGTTATGAGACAAAAAATAACCATCAGATTATCTCCACTTGACTTCATCAAAACAGTTGCCCTTGGCCAAATAAGATCGCCTTTCTGGATTTGGGCCATAAAGCCGTCTGTTTATACATGTTCCAAATTTATGCCAGCAGGAGGAAGATAATGACTCGGTGAATGTGTCCTTGGAGGAATGAAGAGATTTCAGGAGAAAAAAGATGGAGGTGGGGGAAAACGGAGGAGATTATGCAGAAGATACAGCAAATAAAGCAGCAGGGGAAAATAGAGGTGCTTTAAAAGTATGAAATCCTGATTGTTGTAGGAGGCAGGGGAGGATTTAGATTATGATGGCTATATCTAACATGTAAAAGCAAAAGATTGTTGTTGACTTTGCAAAAGACAGCACAAATCTTAAAGCACCTTCTTATTTGAAGGCCAGATATAAACTTTTGTTTTCAATCTATGTCAAACCACACCTGCCCGTAATGCTTGTGCTTTTTATTTTATTTAAGATATTTAACACAGAGGAATACAAACCTTTGGAGCAACTAAACAAAATTTTACAGAGATGTTTACAAGTATTTCTTTTTTAAATCATTCCGTTCTCAAGTCTTTGACAGCCAAGTCCTAGTCAAGTATTAAGTCTGTAAGTGTCATAATCTGCCTCTGTTTAGGATTTTGAGTTTGTGTTTTGTTTACTTTTTGCACTGCCATGTTCTGCACCAGCTGATCCTGATTTCCCTCTGATTATCTCCCTGTATTCATTGATCCATTCTCCACTCACCCTCTGTACTTATACTCCCTTTTTGTCATTATTCTCCACTGGTTACTCCTGGAAATTACCCTGCTCACAACCCTGTTTGCTGCCTGGCTCCATGTTCTTTGATCCTGTGCTCCTGTTATCCTCCTGCCCATGTCTATCCCCTGCCTGTGTTCCTGTATCTGGTTTTGTAAGCTTTTCGAAGTCGGTTACTTCGAAAAGCTGGAAGTGTCCTTATAATAACGTTATCTTGATAGGAAGACAATAAAATGTTGGAGGTAATACGATGTTATAAAATATTTGCTTGCTGGTAGCACTAAAGAAAAACAGACACACCTAAAAGCCACCACCTTTTACTGACACGTACACATAGACGACCAGCCGCTTGTATACACTACGGAGAGAATGCCGTTAATCATTTACTCAAATGATCTACAAATGCTTGTGCATTCTCACCCAATTACATCAGATAAAAATTGTTCTTGAGACTGGAGTCCCAAACCTCGAGTCCAAGTCCAGCCCTGAGTCTTTAGAGTACAAGTGTGAGTCAAGTCTAACATTTTTATTTTTATGATTTAATTGTGACCCCAGTCTAAGTTGCAGAGTCAAATTTCCATCTTTGTTGTTTTGAAAGTGCTGTGGGAGAATAATGCAAAAGCAATAACATACTATAAATGCTCTCTATTGCCTCTGCTGGTCCTGTGGTTGTGTAGGTCTCTTCCACACATAATCTAATGTACCAACACCAACAGATAAACACTACTGGAAAACTACACATTTTCCAAAAACATTTGGCAAGAGGCATTAATGTAGAAATCTGTGTTAACAGAATATGAACTAAACTGACCAAAATCTAAATTAATTATATGTTCGTTTGTGCTTCCCCCGCCCCCTTGCCTATTTGGAAAATGAGGCCATGAGTTATTTAAAGTCACTGGGAAGGATTGGGGGGCAACACAAAAAATAATCTTGCAGAGAGAGAGAGAGAGAAAAAACCTTAATGTCTGCTTTTTTGCCTCAGGCTCATTGTCATCCTTAACAGTTTCATGTAATATTAACATCCCAGAGCAGAGGAGCAGAGCCTATCATGCAATAACCGCCGACGGTTAGGACTTCTTCCTAGCATGGGGAGAATGAGGGTGCTTAGAGAGCATCTCTATTTCTCACCCAGTGGCCTACATTCACAGACAGGTGGACTTCAGGCCTCGCAATCTCTCCCTGAGGGCCATGTCTTATGTGGTTTGTGTCACATTTGTTATGAATTTTTTCTACTTCTTAAGCTCTGCAGAGTTATTGTTACCATTGTAATAAAAAAAAAACCCTGATATCAGAGTGCATTCATAGAAAGGTTACCATGAAAGCCATCTGAGCTTAGAATGGAGCATGTAGTGATTTACTTCAGGTTCTATTTAACAAAATGTTCAGATTTATTTTCACATCTTGTATTTTCTTTTGTCACAGTGTAGACTGTGATGACAGTTGTCATTTTAAGAGGCATTACATGCTTCCACAGTACTATATACAATCTACACACACTATGAAATGTACACCTTCCTTAATTTTCCAGCCTAACAAGTCACAAAATGATATCAAAATGTGTTGTCAAAATTATTTCTCAATGGGTATGTAACACCTTCGTATCAATCCTGCAGAAATAAAAGAAGAAAAATGCGCTAGATAAATACTGGGAAGGAAGAAAAAGATCTTAACTGCTGATATCAAGGGAAGTTTGAATTAAAGATCAGTGCAAAGCAAAAAATGATTCAGGCTGAATCCAGTTTTAGCAGATTTGGGCAATTTTAGTCAGTCAGCCAGTCATTTTCTACACTTCTTCCATAGGGGGTTGTGGAGAAGCTGGTGCCTATCTCCAGCAGGCTATGGACGGGAGGCAGGGTAGACCCTGGACAGGTCGCCAATCCATCACATGGCAACATGACACACACAGGTCAAACAACCACGCACACACTCATTCACGCCTAAGGGCAACTTAGAGAAACCAACTAACCTAACCGTCATGTTTTTGGACTGTGGGAGGAAGCTGGAGTACCTGGAGAGAACCAACGCATGCATGGGGAGAACATGCATGCGTTCAAACAAAGACCCCTGGCCAGGAGTCAAACACAGGACCTTCTTGCTGCAAGGCCACAGTGCTACCAACTGCACCACTGTGCAGCCCTGCAATTACAGTTTTTTAACAATCGCGTTTTTTTTAACAATTCAAACTAAAATGTTTTTATAAGCATGGGTCATAAAGCTGCATTAGTTGATATCAAATGTCTACAATTGCACAGGAGACTATTGTGAAGTTTAGCTTTTTCTCGACCAAACAAATTCCATGTTATGCTAATGTTATGCTTGCCAAGGCTGCCATTGCATTTATTTACCTGATCAGCTGCTTGGACTCCTTGGAGGATTTCTTCACTTTTCTACAAATTCAATATATGACATCTTTATACTGCATGTCATTTGACAAAAACTGAAAACATCTTGTCAAAACCTCACTTAAAATGATCAAAACGATAATTTTCTGGTTCACAAAGTGTGAACCAGAAAGCTATTACCAGAGGGGCAGTAACCAAAGGGTATTTCTACTGGCTTAAAACAAGTCTAGTCTCAACAATGTCGTTGCAGTTTGTGAAACACCAACAGGGAACATAACATGTAAAGCATTTCCTGGCAGAATAAATGCCTGATGTAAAATTGAAGTTGTATAAAAAGTGGTTTGATATAAGAACCCTGTATCATCCCTGTGTCAACCCCGAAATTCAGCATAGTGAAAACATTGCCCATTCATAATCGCACATACCAACAATACTAAACATTTTCCAACATCATTGTTTAACTTCATTGCTTCTGCGATGACTTGACTGCTTCTTCACATCACCAACTTGTACAACTCCTCCTCTCTTAGTTCTGTCCACTGCTCTAGGATGGGGTTTCCTCTGTACATGCGCTAACTGGATGTAACGTCATTCTTGACCCAGAGAAAGTTTCAGATTATGGGGCTTTGGAGTGGGATTTGTACTTAAAGTAGAAAGGGGTCTGTCTTCAAAGTCTGAGGCATTAAATTTTGGTATACATTGTATATTAGCAAAACATCCGTCGTATAGCGTATCTTCTGGTTGAGCACAATTTCTGTTTTATTACAACTTCTATTTTAGCTTTTGTTGTTGCTCTGCATCCATGATGTCTCCTTTATGGGAATATGGGACTGTAGCTAAAATATTATTTGAGCTTTTAAAATGCTTCTAATTGTACAGAACTCCCTTGTTGCTGTGGTTATGCATCGAACAAATGTCCAAAGGTAACAGAGTATCTACAATAATCCTTCCAGCTGCACAACATCCAAAACCAGTAGAAGTAATCATCCAAAAGGCAAGGATTCAACCTTTAAAGAAGAAATCCATGTTACAGAATCAATATAACAGAGCAACTCCATCATAATGCCACCTTGATTGGCACAATTCTAAAATAAACATGTAACCTATTATGACCTAGTAAACCTCCCTTCAGAAAGTTTTAACCATCCCCTTGAAAGCAATGGCTGATCAAACATGGATTAAAACAAACACCACTACAAAAAAAATAAAGAACATTATCTCAGCTCTACCAGTCTTACTTGTCTTAACACTTGACCAATTAGCTGAACTCTGTCATTTTATGAGCTTTTCAGTTCCATCAGGTGCAAGCAGACCTAAAGGTAAATTCTGACTTCCGACTGCATGCCTCTATCTCCCTCGATTTTGTGCTGCTGAGGCAAATAGATGAATTATTATTGATCAAACCAAAGAGATATACTATCCAGCCTCTCAAACCAAAAAGTCTGAGGTCTTCTGAGTTGTTTAAGGTGCAGCTAACAAAAAAGCACACTGTTCAGTTTTTGAAATGTCAAAGATCATACGATGCAAATTGAAAAACACTCCAATTTCACTCTGCTCAGTCAAGTAAGACTTTTTATTTACTTTCAGACCTTTCTCCCTGATTGAAGTAATTGTAGTGTTTAAATTGTTGAACAATAATCAAAGCAAGCACCCCTTAGAGGTAAAGAAGCTTAAAAAGTATGTTAATCAGTAATATAAGTAAGCTAGTGTAGAGGTGTTTAAAAAATAGTATGAAGAGCAGAAATTATGCTAGAACAATCACTATAACATCAAGAAACAAATAGATGTGCAGTACACTAAATATGTCTGTACAAAGACTGTTAAAATAATGATATGAATTGTTCTTGCTTATAAGAGGATTTATTTTCAAATATTTTCTCCATGAAAACAAACAGGTTTAAAATGGATTTATATTCTTAAAAAACATATTTATTTATGTTATTTGTTAGTTTCATGTGGTTCAAGATTGTTTTGTACCATTTACACAAACTGTACAAAGAACTTTAAAAAGGCAAGTGCTAAAAGTTGGTAAATGGCCATGCAGAACAAAATGTCCATTATAATTCATAGCAAGTGTATGGAATAATAATCATTCAAGTTTAAACAGATTTAATGCTAAAAGTGTGTCCTGATCTCTGGGTCTCTGAGTGATCACTTTCCACTCTCTGGATGGTAGAAGTAAGTCTGCTATTGGAAATTTAGTAGATAATGCCAGCACTAACTAACAAAGACGCAAGTACAGAAGAACTCAAAAAAATAAAATAAAAAAATTTACTGTTGTTGTCCCTTTCAAATGAATCCCATAAATGTTTTTTTTTTACTTCATTAGAGCTACAGTTATGTAATATTATATAATACTGATATTACATCCCAATATTAAGGAATCTATTAATGTTTTTGTTCTTACATTTACAATATTTGTACCATGAAAAAGACTTTGTTAATACCTTCATAGTATAAGGAAACTACACACTATTTCAGTTGACTGACATGATTATTTAAATTTAAACTCAAGTGCACCAAAAACATTTAACATTTTCCATGTCAATATTTAATTAAACGAAGATGCAGCCAACAGGGTAAAGTTGTGTACGGGGACGCTGGGTGGCTCAGTTGACAGACAAAACCCAGTTTGGGTCAAGCTTCAGCTGTCAAATATATAGCCTTGCATGGTCAATGCGAAAGTTGTAACCTTTGTCCCCGATATGTCTGACTGTGGTGACTCTTGAGGCTCTGTCTCTGCAGTCCATGTCTTGTGGATCCGCTGTGGTAACCCCATACTTGTGTCCTAAACTTTTCTACCACACTTTTTTCTTCCTCTCAACTTTCCTGTATTATGCTTCGATATATCACTCTAGTTTTTTTTAGCAATGACCTTTTATGTCTTATTCTCCTTGTTGGGGGTTTGAATAAGTGACAAGTGAGTTTTTTCTCAGAGTTGTTAAAATAATAAATCACATGTCCTTACATACACCAGTACCATTGAGTCTCCCTATCTGATTATTCCTCTTCCTCCCTGTGTCTTTCAGCCGGCAGTCAGAAGAGTAGAGGGCGCCATGACAACAGCTTTATTAATCACATCAATCATCTGTAGCTCTATGGCGACCAAAGGAGGATCTAATCGCTTCTCACCAAACTGACTATTTCTTTCCTCAGAGGCTCATTGCAGTCAGTGCTAACTTGATGTGTGTCTGCATGGATGTGCGTGTACAGTATGTGGGAGGAAATCTGATTTTCTGTGAGTGTTCGCACGAGGTCTCAAAGGAGAGAAGGTGTCTCTTTGAACCTGTTTATTTCAACTGACCTAAAAACTTTTTTCTCTCACTTTTTAGGAAATTACTTCTGTCAACTTCTTGGCTACACTGTATAGTAATAATAATATAAACTTTACTGATGTCACAATGGAAATATTGTCCTCTGCATTTAACCCATCCCTTAGGGAGCTGTGGGTTGCCATTGTGAGGTGCCCAGGGAGCATTCAAGGGCTAGGGGTCTTGCTCAGGGAGACAGAGTGGCAGGCTGTGGGATTCAAACCTGGGTGGCGTCTTCGGGAGACAAATGCACTGATCTCTAACCACTAGGCCACCATGTCTGTGCTCTTATCCTCTTAGCAAATTTTCTCTCTGTTAACTGAAATTCCAGCAGCTTTTTAAATAAAGCCATTTAGGATTTAGCTGTTAAAGAATTTTCCTCTGTCTTCGTTTTAATTTAGGTGCACTGACTGGTATGATGTTAAACTGTTTAGATTGCCAAAGATCCTCTTTGTTTGCTGTTTTTAATCAAATACTATGGTAGTAGAACCAATAAAGATGATCCAGCTTGTATTATTGTACAAATGTTTGTAATATCTAGAAAATGATGGCTATATTTCCAGTGCCTTGCAAAAGTATTCTTAAACCTTGACATTTTTTACATCTTGTTGCTTTTCAACCACAAACTTCAATGCATCTTTATAGATTTTGTGTAGTAGACAAGCACCAAGTAGAACAAAATTGAGAAGTGGGAGAAAAAGGTTACAAGTTTTTTTTTTTTTTCACAAATAACATTTTGATAACTGATTTGCATTCAGTCCCCTCATTAATAATTTGTAGAACCACTGTTATACCTGCAATTCTTTTTGGGTATGTGAAATTTGTGTTTATTCTTCTTTGCAACAGAGTTCAAGTTCAGTCAGACTGAATATAGAGTACCTGTTAACAGCAATTTATAACCATAGATTTAGGTCTGGACTATGACTGGGCAATTTCAACACATTGTAGCTTTGACTCTATGTTTAGCTTTATTATTCAGCTGGAAGGTCCACCCCAGTCCCAAGTCTAGAGGAGGCTCTATCAGGGTTTCTCCCAGGACTGCCCTGTAGTTAGCTCCAACCATCTTCTCTTTAGCTGGTACCCCTGTCCCTGATGAAGAAAAGCATCCCACAGAATGCTACACTTACTATGTTGTTTTTACAGCATGATGGTGTGCTTAAGGTGTAATACATTGGTAGTTCACCATCTGACTAGACCACCTTTTATCCTCTACATAGCTTCTGGCAAAAAAAGAAAACAGGTCATCCCATGCCTTTCTTTCAACATTATTATTCTATTAACATCAGATTTGTGGAGTAATTGTTGTCCTGTCTCTGAGGCCTTAACAGAACAGCTATATTTATAATAAGATTACATTTCAAAGATGGACTCTATTTACTAATTAGTAGACACCTAAAGGCAATCAACCCCACTGGGTTTTAGATGCTTCAGAATTTTTATTTCTTTTGAAAACCATGTATAATTCTCTTCCTACTTCATAAATATGTACTCTTTGTATGTAACTACAATCCAAAATCCCAATGATCTAGTAGTTTGTGGTTGTAAAATTTTTTCAAAAAGGCTCAATGGGTGTGACTTTTACAAGGCACTGTATCTGACACACAGGTATATCGAAATAATTAGAAGAAAAAGTGAAAAAGTTGTCACTCATTGCAGAAAGTAAAACTCATCTTTAGAATCATTACACATAGAGGGAAATATTTCAAGCCTTTTATTTCTTGAATTTTGTATGAGTATGGCTGAGTTGAGTATGGCTTACACATGAAAAACTAAAATTCAGTGCCTCAGAAAATTCGAAAATTTCATAAGATCAATGAAAAACATTATTTCTACATTCTATGACTCTCCAGTCTTCCTCCAGATTCTGGGACTTTGATTTTCAAATTAAATGGAAATCTTGCTTTCATCTGAAAGAAGGCTTTGGAATAATGAATATCAGTCGCGTTCTTGAGATTTGCCTGTGGGTAGTGGTTCTTTATCCACTGACTCCAGCCTCAGCCTGAGAGGATTTGGCTTGACAATCCTTTCAAAGCTGTAGTTATCATTTTTTGGTGCACCTTTTTCCTACCACACCTTTTTCCTTCCACTAACCTTTCTATGAATAACCTTTCTTTGAACTACCAGCTTCTTTAGCAATGACCATTTGTGGCTTACCCTCCTTTTGGAGGGAGTCGGTGACTGTCTTCTAGACATATGTCCAGTCAGCAGTCTTCCCCAGGATTGTGTCGCCTATACTGACCCAGACTGGGAGACAATTTGGAGGGTCAGGAAACATTTGCAGGCAGTTTGAGTTAATTAGCTGATAGTGGTGTGACACCATGAGTTTCCATAAGTTAAACTTTTTCACAATATTCAAATTTTCTGAAACGCTGACATTTTGGGTTTCATTGTCAGTAAGTCATAGTCATCAAAATTACAAGAATTTCTGAAATGAGTGACAGAAATATTGAACTTTTTCATAATATTCTATTTTTTTAGATGCACCTCTAGTAGATCACTGTTTAGTGACAATAACCTTGTTGTTTGGAAAAGCTCTATGTTAAGAACCACAGGAAAGTTTTAGGTGATATGATTGTCAGAAATAAGGCCATTGGTCCTTTGCAAACTAAGCCGGCTTGGCTCAGTTCAGTGGTTCTCTGCTTTTCTTTTTTTTTTTTTGTAGATAGGATCCCTTCAGCTGCTTATCATTGCAGTCCAGAGTGAAGCTGTTACATTTTCTGATTATCCAAAAGGTATGAGGGTTGTGACAATTAACAGGAGAGTGAATGGAAAAATAGTCAGGAAATGGTGATACAGGAAGTTCATTCAAAACTCTAAATCGGTTGATAAGGCAAAACAAATGGCTGGGCCTTCACCAAACCCTGGAACAAAGAAAAATTAAATTAACACTTTTCAAAGGCTGTGAGAAAAACCAAATACTCAGCATCATACACAAGTATTATTACGTAACAGTGCAATGACAAGAAAAAGGAGAAACAAATACCAATTGTTCTTTACTACATTCTTATTAGAATCTGTTAGCATTATGCAACAATGAAAACAGACAAACGATATTAAAGATACATAACATTCATAATTTCTATTCATATGTCATGCAGCTAGATGTGAACTCAGATGTTTCTGGGTCAGAGCCAGATGACTTGGCTGAGACTTTTCTGGAGGCATCTTAGGTCAGTGCAGTAACTAGATCTCAGGCTCATAAGAGAACCGGGAGGTTGACCATTCGGACTCAGTATTTGCCTCAGCTACTGCTGTAGATGGTGCTTTGCAAATTAAATTAAAGGAAGTGGGGAATGGGAAGGGGTTCTCTTCTGCTTAGACTTCAGTACCTTTAATTTGTGAAGCACTTATTAGTGCACTTATTAGGACTGACCCATCCTTGGCTAAATACTTTGCTGTAACAGAAGATCACGTCACTTGCTATTTTGTGAAAATGTCGTTGTAGATGCCTTGTCTCGTGTGTATGGCTAACCTTGCCAAACCAGTGTTTTTGTTTTATAAATGTTCATTTGAGATTTTATGGGAGGGGATGTTACATGCAGCAGCTATCACGACCAGAGACAGAGAACCCAAATTCAGCCAAACACAAAGTGATAAGTAACAAGGTTTATTCAGAAACTCAGGATCAGAGAGCAGAAGAACAGCAGTCAGCTTCCAGGAACCACTGAGACCAGAGAGACTAGTTAGTGGCTGAATAAAACTCAGGATCTGCAAGGAGTTAGATAAAGCCACTAACCTTCTCAGTCTGGTGATGAGGCACAGAATCCAGAGGAGGAAGAGATCCAGACAGTTAATGAGGAAGCGTCCAACAGACTGAAGTCGGATTGCCGACTGATCCAAATCCTCCGGGGAACCAGCTGACGCTGTGACAGGAACACAGAGAGCTGTGATTGTCCTCTTGACAATAAATTAGGCAGAGACATAAACCAGAGGCAGAAAACAGAGTCGAAATCCAAAATCCAATCCGTCAGACAAGGAGCAAGCAAGAGGGAATAATCCGTAAGGCAAGGCAAGGTCATGGAACGAGATCAGTCAGGAAGGAACGCTGGATAACTACTCACAAATGTTTTCATAAATCTGGCACCGTCTGCCTGTCAGAGGGCTGTATATAACTGCAGCTCCACAGGTGTGTGGCATGACGGTGATTGCGCAGGAGCGCAGCAGCAGACAGGTGAAGCAGATGAGTTAATTGCATGAGTGAGAGCAGAGCAGGCAGACGGGCCAGAATCATAACAGCAGCGTCTGCATGTCAGTGAGTGTAACCTTTTCCCCCTCAGTTTCTGTAGTTTCTTGTTACTAGGTTCCTGCCAAATAGCCAACTGGCAATGAGGCCAGCTCCTCTTGCAGCTTTAACAAAGCGAATCAAGGACAAAATACAATCAGCTACTTCCTCCTGGCTGCAGGAACTGCAAAATATAGTTTTCACTCATCTACTTGACTAGTCAGTGCTCTGTCTGTTAGGGTTAAAAGACCATATTATCTAAACTATATGCCTGGTCCTGTGAAGAAGAGTAGTTTTCACTAGAGGGAAGTTACATCCCAAGGTAGAGAGGAACAATTCAATAGTACACTAGTATTTGGCTAGTATATTTCCACTTAGTCCCTTAAATGTATTTAACTGAGTATATCCTAGCCATGTTTACTCTTTAGACACAGACACATTATGAGAATTAAGTTTCCTTCATAGATGTTAAAAACTATTAAACACCGTCTCCAAGTTTACTGATATTCAAAAGGAGTTTAGGGTTTTACCAAACTAATCCCTAAAGATGTCTAACTTCTTGTAATTACAGAAACATATGCCCCTTTTCCACTGTTCTATTTAGGCCACTCCACTCGGCCGGCTTTGCGAGTATTTCCATAACTGCTTTTTCTGTACCTACTTTTTTCGTCCTTGCTCCTGAACAGGTACGATCATGGCTGAGTAGGGACTACATGTGACAGTAACTGACTGCTGTTCACTTAAGGCTCTCAAAGACGTACTCGTACTCGTACTTGTCGTCTTCCGCTTTATCCAGGACCGAGTCGCGGGGGCAGCAGACTCAGCAGAGACGCCCAGACGTCCCTCTCCCCAGACACCTCCTCCAGCTCCTCCGGAGGGAGCCCAAGGCATTCCCAGGCCAGCCGAGGGACATAGTCCCTCCAGCGTGTCCTGGGCCGTCCCCTGGGCCTCCTCCCGGTGGGACATGCCTGGAACTCCTCCCGAGGAAGGCGTCCAGGAGGCATCCGGAATAGATACCCGAGCAACCTCAACTCCTCAACTCCTCTCGATATGGAGGAGCAGCGGCTCTACTCCGAGCCCCTCCCAGATGGCCGAGCTCCTCACCCTATCTCTAAGGGAGTGCCCGGCCACCCTACGGAGGAAGCTCATTTCAGCCGCTTGTATCCAGGATTTCGTTCTTTCGGTCATGACCCAAAGTTCATGGCCATAGGTGAGGGTAGGAACGTAGACCGACCGGTAAACCGAGAGCTTCGCTTTTTGGCTCCGCTCTCTCTTCACCACAACGGACCGGCACAGCGCCCCCATTACTGCGGCAGCCGCACGATCCGTCTGTCGATCTCCCGCTCCATTCTTCCCCCACTCGTGAACAAGAACCCGAGATACTTAAACTCCTCCACTTGAGGCAGGAACTCCTCTCCAACCTGAAGAGGGCAAGCCACCCTTTTCCGGTCGAGAAACATGGCCTCGGACTTGGAGGAGCTGATCTTCATCCCAGCCGCTTCACACTCGGCTGCGAACCGCCCCAGCGCATGCTGTACGTCTTGGCTACAGGGGCCAGCAGGACCACGTCATCCGCAAAAAGAAGAGACGAAATCCACTGGTCCCCAAACCAGACCCCTTCCGGCCCTTGGCTGCGCCTAGAAATCCTGTCCATAAAAGTTATGAACAGGACCGGTGACAAAGGGCAGCCCTGCCGGAGTCCAACATGCACCGGGAACAGGTCCGACTTAGTGCCGGCAATGTGGACCAAACTCCTGCTCCGCTTGTACAGAGACCGGATGGCCCCTAATAAAGGGCCCCCGATTCCATGCTCCTGGAGCACCCCCCACAGGGCACCACGAGGGACACAGTCGAATGCTTTCTCCAGGTCCATAAAACACATGTGGACCGGTTGGGCAAACTCCCATGAACCCTCGAGTACCCTGTAGAGGGTATAGAGGTGGTCCAGTGTTCCACAGCTGGGACGAAAACCACACTGCTCCTCCTAAAGCCGAGGTTCGACTATCGGCCGGACTCTCCTCTCCAATACCCTGGCGTAGGCCTTACCAGGGAGGCTGAGGAGTGTGATCCCCCTGTAGTTGGAACACACCCTCCGGTCATCCTTCTTAAGAAGGGGGACCACCACCCCAGTCTGCCAGTCCAGAGGCACTGTCCCCGACCGCCACGCAATGTTGAAGAGGCGTGTCAACCATGACAGCCCCACAACATCCAGAGATTTTAGGTACTCAGGGCGGCTCTCATCCATCCCCGAAGCCTTGCCACCACGGAGCTTTTTAACCACCTCCGTGACTTCAGCCTGGGTGATGAAAGAGTCCAACCCCAAGTCCCCAGCCTCTGTTTCCACCAGGGAATGCGTGATGGCAGGATTGAGGAGATCCTCGAAGTACTCCTTCCACCGCCCGATAATGTCCCCAGTCGAGGTCAGTAGCCTCCCACCCCCACTGTAAACAGTGTTGGCGAAGCACTGCTTCCCCCTCCTGAGGCACCCGACGGTTTGCCAGAATCGCTTTGAGGCCAACCGTTAGTCCTTCTCCGTGGCTTCACCGAACTCCTCCAAGGCCCGAGTTTTTGCCTCTGCCACTGCCCGGGCCGCGGCAGGCTTGCCCTCACGGTACCCGTCAGCCGCCTCAGGAGTCCCACAAGCCAACCACAGCCGATAGGACTCCTTCTTCATCTTGACAGCGTCCCTTACTGCCGGTGTCCACCACCGGGTTCGGGGATTGCCGCCGCGACAGGCACCGCAGACCTTACGGCCACAGCTACGGGTGGCAGCATCGACAATAGATGCGGAGAACATGGTCCACTCGGACTCTATGTCTCCAACATCCCTCGGAATCTGGTCAAAGCTATCCCGGAGGTGAGAGTTGATTACATCCCTGGCCAAGGGCTCCTGCCAAGTCTGTCCGGCTTTCTCCTCCTCCAGCGGATCCAACTCACCCCCAGGTGGTGATCAGAGGACAGCTCAGCCCCTCTCTTCACCCGAGTGTCCAAAACATGCGGCCGAAGGTCTGATGACACGACAACAAAGTCAATCATTGACCTCCTGCCTAGGGTGTCCTGGTGCCAAGTGCACTGATGGACACCCTTATGTTTGAACATGGTGTTCATTATGGACAATCCGTGACTAGCACAGAAGTCCAATAACAAAACACCACTCGGATTCAGATTGGGGAGGCCATTCCTCCTGATTCCAGAGCCCACGCTGTGCATGGAGGAGAGCCCGACTATTTCTAGTCGATATCTCTCGACCTCCCGCACAAGCTCAGGCTCCTTCCCCCCCAGCGAGGTGACATTCCACGTCCCTAGAGCCAGCCTAAGCATCTGGGGATCGGGCCGCCGAGGTCTTCACCTTCGTCCGCCACCCAATCCTCTTTGCACCAGTCCCTCACGTAGTGCAGGAAAAAGTTAATGAAACTCAAGAGTGACTACAATAATGTGAAGGACTATAATGGCTGAAGTGGGTTAAATCGAAATATAGTTTTACTATTTACAAATCATAAACCATGCCAAACCAAAGGCTGAAAGAAAAGAAAAGGACACCATGTCAGCTTTCTGAATTACATGCTGGCGGGGAGCTGTAATTAATAACATCCTAAAACAGCTGATCACACATGAAATCAGGTGTTCAGATGCACAAAAATGTGCCCCAAAACACACAAAACCATACTACCATGAAACAACATGTTTGATTCGGAAATTTGACAGTTCCTAATAGCAGCACAGCGCACTACACTGATGGGTGGAGGCGGGGCTTGGGGCTGTAGTTCTAGCCAGCAGTGATTCAAAGGAAACAGGTTCTGTGCAGAGTAGAGCGAGTCCGAGTGGAGTGGAGCAACGCCGCCTGAAAAGAGCCTGTGGAAAAGGGGCATCCTACTGTATATAGTGCTGATCACAATTGGATCACAATTTAACAAGAGGGTGTGTGATTGTTTTTGTTTTCTCTTCTTCTTCATAGGGTTAGTATGGGTACCTTTTTTCCAATAATAAATTAAATTATCTTTTTAAAAATGCATTTTGTATATACCCCAACTGTCTGATATTAAAAAGTGTCTAATCTGAAATAAATTAGTTGACAGAAATGCAAAAACAGAGGTAATTTCAGAGGGGGAAATACTTTTTCACAGCACTGTAGCTACCTGTTCTGCCAATTTATTAGTAATGTAGTACAAGTATGTATTTAACCCTAAGAAACCTGTGTTAAGTGCCAAAGTGATGGGCAAAGCAATGATTATTGATGACAACGATTGTTTTATAAGTTTTTTATAACAAGACAATTCAAGGTGCTTTATATGATGAAAAAAAAGTACTCCGCAGTAACAAAAAAGAACATAAAAAGTACAAATGCAGTGGCATGATAAAGGACTAAAATTAATGAATTTTAATATTTTAGGGCTGAACGAACCCCTTGACAGAACATTTTAGTTTTAAACCATTCATTGATGCACTTGGTGGTTTTTGGTGCATTTGTTTTTTTTTACCATCTCTTTTGTTGCTTTCTCAACCCTTTGTAATATTCTAGGGCTGAACGACCTCAATGTCGGAAAAATGTTATGCCTTAACCCATTCATTGATACACTCTGTGCTTTTTGGTACATATTTCTTACCATACAGTCAGTTGTTTCTCCCTGGTGAGAAGGCAATTCCTTAGAACTCTGCTTCTGTCCCATTTCAAAACTCTGACAGAACTTTACCTCTATCCCCTTAAACGTCTGGGTAATGGGGGGAATATTCCTTCAACGCCTGCAGATGTCTCCACAAGAGTTTAGAGCTTTCTGGCACTCTAATCACGTTCCTCCTAGAAAAAGGATCTTCTCAGGAGAGCCTCACTCAACCACCGAAGGGATGTGTCTTTGCCAGTGAACTACTGTTCACCGCCCTGCCCAGTTCTAAGGTAGAAAATCCCAAATTGCCTTAGTCCCCAGTCGTTACCTGCATTATAATTTAAAATGTTTAGTCTGATAAGCAAGAGCTATTAAACTTTTATAATAGAAGAGTCAAAAACCAATCTAAAAAAATAGGTTTTTAATCTTGATTTAAAAAACTCGGATTCAGCATTTTTGCAGTTTTCTGGAATTTGTTCCAGATTAGTAGAGAATAAGAACTGAATACTGCTTCTCCATCTTTGGTTCTGATTCTAGGGATGCAGAGTAGACTTGATCCAGAGTCCTGAGTGGACTGGAAGGCTGATACAACGACAACACATCTTTAATTTATTTTGGTGATAAGCCATTCAGTGATTTATAAACTAAAATAAGTATTTTAAAGTCTATTCTCTGAGATACAGGGAGCCGGTGACTTTAAAACTGGAGTGATGTGATCTACTTTCTTAGTTTTAGTGAGGACGCAGGCAGCAGCGTTCTGGATCAGCTGCAGCTTTCTGATTTCGTTTTTAGACAGACCTGTGAAGATACTCTTGCAGTCATCAATTTGACTAAAGATAATGGAATGGATGAGCTTTTCCTGGATCCTGCATGACATTAGTCGTTTAATCCTGGATATGTTCTTCATGTGATAAAAGGCTGACTTAGTATTTGTCTTTATGCGTATCCAAAGGTGAGATGGACTGAGTCCATCACTACACTCAGATTTCAGACGAGATCTTTGGTTTTTACATGTTGAAATATTTATTTCAGTTTTTTTTTTCAACTGATGAAAATTATGGCACATCCACACATTGATTTGTTCTATGCATCTAGCCAACGCTTGAATAGGTTCATTGTCACCTGGTGACATTGTAATCTAGTGCTGTGTATCATCTGCATAGTTATGGCAACTTATCTTGTTGTTTGTTGTGATCTGAGCTAGGGGGAGCAGGTAGATACTGAACAGGAGGGGTCCATAGATGACCTTGAAGAACTCTGCATGTGATTTTTGTCAACTCTGATTATAAGTTACCTATTGACACAAAAAAGTTCCTGTCCATTAAGTAAGACTGACAACAGCCAAGTGCTGTGCCAAAAAGCCTGACCCAGTTCTCCATTCGCTATGGTAATATACCATGGTCAACAGTGTTGAATGCATGGCTAAGGTCAAATAATAGCAGCGCTACAGTTTTTCTATAGTCTGCATTTTTGCTGATGTCATTGAACACCTTGACAAGGGCTGTCTTGGTATTGTGGTGAGCACGGAAATCTGACTGGAAGACGTCAAAGTGGCTGGTCATTGTTAAACACGTTTTTAACTGTTGAAACACAGCTTTTTCGATAATCTTACTGATAAACTGGAGATTTGAGATGGGCCTGTAATTTTGCAATAGCACCTTGTCCCGATTATTCTTTTTTAACAGGGGATTGATAATTGATGTTTTTAGGGCCTGGGGGAAAACACTTTACGACATGGATGAGTTTATTATTTGAATCAAACCAGACGCTATAATAGGCAAAACTTCTTAAAGAAAGCTGTGGTTAAAATATCAACACAGCAGCAGGAGGAGCTTAGTGGATGTATAATTTCTCTTTATGCTTTTGCAGTTGATTTAGTAGAATTGTGTCATTTTGTCGAAGTTTGTATTGGTTGGACACAGCATTGGTGCTGGACCTGATATTGATATTGATGTACTTTATCAGCTAATGGCTCTTGTGTTATGTTAATATCAATTTCAATCTATTCTTAAAAATAAAATTTGTTTTAACAATTTTTTGTAAATCTGTCTCCTATGACTTCCTGGTTGATACAGTTCATATTTCTCATTGGGTTCGTCAAATGTGATTGACTGGTTTATTAAGCAGGTCAGTTTCTGTTTTGAAAACTTATATTTGTGGTTAGGAGAACAAATCAATCTCCCCTTTTCACAATGTTTGTTTTGACTAAATTGTTCTGCCATTCACTGTCATATTCCAGCATGTCATGAGTCAAAGCCTGTCATACAAAATGTCTAAATAAAACATTTGCAGCTTTTGAACATCATAGCTCCTCTACATCTTCAAAAACTCTGATTAAAAACAAATCAGGCCTCCTGTCCATGCAAAATTAGTACTCTGTTACGGTTCCAAAAGTCCCATTTCACAGAAACAGCGAACATTTGCATCATGTTATATTTCGGTGTATTTTGGATTCCTTGGCTAAAATACAGTACTTCATTAATTAAACACAACATGGGAGGCATTCCTCACATCATGCGCAGTTTCAGTCAAGCAGGCAGATGGTTCATGATTTCTTAATGGAAATTAAGACTAAGCATGAGATGAATACTGGTTTGACAGTCAGGCAGAAGGTGAAAGTCATGTATTGCTCTGCAGGTGCACATTGTTTTCCAAATAGGGCTGCTTGTCAAGATCCTAACCATTTAGATGGTCTTTATTTGTCATAATTGTAATAGTTTATAAAGGACTTGACATGAGTTTTTTCACATCCAAAAGAGTTGGTTTAAAAAAAAAAACCTCATTGCTTGATCAGAGTTTATACCCAAAGGAATCTCAATGAGCCTGATGAAAATTTGCTTTAAAAAGAAAAAAAAATGTTGTACCCATAATCAGTGGAAGACATCTCTTTGTTTCTCGGCTCAAAGGCTCTGATCAGAGTTGTCAGTTGGCAAAGAGGCTGTGGGGAAGCCAAGGCTGTGGGCCAGGCTCCATCAGATATCTAGCGCAGCGGGTGCTTTGGCAGAGCCTTGACGTGGGTTTCTATGATTTATTTTTTTTAGTTTTTCTGCAGCCCTATGTGTGTCTGTAATATTTTCACAGGTACACACATGCCCAGAAAACATTTTTTATTTTTATTTTATCCACACTAAACTCAGCAACAATATTAAAACACAATCAGACTGTTAGGGTTTTTGCAATACTAATATATATTCATAAACCATCATTTCATACTTTGCATCTTGGGATTTGTTTTCGGACATATTTGTTTAAAGAATTGGTGGGGATTTGCACAGCTTTTTAGCAGCTGTTGTCCTATATGTGCTGCATGGTCAAAATAAACAAAGCTAAGCACGGTTTTCAATATACAATACCTTGAAAAAGTGTTGCCACCCTTAAGATTTCTTTTATTTTTGCTTTTTAGTCACACTTAGATTTCAGAGAATTTAAAAAAATTGTTAAAATGATGATTTCATTTAATAAGGGATAATATCTATTTAAGCCAATCGAGCCCCATGCAAAAGTATAGATATAACCCTTTGTTAGATTTACCTATGATTAATCACATTATATTTTTTTAAGTTTCACCAGTCACACCCAAACCAAATAACTACCAGATCTGATGAATCCAGAAACCACTGAAATACAGCCTGTCCAACAACATGAAGTAGACTAAAAGACCTCAAAATGAAAGGAAATGTTCAGACTATTAATATCCACCAACATAGTGTTCTATCCCACTGATATGTACATTTTCAGTTTGAGATGTTTTAAAATACTAATGCCATCTGAAACAGATTGTGTATGTCTATAGCTGAAAATATATATACTTTTTTAAACAAGCTCACAGGGATATGACATGTTTAAACTAGAGTTAAGATAACTATGACTGATAAGAACTTCACAAACGCTGACTTTTAAAGAAACTAACCCTTTAAATTCAATTCTGCCTTACACACCTGTTACGACATAAAAAACATTGTTGAACTTGTTTAGCACATATTAGGAATTACTGCTAAAGGATCTTTCTTTCTTGGACATACCGACTATTTAACGCATTCACTCACACAGACACTTCTTTCATCACAGCCTTCTATGACAGCAAAGCCAATCAAAGCTGTTTTCTTTCAATTTAAGCCACTTGTGTACATTAAGGTACCTTGATAGAGGCGATCTTACCATTTACATGACTTGCTAATCAACTGAATAGCACACATATTACTGTAATGTTTCAATGGGACTTGTTTTTCTTAGTAAGTTTTAAAATTTTACTAGTTTGGCTTTTAAATCTCTTAAGACAACCCTATCCCTTTTCTCTACCTAGTTTGTTACAGTTCCCTCACTTCATGCTGTGGAGACACAGAGGAGCCATAATACAACGTGCCGCTTTGTATGACTCACAAAGGCTCGCTAATAAAGGTCAGCAAGCCACTCAACACTGGTCAGCATTTCCCTGCACTCTCCTGTCAACCTCTTCACTACTCAATAGCCGTCACACAGGCCTGCTTGAAGGTCTTTGATGACATTATTATCCTATCAGGTTAATGTCAATATGACCTGCAGTTAGGGTGACCAGATATTAAAAAACTGAATGCGGGACAACAAGGATGCTTATGAGGGACATTGTGGGAAAAATTATCAACACTGTAATGACGTCATAAATTTTTATTTAACAAAGATCTCACATTACATCCATCAAATTTTGCTTTGCCTGTTAGTGCACAACAATGAATTAGCACAAGTTTGAAAAAAATGTACAAGCTTTTAATGTTTAACACTGGTTCTCTTAGCTACTGTTAGCTTGTCTGTTTGGCAGTCATCTCTGGGTTTAAGTAAAAATGAGTCCATAGATCAGCAGGTGTATTTTTTAGCTGTGCGTTTCTTGCATTTCTCACTTTACCATTGCTGCTTCACATCATGCTCCCCTCCGTGTGAAATTAAAAAATTGCTTTGGCAAACTTCATAAAAATCCATCAGATATCACCTTTCACTGGCCTCACCCAGTTATAAGCCGTTTCCCAGTCTTTGTTGTAGCTGTGTTTTCTTTCCCGTGACATACTTTCCATTATATCCTGTATAGTCTACTGATGTAAGCTAGACAAGAAAGTCATTTTCTTGTTCTGTTTTATTTAACTAAAATTTTGGTGCTCAGGTTGGTCATGACATGGGATGCTGACGTGTATTTTGATTGACAGCTGATGTGGTTCTGGATGATGACTGCAGTTCTGGTTTCTTTAAATATCAGAAAAGCTCCAGTCGGAGCCTCTGCTATGGACAAGTGCTACACAAATGTTGCAGCAATGACCCAATATATTTACCAAATTTAGTGGTACACTTTGCAGACACCCGGCACATGACAAAAGCAACATATTCCTGACACAGTACAACATCATGAATTTATCCTCCTTCATCCCAATACAAACACACATTATGAAATGGCGGACCACTCGAAGCAACACATATACTTCAAAGACATGACAAGACGTGACATTTCACAAAATGCACTTCATTTCTTCACATTCAGACCCACATATCACACCTTTTCCAGCATATGTGGCAATAGCATAAACAGTCTGAGGTCTGCCTTAGAGTTAAAATAAAACTAAATGAATCTAAATTTTTAGGTATGCAGAAAGCTGTATGCATAATGAAAGCATGTTTTTTGTTTAGTTTTTTTTCAAATCAGTACTTCTCACCTTCTATCAAGTTAAATGTATTTCCAGATATTATTCATTTAATTAAATGATTCATTCTGGTTGAAATGCAAGAGGTCAACATCATTGATTCAATTAATTCCTGATAAATAACATGAATAGTGTAAAATTGACTTAACAGTAACCAGACTTCAACCCAGCTTAATACCTGCTGTAAATGTGTGAACTTATTACCACCTAAGTAGTTATTAATGGTCAGACTTTTGACTGGTCTGATATGAAAGTTGTCACCGTTTGATTACACCTTTGGCCCTGCCTATGTGAAATTTGCATGTTCTATCCATGGAGGTGCAGGTTTAAGTCAGGTACTATGATTCCCTATATCAGACCAGAGAATAGCATATAAAGTTGATTGTGGGGTTGTTACAAAATCTCATGGCATGAGATCTCATAATAATAAAATACTCCGATATTTCACACCAAAGTGTTATGATTTGGGGTTGTTTGGTTTTTGGTTTCTGGGTTTTTCTTATATTTCTCTCTCAGTTTTTGAATCATGCTTCTGTTTATTATTTTTCTGGTCATGTTTTAGTTTTGTTCATGTTTTGTCAAGTTTGGTTTTGGTCATGCTTTAGTTTTTGTTTGTATTCAACAGTCTTTGTTCTTGCTCCAGCCACATTCTGTTCTGTCTGTTAATTATCTTTATCCGGTTCACCTGCTCCAAACTAATCTGTCTCCTAGCTCCACCTGTTTCACACTCTATATATACACACCTGTTCAGTTAGTCATCGCGGAAACATTTTCAAACCATGTCTTGTTTATCCAAATCATGCTCATGTCTTGTTGGTTGATCCGTCTTGTTTTTTGGACCATGCCATGCCTGTCTAGCCAACCTGCTTCTGTTTTGTTCCTGCCTCTTCTGAGAGTGAGTTTTTGTTTTTTTATTAAATCGTTTTTCACCTACTGTCATGCTGCCTACTCATCTGCATTCTGGGGTCCCACATCTCGCAAGTCCTAACACAAAGTCTTTCTCTTAAATAGCTATCCAGTTGCTGTCAGTATGTGTCTGTCTGGTGAACTAAGTGTAGGCTATTATTATAAGTAGAAAAAAGGAACAATGAAAGAGCTACAAAAATGACGCAAATGATTTGTGGGAGAGCACCACAAATGGCTAATTGTTAGGATGCTAAACTTAGCATGTGACAGCTTCTTATTGGCTCTAAAGGGCTTTACAGCTTTTATGGACTGCACTGCATTTAAGCATATCTCGTTTAACATCTAAGATACTGATCAAACCTGACTAAGATAGCTACAATTAACAGAGAATCTTTAAAACAGTTTGAACGCAGTTTATGTAATTCTGTTCATGAAACACGAGGTAGCATTTTTAATGCTTTTTTGACTGGGCCAGTCTTTACAACTCAAGTTAATTTGGAAACCACATTGACCTTAGGTGTGTGGCGATTGTTTCTGTGTTGGCCCTGTACTGGAATGATGACCTCTGCTTGATGTGCCCCACCACTTGCCCATTGACTGCAGGAATAGACTCCAGTCCCCTTTCACACACAAATTCAATGGGCATAAAAAGTAAGTGAGTGCTGTTGTGTTACACAGATTTAAATTCAATGGTAAATAGACTGAATTCATTTAGTGCTTTTCTAGTCATTCTTACCACTCAAAGTATTTTGAACTAGAGCCATATTAACAGTGCCTTGCCCAGGGGTTCACGGACATGTAGCAGTAGAGGAAGCTGGAAAGGAACCGTCAACTTCCCATTGAGCCAGTAGATGTGTTCCTTACCACTTTGGAGTACATTTGTTCAAGTTAATAAAATTAAACAGACTTGAACAATATGTAGCCATAAGTATTTGTCTTAGAAAACCAAGTCTTTAAATCACTAAGAGTACATACAACAACCCAAAGTATAGGTTTTTAATACACTCTTGAACTATTTTCCTACAGGGGAGGGCATCCTGTTACATAAAACAAAATAAAGAATTGCATTGTAATATGCAGATAAATTAATATTTAGAAAGAAATAAAAATACATTTTATAAATTATTTTATAAAGTATGATGAATGTAGCGGTATCATAAAAGCCTCTGTTTTCTATCTTACCTTTGCATTTGACAGTCCAGTTGTCAAACCATGATTGCAGTATTATAGTTTTAAAACTGTCAGGTATTCATGTCATTTTGTCCTTGATATTATATATGTAGAGAAAAAAGATTTCACATGCTTTTTTGTAATCAGACCATGTTAATTAATTGGTAGTGCTTTGAATGGTCTAGATTTGCTTTGTTCTCCTAATTGGTATAATTCAGATAAATATGGAGATATGAGTAGTAATGAGTTCTCAATTGTTTAATAGTGTGTCACTACCACCAGTCATTATCTGAAGATTATAGTTTAAGCCAGGGTTCCCCACACTGTTCTCTTCAACTGCATCCTAAACTGACTGGCTAAAATAAGAGGAGATCATGGAGGAAATCCTGGCACAGTTACAGCAATTTTCCCAAACTGTTTCACTCAAAGTGTGAGGCAGAGATTAATGTCCTCTTAACGAGTGTTTGACCTTTTCTTTAAAAAACGGCAGCTCAGATATAGTAAGTTGAAGGTCTAATGTTTGAATCCTGCTCTGTATTTGTTATTACAAGATTTTCTAAACCAGCACTGGGCCATGATGATTAGCAAGACTCTTGCTTTTATAAACATATCCAAAGATTATAAAAACTGACAACTTAAATATTACTTCTTTTGCAGAAAACATACTACTTATTTTGAGCTCTGGTGAAATTCAGCAAGCAGTTTCATTTTCACCTGCTGCGTCTGAGAGGTTTTTGTGCCTCCAAGGTGTGGCTCAAATGCGAGATGTGAAGGCACGCTGCAACATTTCGGGATAAGAATGATGAGTGAGGTCAAAGAAATGTATTAGCTAAACAAATCAATAGTGCATTACAGCTACCATGAGAGATCCTAAAAAAAGAGTAATATTCAGAGGCAATAACAGTCCCTTGGCAACTAAAACACTCACACAAACACACAAGGCGGAAAATTGTCCCACGGTAGTTGCCATGTGGAAACTACTGGTGTGGTAAATCTGATGAAATAGTGTGTGCATGTGTGTATGTGTGTGCACATGTGGAATGGGGAGATTTGTTTTCTCAATGATGGTAAAATGTTATTACAGGAGCAATAAGAAGGGGAGGATATGACTACTGAGATGTAGTACGTTAGTTTCTAGAAAGCTCTTTTTAGAGAAGTGAGAGGAAACAAAAGTACTGTGTTTGAAACACCAGCAAAAGCTCCCTGATTTCCATTCAGACAGCTGAGGATTAAAATTATTTTTACATCTCAGACTGTGTGTAGCCAGTGTCAGTGTGTGCTACAATAAAATGATTGGATAAGCTGCCTGTATTAGCCACAACCTCAATCACTTTATATTCCTAACAATAACACTGGCTGATTTAGCTACACTCTGATTGCTTTTGACTTTTTTCATTAAATTGTTATTCTTTATCTGACAATTGTGATTAACATTTTTGTGGCGTTTGTCATTGAATAATTCAACAGTATATTTCTATTAATTTTCTCTTCTTTCCCCAAAATAAACCAGTTTAGAACAGGAGCATACTTTGATTAAACTGAATGTCTTTGTTGCTTTTTGGGGTTTAAGAAAAAATCAACGTAGGACCCAATTACAGTGTACATAAAGAAACCAGAGAATTTAGTTTGTTTTTGTACAGCTTTGCTAGTTTCCTTGTAAAATAAATTCTGTTGTTGTTTCACATCATATTTTTACCTTTTTCCAGTTTTCTATTTTTATGTATTTTTTGGGTTAGTGCACATTGTACCCGGTGATGTAAATTTGGTTCTAGCTCGTGTTCTAATAATATTTTTTTCTTTGATGTATTGTACCTTGCAAATGTTTATATTCCTTGAACTTCGTCACATTTTGTCACAGGGCAGCTCAAGCACAAACCTCAATGTATTTTGTTGGTATGTGTTGCCATAGTCACATAGTAGAACATACTTATGAAGTGGAAGGAAAAATGCTAGAGGATTTCTTTCTGAAAATAAAATTTCACAAGTGTACTGAACATTTGTATTCAGCCTCATTAAATCGTATGCCCCTTAAAAAAATCCAGCCCAACCAACTGCTTTCAGAAGTAACCTATTTGCAGTTGCCTACACAGTCCAGAGAACTGGACTGCAAGCAGTCCTGAAGGACCATACTGTCATAGTGTGACGCAAGGATCTGACCCACATGCAAAATGACGCTCAAGGGAAAACCAGGAAACAGTTTTAAGAAGTTTATTAAAATGAAATAAACAGGAACGGTGTGCAGGAACAACTATAGGAGGGGAAATGACAGGTAAGTGAAAGAGGCAAAACGAAGCTAGATAAATAATTGTGCAATGTCTCTTACTAGGTGGGATGTGGTTATCCGCCAGGAGGAGAGGTATACGGACTGGAGCAAAACAATGATGACAACGACGACGATAAGTCCAAAGTTCACTAAGATCCAGAGACGCTTGTGCTTGGCGGTTAGGCAGGGTGTTAGCGGTACGGTGGAGGGTAGACAGGTGAGGATGAATGAGCACAACGGTCTTGGCCCCCTCTAGCCAAGACCTACAGCATGCGCTGGGGCGGTTCGCAGCCGAGTGTGAAGCGGCTGGGATGAAGATCAGCTCCTCCAAGTCAGAGGCCATGGTACTAACCTTGAATAATAAACACTCATTGTGTAAAAACAGGACTCTATAATACTGGAGGCTACTGTTAAGGTTTTTTCTAACTATCAAAAACATAACTAAAAACTCATAATAAAAATCAATCTATAAACAGCAAAGTCCCAAATATATCTTAGTTTTAGCTACTAATAATAATGCATTTATATTTCCACACTACTAATAATAAAGCATTTATATTTCCACAGTATCCTCCAGGTGAGTTCACTAGAAAGAGCAAAGAGTGGTAAAACGAAGGTCGAAGACAAAGAGTACATAGCTTGGTACATAGGTTGGTTGAGTAGCTACCACTGAGGCTAATACTCGAGCGATGAGATGCTGGCTGCCTCCTGCTTAAGTACTCCAGGCTCAATCCCCGGGAATGGGAAACACCTGTCTCACCACAGCCGCAACACAATAGCGACTACTAGGAATGAAAACACAAACAATACACACACAAAACTCCAGCCCCGACACATACAGCAGGTGAGAATGATGAAATTTACTTTACAGAGGGTTTGCAGTCGAGTGGGCTCTGGTGTGGACCAGAAGCTACAATTTCACCTCTAAGGCCTGGACATATGCACTTACCTTGTGTGCTTTGTTGGGACCACAGCCATGGAGTGAAACATGGATAAACATTGGCTGTGAACTGTACACAAAGGCCGGTATGAACCTTTCTACAACTTTCGGTATCACACTAACTTACGCCTAACCCAGCCCAGGAAGAGGAGGAGTCTTAGCCGACTCCCTGTGACATCACTGTCTAAACAAAAATGCTGTGTTCCAACATAGCGATCTCTTTCCATGCGAGTCTCAGGTGAGAACAAGACAGGAGAGGCACAACGAGCAAATGTCTTCTTGCAGGCAAGCTTTAACTTGGATCCACAGTGACTACGGTCAAATCCCTGATGATCGTTTGCACACAAAGTTAAGTAATGATCTGCTGCTCACACAATCCAGCATTCATTTATAAAAGGGTGGTTATTAGAACAAGCTTGACTTCTCTTCTGAGGCCTACAGAAGCATTGTGTGTTCCAAAGAACTCCTCACAGCAGCTCTAATTGAAGTGGTTTTCCCCTTCCTGAAAGACAACGGGACAGCAGCATTGCACGCCTTCCGGCATGCACATCCAGGTAGCGAGAGCTACCCCACTGCACCACGGCCAATGAAGTCACCGCAACGTACCTTTGTTGCACAGTTGCTATAGGCTGGCTAAACAGCCGACTCCCCCATAGTGTCTGACAGTAACTGCAACGCAGTCACTTCGGACTAGAGTTTCTTCAGAAACGGTTCCAGTAAGAGGCACTGTGGCAGAGAAGATTACTTTAGAATGAAATAATCTTTTGCTTGTGTTGAGAAACTCAGCTATCTAAGTGCTAGCTGACCAGCTGCTCAGCTAATGATTTGATCTGTGCTGTCTTTTAAGATTAAGACAACTTTATTTAAAGGGTGGTTTTAAACACAGATCAGCCATAACACACCATCAATGCTAATGCATTTTAATCCTTTTATTAATGGTACATGTACATGTTCATTCTTAAGGGAGATATAGGCTTTCCTTTGTTAGCTGAAGTTGCTAACAGCTAGCACCGTTCAAGGCAGGGATAACACGTGACCATCTTATGAGTCCATTAAAAATCCAGGAAGGTTGTTTTCTCCAATCTAGGAAATAACATCTCCCCAAGTATTATTTTACTAAATGTGATAGCTAATTAAACATCATTAAGAATAATGTATCCAGAAATGTTGTTGGTTCTTATTCAAAATAATATTTCCTTAAATATTATATTAATATTTCCTTAATAATATTTCTCTAAATAAAGGCAGCTAATTAAAAACCAGAAGGTTGGGTTTTTATTCAGCAATTCATTTGTTATTATTTTATTAAAATTATGTTTCATCTGATGCATTGTGAATGGTGGTTTGAAGGTATACCAATTGTTTAAGTTAGTTCCAAGAATAATTAACCTAATTTGCAGCTTTCTCAAGATAATCCTTGGTTCTCAAACATAAATAACATTGAATGGTAATATTACATCACTTTATTGGCTATGGCTTTCAACCTTCTTTAATTCACTTGTTCATATTGTATATAGTTCATTGGTCTTCCTTATTCTTTCATTTTGCTTGGTAGTTTAGTTGGGATTGTGCTAGGATAGTAGAGACTAGGATGTTTGACTTTGAGTTTACCTATTTTTATTAATAAATTCTTGTATTTTAAGAAATTGTGTACATTTATTCCATGTGTGTGCAAAGGTTTGCTGCTTAATAATGTCCGAGCTTGTTTCACCCTTTTCTCTATTGTCCTAATACCACCGCCTTATTGGGCAGGACAACACTTAACTGACCAAATTAATATTTAATTCAATATTAAACAATATAATCATAAAAATAATTACAACAGCTTGAATTAAATAAATAAATTAATAGTGAATGCAACTAATTTCCCTCTCAATAGCTTTCACATTCTGATGTAATGTATTTTGTTCAACTAATATTATTGTCTGGAAATCATGGCTTCTCAGTGGCCAGTCAAAACAAACCAAAGCAAAAAATGAATATAGTCAAACATCTCTCATTAGGCTAGAATGAAACAAGTATTAGAAAAAAAAATGTGATAACAAGGCTTATAGTTTCTTCTGATAAATGAAAAAATATGTTATATTTGGTCTAGTTTGGATGACTAGTATGACAGTTTATATTGCATGAGTGATATGTGAAGTAAGTTTTTTCTTATGCCTTCATATTTCTGTGCACAGATAATTTGACCTACAACCACCCATTACCCGTTTGCAATGGATAATTGACAGTTTTATAAAAGATTTGAATTAAAAGTCCCCTTTGTTTGTGCTTGTTTGATTTTCTCATTTTCTAAGAATGACAGAAATTAGGCATACTGCTTTTCTAATGAAATAAAAAGCAAAGAAGCGTATCAACAATGCAGTCAACACCTCTTTTTGTTTACCATATGTGGTGATGTGATGGTGAGGGAATGTAATTAGTGAATGCAAAGGCAACACAGTGAGAGGTAGAGAGAGGGATAGATCTATGATACATTTCTAAGCACCTGTCTTCAAAGTAGCAGCAATCTGTTGGGTTTTTTGTTGTTCCTGAAGTACAAAAGATAGTTCCTAGGCTCCTGTGGGAGTTTCTCTAGTAAGCTTTTGTTCTGGCTGATCAGAGAATTTAACCTTACATGACTGTGTTTTGATTAAACTCACCGTCTATTGCCTAATCAATCTTGTTGAAAAGAAGGTTGTTTCTGGTTAATGTTATCTCAAAAAATAAATATGTTACAAGCACCAGCACCTGATGTTCTTTTTCAAAGTCCCTATTTTTGCATTATACATACTTGGATTTGTATCTGTCCTGAATGATCTAGAACTCCACAAAACTCCAAATAATAAGCTGTTTTCTTGAAACATACAAATTTCCTTTTCTGGAGCTGCTATCTGCTCTGTTTTGAGGGAGTTTTCGTGGCATCAGCTGCACTCCTGTATATCAGCACTTTAATTCTTTTGTGCATAGCCTCTGGTCTCCCCTCCATTAAACTCATATGATCTATGCCCAAAAACAGGCTTGATCCATTGAAAAGGGCTGTACACTTGTTTAATTACCCAGAATTATTTTTTCATATGTTACGCTTTCTGTCTCAAGGGGTCTCCCTCTGTAGCAAAAGGAACAATTAAATTTGGGTCACTGCCGCGGGGCATTTGAAAATTAAAACTGTCTCTCTTGGATTATCCCCTGCTAAAAAAAAAACGGTCAGATTACTCCCACCAGAATGTTTCATTCTTCTAATTTGCCTAACCTTTACTAGCATTGATAACAGGGGACACCAAAATCCCTTTCATCAGTCTTTGAGCTCTTCTGTTTTTATTTTTGATATTCTGATATTTTCTTAAGGAGCTGTTTTTCTTTACCTCTTTACAAATAATTTAAAATCTAAATCTGGCATGGGTCTGAAACATTTGGGCACAATTGTATGATAAAAAGACCATATCCAAAAGCCCTACTCATTATAGTCCTTAGGTAGAGAATGCAAAATGTGCACTGTAAACATTGTTTTATGTACATCAGGAGCAGTTTTGTGGCAAATCTATCTTTTCAAAATGAAAATGACCTCAATCACATGAGATGAAGCAAACACAGTTTAATCAACATGAATTGTATAATTAATTATATAATTATGATTACTTACATGATTAGTTATCAACAATTAACAGTTATTAGGCACGGTGGTGGACCTGGGCACTGTGTACTCATCAAGCCACGGTTGAATTTCTTTGTTATACCAAAGTATTCTAAGGTGAAGAAAGAGGCCATCTGTCCAATAGCTGAAGCCTCTGCCAAACTGGGACAACAACCCAAAGCAGAACAACAAATCTAAAACAGAATGGCTGAAAAAGAGAAAAAAAAGAATCAACATCTACATTAACATGCTGTGGTTGGGCTTTTAAAGAAGCTGAACATAAACTTCAATTACCTGAATTATTAAATAAATAAATGGCCAAAATTATTTCACCATGGTGTGAGACACTGTCTTAGTCATAAAGAAAACAACTTCTTCTGCTCATTGTTAAGTGCTTAGTTTTTTACACAACTTTTCAATCCTAGCTTCTTCTTTGCTTAATGACTAATGATGGAGAAGAGTGTGTTGTGTTTTTCCTTGATGTGAAATTTAAACACATTTAGGATTTTAGTAAAGACCACCCAATTTTTCTTCTGCAATGAAAAATGGAACAGGGTTTTCTTTCTTTTCCAAATGAGTGTAACTCATATACACTACTCACAAAAAATTAGGGACATTTGGCTTTCAGGCGAAATTTCAGGATGAACCTAAAATGCACTAAAACCTTTAAGGGTGAACTTAATGAGAACTTCTCTAAATTTCTGAATGCACATGTCCAACTGTTCAATGTTTCAGTTTTGAACAACTTGCTGTTCTTTTGCTTAATGGCAAAACTCCCAACAGGTATTTGATCCACAAATCCACCAATAAATGTCCTGGTTCAATGAAAATTGGTATTTAAACAGTCCTACTCAACCTGCTGTTCACATTTTGACATAATGAAACCAATAAGACACGTAACAATTGAGTAACGCTACCTCACCGTTGCGGGGCTTCAAATAGGATGTTTTCAGTTGGAAGTGGCCACTGAGCTTAGAGTGTCATCAGCAGGTTGCATCAGAGATACAGAGAAACTGAAAGAGTCACAGAAAGACTCCAACTAAAGAATGTCATTTGGCCACATCCCACACTAATGACTGCTTCCTTATGAACAGTACCCTGCGAAATCGGGTGTTGAATGCCCCTCAATTCCAGGCACTTTTAAGGAAGTAGAGAGGCACCCAAATGTCATCTCAGACCATACGAAACTGTTAACATCAGTTTGGTCTGTGTGCTAGATGACCAGCAAGGGTACCTAAGATACACATTGATTGATCTCACAATAGAGAAATTAACTTGTTACCTGACCACCAGGTGTGACCACCAGGCACAGGCATCTTCATATTGCATGGGCCAGGGAGCATTTACGCTGGATGAGGGTCCAGTTGGCCTCAGTGCTGTTCTCTGATGAAAGTCGATTCACGTTGAGCCTTTGGTGGTAGTTGCGTTACAGTGTAGGCAGGTGTGTCTAGTCAACACAGAACTGCCCTACACTACTTGAAGAACATCATTAATGCAGTCATTGCGCCCCTACATGAACAACACAGGCTTAATTTCACCTTCATGGACAACAACACTTCAGCTCATCGAAGTTGCATCCTTAGAGAATGGGTGCTGGAAACTGGGGTACCTTGAAAGATGCAGCCTTCCCTTTCTCCAAATCTGAATCTCATAGCAAACCTAGGTGATAAGCTGAGTCACCGTCTAGAGGCTCGTAACTCTGTATCCCAAAACCTCAATGACCTGAGGGCCGCCCTTTAAGAAGAATGGGATGTCATTGCTCAGCAGACAATATGTTGACATGTGAAAAGCATGAGACGTTGTTGTCAAGCTGTTAGTATGCTACACAAGTATGCTAAAATCTTGTGTTTTGAATGTGTTTGTGCAGTGTGAACAATCAACATTCATATAAACTAATTGATGTCATTTTAGTGAGTCATCACGGTTGTGCCCTGAGTTCCTGTTGCTGTCACAAACAAATACATGTCACATTCAAGTCACTTATGTTTTAAACAAATGCTTCCATTTTAATTACGTTTTGGTCTTCATTGTAACTGATGTGCAGGGGGATAATGAGTGGTGGACCTTAGTATTTTTTAAAGTCTGGCTACGGCCCTGTTTGTGAGCTGTAAGTTAGGCATATCTGGCTTTCATGTGTATATATATCAACATAATCCAGATGATGTGGATGAATTAGAACTAATTTCAGATTATGTGGAACCTTCAAATTTAATGTCCAACCCTTCTCAAGGAAAAAACATATTTACATAAGCCAGGGAACACAACTAGAAACCACATCAACAAACACAACTGATTGAATTAGATGGCTAGCAATGGCACATAAATTGTTCTAAATTCCCTAGAGAGTGGTGCTGGTTGTGATTTTATGTGTATGGGGAACTGATTATTTTATCTGCTGATGAAAATCCCAAAAATAATGAAAGTCAAATATATTGTCTACATTCACTATACAGAAATTGCAAACGAGATAAAAATAAGGCAGGGGGGAAAAAAACACTGACTTTAGAATCGTAATAAATCTGAGATATTTTACCAACAAATATGTAACTTATTTAAATAGTTTAGCATCTAGACTTAATGACAGCATAATACAAACCATTACCAGCTTTGTTTGTGAAATGTTAGTTTATTTTCAAGCAAACACCAGTAACATTTTACCACTATAGTTCTAAATTAAGGGTTATAGAGGAGTTGATGTACAGTTCACAGGCCTTGTAGAAACAAAGGACAAATCTTGCTGAAGGCAATAGTATGTGGTGAGGTTTGTTAACAATGTAGAAAATGTCATACTCATGCTTTCTTCTAGTTCAGTGATTTAAAAAAAACTTCTTCCGCAAGGGCCAGTTTGTTTAACTCTAGCTACACTTTGGGGATTGCAGCATGACACTCTGAGCATTTCAATTCGCCATTTTTAAAGCATTCAGTTGTTCTAAGGAGAGTATTAAATCTCTCAGGCATTAGGTGAAGTCTTGATGTCCAGACCATTCTTAAAACAAAGGTAATGAAATCAGCTTAAATGAGAAAAAGGAAAATAGCATGATAAGTGTTTCAATTTTTCATGCACACATTTAATTAAAAATCATCCGGTTGGACCAGGGAGATGGATTTGTGGTTTAAATGAGGGTAAGGTGCTGAACAAGGTCAATCTTAACAATGAAGATCCATCAGAAAAAAATCTCATTATGGGGACGTTCTTATTTAGGGAGGTTTTCTCTAAGCCAGCGGAGGTGAACTGCATTTTTCTCTGGTGATGATTAGATCCCATGCAGCTGGTAAAGATTAGTGTGTATCAATGTGTGCAAATATAGGATGTGGGAAAAATTTACTGAATGATACATTCCACAACGATTATTTTTTTTGTATACAGAAATAAAAAAAAGGCTCATAGTGAAGCGCAAGATAAAATACTAGTGTAAACTACAAGTCGTACTTTCAACATGTGTCTTGTAATACATAGATACCCGTGGTGACAAGCCTTACAGAAATGAAAATCAAAACTTCTCAAATGCCTTCTGTCACTTAATCCCCATCCGTCTTTCCATCCATATGCTCAATGTGTCCCAAAGAATTACCAAAAACTTCAGAGCCTTTGGATTGCAATAGCATGACACAGATGTAGTGTAGTTAGACATATTTTAGCAAAAGCCTTGAATTTTACACCAAGCATAAGGATGGAATGTGTACAAGTGGATTAAGCTGCAGTAGTTGGTTGAGACAGTGTTCATTTTTACTCCTTCTTCTCCTGCACAGTTAAAACATGTCATGTTTGAAACAAGATTTTCCCTAAAGACCAAACAATTTACTTTCAAAAATTTCAAGGCTACGAAAAGACAATCTTAATAAGAGAAAAAGATCATGTCTTAGAGCCAGAAAAACCTTAAAATTCAAATTTGTGAAAGTCAGGATTGTGGATTTCTCCTCACCCACCAAAAACAGTCTTCCCATTCCAGTCTCTTTTGGTCTCAGTATTATAAAACAATTGGAATTTTGCCCCCAACTAAAGAGCCAACCGAAGAGGGACACATCAAATTTCAAGGCACAGCAACAACAGATAGCTGTAGCAGATCCAGCAGCCAGTTACTGAGGTGACTGCAGGTGTGTTTGTCTGCATAAAGTTTCTCCATAAAGTTTCTCAGGTAAAAAATATTTTAACTATAGGTTTACTGTTTTTGCATCTTCTGGCAGTACAAAATGTTTGCTGACATCTACAGGCCATATAAATAAATTAATTCAATAACCTCTGTCTCCCCTGCCTCCTCTTTCGTCCTGCATGTTACCCATGATAATTGCCCTTAATAATAACTCATATTATCAAAGGAACTGACACACAAGAACATCCCCATTGTATCAATCTTTTGATTTCCCTTTTAATCACTACATGTTTCATTAGCATGAAGTGACGTTTTAGCCAAAAAACTTGTTGTGAGAAAACTAATTGTACAGGATCTGACACAGATTGAGTGGTGTGCCAGACAGTGTCTCTAGAAAAATGGTCTGAAAGCTGCTGTAGTCTGTTGAACCATTCAGAATAAATGAACACTTCTGTGCTGAAAATTAAAACTTTCAACTGCCTCTATTCCACCATTGCACAGCTCGCTAATATCAGTATAATGGTGACAGTTTTTTGGAGAAATTACAGTGCAGGTGAATGCCCATATACATCAGGGTAACAATACTGGCCAGAAATGAATCAGAAAAATAAGCAGTTATTCTCCACTGAGGCAAATTACAGGCAGACCTGGCTTGCCATTGAGACCATTTAAATCCCTGAGGAGGGGGGATTTAAGGTATCCAAGCTATGGCCTCTCAGACAACATTTCTCCTGACAATGTCCTCATCATTGGTCAAGAATATGTTTTAAAAATTAGCACATATAGCACATATGTTTAACATAAGGTAAACAAAAGGAAGAAAACAACAGCAATGAAAGATCAACATGAGATGCTTGCCAGTTAGGGATAGTCTTTGAAGGTTATGCAATTTTTCGGAGTATTTGCAAATTAAAAGCAACTTTCACTTTTTACACAGTTCCACTTTGCAGAAGTGCCATTCAAAACAAAATCACAAACACAGATGTGAAAGGCAGTGCGTATACATAAGGAGAGGGTGTGGGATGATAAACTGCTGGATACGCTCCAATTTGCAAGAAACAGCTGTCAGTGTCAAGGGAGCCTGTGTTCATCCAGCTGTTGCAGACTCCTTAAAAATACACAAGTTTAGATTTAAATATTGAATCACTTGGGCTTTGTCTAAAGATACTTTGACTAAGCTTCTAGTGGGACCGGAGTCTATTGGGTCAGAAATTGTCACCAGTTTGTTAAAAGGCCAATACACAGACACACAAGCCAAACGGCCATCCAAACTTACTCCAAACATCAATTTAATATCACCTAACATCATCTAACATTCATGTTTTTGGACAGAGGAAGCTGGATTACCCAGAAAAAAGTCACTCATGCATAAAGGGAACATTTAATCTCTCCACAAAAGTACATAATTAAGCCCAAAATGCATACCCCTGGCAGATTTCAGAGATCAATGACTTGTAACAGAAAACACAGAACCAATTCTCCGTGCCACTCACCTGTCCTCCATCTGGTTCAGTCAATATGGTATAATGAACTTTGCCGCTGTCAACCTACACACCACACAAAAGGATATATTTTATCTTCTTATATCCCACCTGATGCTTTCAAACTTTATTCACTCCTTTCATGCATTACCTGGTTCGTGGCAAATACTGGTTTCTCTTAGATGGGGGTGTCCAAACTTTTTGCCATTGTGGCCAAAACTGTCAGGTTGAAAGTAGTCGCCAGCTACAAAAATGTCTTTAATTTCTTAAAAACGCAAAAACAATTTAAATGTATTATTTTTAGTTTTTTATCCTTGTCAATAAACTAAATACCCAATATAACAAAGTAGTCAGATTTTTCATTGCAAATCTGAAACATAAAAAAGGACAAAAGAAAATGTGTATTCTCAGTAAAAAGAACAAGATATGGGTCAATCTTTCTTCAAAAACTCTTGCTTTTATTCAGCTAAGTTTATGGACTCACGTCTCCTTTTGAGTAAAAGTCACAGGATGTTTGTGGTCATATTTACACTGAAAGTAAGTTGTACGAAAAAACATCATTAGTAAAAGATGAATTGTATGTTCTCTCCATTTTAGGAAGATACATCTTTTTTTTTAAAGGCCAGCCCTGCGAAAACTTTAAACAATTAAACATAAAAAGCATCTGCATCAGCCACCTGGACTGGTGAACCAAATTTGTACCGTTCTCAAATTGTGGTCCAGAGGCCACACAGTATTATTCTGAGGGCTGCAAATTTGTGCCTTATGGGATTTTAGCAGGGTTTACAGTTTTCAGTGGCAGTCGTATTGATTTGAGCCTTAAGGTTATAGCTCCCTCCTACAATCAATAGATTCTGTATCTAAACCCCAGCATTATAGTCCCTAATTTTCATCATTGTGCAATATTAATAATAAATTAATAAAAGTGGTGAAAGTCACAAGTTTCAAGGTTACTTCTGAATAGAGTAGAATACATTTAAGACCATGCAGGACACATAGCTTTCAACGACTTTTTAGATGCCAGTTCAAATGGTCTCTGAAATGACCGCCATTATGGTAAAAAAAAAAAAGTTAATTCGATATGCAGAACATCCATCTATTCAGTCAAGCAGTATTAAACCAGAAAAGACATTGCAAAGTTTAAATTGTTTTGCAATTACTTGCACCCTTTGTTATCGGTATTCCCTGAAGTAGTGCAGTCTGTTTTTTTCAGTCAAAATGCCTTGGCAGAACATTGGCTTGAGACCATAGCTCATTTTATCAGTCCCTAACACTTGAAGTAACTGCTGTACTCGCTGGCAATCGTGTCTCCACCTAATGATTCATCTACGTCCAGCAGTAACAGTCCCACCTGCTCCACAGCCACTGTCTAATTGACACTGACTGGATATTATTGCCTAGCAAGGGTCTGCTAATGAACAAACTGCTGTTGACCACTGACAACTCTGAGCTTGGAGAGCAGAATCCCTGAAGCTGTTTCCATCCTAGGGGGGAAGCCAAGACTTTCATCATCAAGGCCTACTGCCAACTCAAGAGTGAATAATTCACCACCTTATAGATGAATCCACTGTAACAAAGTTTCTGCTTTTTCAGTGCTGTATTTACATATATAGTAGAATGTGGTGAGGAGATACTTTTGACCCAATTTGTTTACTTTCGTTCCGATCTCAATATCCAAATTTAATCTCCCACTACTGAAATTTTTTCAATCCACATTTGGAATATCTTCGGTCCAGTCTTTCAGGCACTATAAGCTATACTGCTGCAATTTTTCACCAAATCCTCAGTTTTATTTGTAAATACCATATTGACAATTACATTTCAAGCATTTCATAATGACCTTTTGAAGCCTGTATTGACTGCTAAATCTAAACTAGTGGCTGTAAAGGTGGCGAGGTGGGGGCACAATAAATAAAACTGTATCTTTATGAAAAAAGTTGCTGCTTACAACTCAGTTTTTTTAGGGGAAATATTATGAAAACTATCTGAAATGTTGCTGCATCCAGCAACAAAATTACTTGGAAATTGTACAGTTTAAAGAGCCTTTGCTGTGTCATTATTATTTATGAGCAAAGATGATATTACACCGTTTTTGTATGAGAGAAATGAAGAATAGTAAAACCAACCTACCCTAATAAAAGATTCAAGAACACACAATGATATTTTAATATTCAATAGTCTTTAATAATTTTTTTGCAATTTGCACGGTTAGAATGGCTAACTGTGACAGTGGTCTTTTTGTTTATTTGAAAGATTGTAAAAATTCTTTACCATTTTCAGTCTTATAACAGGCTAAAAGCAATTCTCTCTCTCCTCCTATGTGATGGACCTCATGTCTGTCTATTTTAAGTCTTCTTCATCTACATAAAACTGTATGCATATTGTATGCTGTGTATTCTGAAACTTTTCTATCAGCACCAGCATTAACTTATTCTGCAATTTCAGCTCAAGCAGCTTGTGTGTCGGATCCGACCACACGAGCCTTCGCTCCCCACATGCATCAAATGAGACATTGTCAGTCATGACCTTGTTATCAGTTTACCACTGTTCCTTCCTTTGACTGCTTTCAACAGATACTGACACTGTGGACAGGGAACACATAACAAGAGCTGTAGTTTTGGAGATTCTCTGACCCAGTTGGCTAACCATCACAATTTGACCCTCGCCAGTTTAGCTAAAATCTTCTATTTTTCCTGCTTCTAGAAATCAGTGTTGAGGACAAAATGTTCACTTGGTACCTTATATTTTCCACACATTAACAGATATTATAAGGAGATAATCAGTATTCATTTAACTTGTTACTGGTCATACCTGTATGCCTGATCAGTGTAGAAAAACTGTGTAGGTACAGTTTATGAAAAATCAGCTGCTTCCTTCAGCAACACAGGGCTAATGACCTGAGCCTGAAATCCAATCCAAGAATGATGTCAGTATTGGTATCTCTATAATGATTTAAAGTTGTGTTAATTGTTGAGAAGTTACAGTACTTATCCTATTTTGATCTGCAATTTATTTACAACAACAACTTTATATGCTTAATACAAATCCTGCTAGACAGATAATAGTTTCAGAAAAGAAATCCGTTCACTGTTTGGTGATTTATTAGCTTCATGATTTATTTTAATGAAGTTAAAAAAAAAACTAAAAAAAAAACAGAACATTACCCTCAGTAGAATCAGCAGCCAAGCTTTTATTCAGCTGCTCCTGAGGCAGTTTTATTCTCAAGTAGTCAGATTGTTTTTGACACAGACTTGCAACATGAACACTTTTCATGTCAGATTACACACAAGTCAGCACACACAAAATGAGCTGCAAGAGAACATAAAAGACGGGGTGGAAATGTATATAATTACTATGTCACCACAGAGCCATATGCTCCTTGGCAGCATAATGAAGACAAGCCAGTGAAAGAGGGAAGAAAGAGCACAAACACTGTGTCAGCCACTGCAGTCATGGCTGGAGGCAGTGGATGCAAACTTCTCTCGGTAAAGAAATACGTGACCGTGCTGACAATGACTACAGTGGACTTTATTTTGTGTGCTCAGACATGCAGGGAAGACAATATGTCAGAATCAAGTTGAACCCACCTGAAAGGATTTTGGGAGCACTGTGCTGTCTGCAGTCACCAGCAAAACAACTTTATTTTCATAACAAGAAAACACTAAATCTGATTGTAGTTGTAGCCATTCATTTTCAGTTTCAACATGCATAAAATAGCTGTCTAAAGGGTGCAGGGATATAAACGTGGAGTTTTAGCTGATCAACAATATTGAGACTGAAAATACAAGCATGCAATAAAATTTAAATAGTAACTAATTATGCTGTTCAATTAGATAAAATTATGCTTAACGTGTCCCACAGTTTCAAATAGTTAGAAAACAGAAAAGTGCAGCATGTCTAGTCCGTACTTCATAACAACACCTTTGGCTAGCATCACTGTTAAAGTGCTCTTTTAAAGACAGCTTTAGGTTCTTCTTACCCATGAATAAAAAAAATTAAAAACACAACAGCAGCCTTTGCCAATTAAACTATACTTTCGCACAGCTCCAGCTGAAGGAGGGTTCAGTAGCATCGCATCTGCCTTTTGAATAGTGGTGAAGAACTCATAAACCAGAGTGGAGCTCTAGATAAATCAGTACCTAAATGTCAATATGGCCTTTCGAACACTGTATTTATAGCTCAGCTACGTCAAACAAACCCACTCTTTCTCTGTCTGGAATGCGGCTCTCTCACTTTTGTTATATCTGTGTATGGTAAGTAAGGTACAGAGCCACACAGTAACTTTAAACTAGAACATGTTTATCCTTCAGTATTTGTTTTCTTTTAAACGTTGGGGTTATTCGCTGTCATCTGACTGTGGTTCTTTATATGTATTGAAGCAGGAAAAATAAATCTGGCTGAATCTTTAATATTCCAGTGGTTTTTTTTTTTTTTTTTTTGTTCTCCAGTCATGATTTTTTACTTCAGACAGCATGTTACTTCCGTTTTGTTCTCTCTGCACTCTTTGCCTGTCCATTGGAGAGTTAATTTTAAAACTTGTTTGTTTGTTTTATAGGCTTTAAATGGTCTTGCCCCTCCCTACCTCTCTCACCTACTGCACTTTAAATCTGCTCTTAAGAACCGCATCTTCTCCTTGACCATTTGATTTGTTCCTGTTTATGTCGTATTTTCTAGTTGCTACTTTTACTTTTTTTGTTTTAATCTAATGTTTTGTTCATTCTTTTTAATCATTCTTGTTGTTCAGCACTTTGGTCAGTGTCTGCTGTTTTTAAAGTGCTGTATAAATAAAGTTGGCTTGGCTTGGCTAAGCTAAGGCAAATGTCGACCTTTGCTTTCATATACAGACCTTTTCACAAGCTGCCAACATTGCCCTAGGATCTTAATAAAAGCACAGGGACAATGCATATACAGCGCCTTCAAAAATTATTCATACCCTTTGAACTGTTTTACATGTGGCCAGCAGAGGCTGTGCAATACTGTAAATTATACAAAATTCACCTTCTCTCATGAATGCTCACTGACAAAAATCCCCCTGGCTGCATGTTTGGTGTCTTTGTCCTGCTGTAAGAGAACCTCTGCCCCAGGTTTAAGACTTTTGCAGCCTCTAACAGCTTTTCTTCCTAGATTTCCCTGTATTTAGCTCCAGCAGTCAAGAAAAGCACCCCACAGCATGATGCTGCCACTATGAAAGTGTCACTGAGGTCATGTAGTGTTCAAGATGAGGTGCAGAGTTAGTTTTCCTTCACACATAGGGCCTGATCTACTAGAGGTTTGCATGTATAAAAACACATGCACTTAAAAGAGTGCGCAAAGATGATCTGCTAACCAGGCGAACCGACGATTGCTTCTGACACATGAGCAGGGTAGCAGGCCATTCAGTGTGTTTGCCTTCATGAATATGCAGAATATATGTTGATTAAAAGAATGTGTAAAATACTGGGAGGAGCATATGCAAATGTGAATTATCAATCATGAAACTACGGAGCCCACGAGGGGACATGAGGGAATTTTTTTCTTTTGCATCCCCACGCAGAAATTCTTGAGTTATCTCACAATACTTTGTGGGATAGTTTACAAACCAGACAACAGCAACAATGTACAATGGAACAAACACCGCACTGGTTTTTGAGGTTTATTGAGTTTTATTTTGAAATGGGGCTTAAATATAAGAATATTTAGTCAGCGCTTGCAACGTGTGTTACATCAGTGAGTGACACTTAAAAAGAACACTTAGTGAGTGAGGCCACAGTCGTCGCAAGGATTATTCTGACTTGGCGATTCTGGTGGAATACATCAGGAGAGAACTTCAGTCTTCTGGACAGCTTCACGGTTATCGTTGGATGTACGCCAAAAGCAGGCAACGTGGACTTTGTGTGAGAAAAGAGGACGTACGTCTGGTCATGAGGGAACTGGATCCAGCCGGAGTGTCCTTAAGGCAAGGAAGATGTCTTAGAAGAAGGGACTACTTCTCAAACAGTCCGAACTTAATTTGGCACATTGACTCTTATGATAAACTGAAGCCCTATGGCATTTGTATTCATGGACGAATAGATGGATTTTCAAGGAAAATTATCTGGCGCAAATCTTACACAACAAACAGTGATCTGAAGTTGATTGGCGGATATTACACTGATGCAGTGCAGCATTTGGAAGGTTGCCCGAGAGTTGTTTGAGGAGATTTAGGTACAGAAAACCTTTCTGTCAGAGACTTCCAACGTTTGCTCCATCCCACTCAACCTAGCGACCCTCCGGACAGTTACCTGAAAAGAGCAGGCACTGCAAATCAACAAATAGAATACTGGAGGCGCTTTCTTCGTACAGAGTACATGGAGTTCTGGCTGTCCTTGTTTGCTGACTTAAGAGACAACAGATTCTTTGATGGTTGCTTTCTGGACAAAAGCATCCTGTAGTTTTGCTGCATGGGACTCATTAAGGTGGGTAAGTTTGAACTAATATTTTGTGTGTCATGAAAGGCGCCTTAAATTGAATGTATTATTATCATTAGTGTTGTTGTTGATGTTACAGTAGTAGTAGTAGTAGTAGTAGTAGTAGTAGTACCAAAACAAAAATAAATAATTAATAGCATTAGTCCGCTGATCTGTGCTGTAAATGTTATTGTTTTTTGTCATTTATATTATTCATGGTGATAATCTCTGGACTTTCAGTTCAATGTGAGAAAATGTAGTTCTCAGTCCTGTCTTAATCAGGTTTATTTTGGATTCAGATTAGTAACACGGCTAACTCAATGGAGCTCATGCAAGTCTAGATCTAGATTTCTTTTCTAACATATATTTCATCCTTCAGATCAAATATAAATAAGCTCTGAAATTGGTGTTTAAGCAGATGTTGTGTTTTCCAGGTCAGGAAATAAGGTCCTCACTCATATGCAGGAACAATTTACTGTAATCTTTATTCTTCCAGTCAGGGCTTGTGCACACATGTAGTCCCTCAACTAACTGCCAAGTTGCCTAGCAATATATACAACTTCCGGTTTTCACTAACAGATATTTTAATATAAGATTGCCTTTCAAAATAATATAATCAAACATTACAGCAAAGAGTTCCACTTCAGGAAAAAACACAAAACATCACCGCACATCTCCGGGGAAGAAAGAATAGTAAAAGAAACAAAAAAAATGAAAAAACCCACCTCGGATGTGCAGAGGTAACCAAAGATTCATTGTACATCATAGGGGGTAGGGGTAATTGATTGAACTGAAGTATGCTTATCAATCAGAAAAAAAAACATACAAATTTGGCAAAGTAGGATTCAGGAAAACAACTGTGTTTATGACATTATTTACTGCCTAGGTTAATGATAGTCTATTCCCTTTTGTATCTGTTACAGGATGAGCTGGATGACACTGCACAAGTTTGGAACACACACCACATCAGGCCATCCAAAAACATGCAAGTTCCCAGTGGTCGGCCCAATGTGATGTAAGCACTGCCTGAACTCTACAATACAAGAGACTTCCTCGCACCAGTTCAAAATGACCATGTTCAGCTGTGCAGAAATGAATGTGTATTTCGGGCTAACCATACCCTGTGATCTAGATGTATATGACATATGTAATACTCTAATGGCAGAGTCTCAGCTGATAACACCAGCTGTGAACTTGTATGTGCGCCTGAGATTGGCCATTAGTGCATTACTGTGATTTGTTTCACAAGTTTTCACAGGAAAGAGCTTGCCATTATAATAGGGTTGCACGTCTTGGAAACAATGCTTTCAGTTATCAAAATTAAGTGGCAAAAGTGAAAATCTGTCAGCTAATGACAGAAAACAAAGCAAAGACATTAACATGTATTCTTACTGTAAGTACATACTGTAATTAGAAACTAATAGGACATTTTTTGTTGTTTTTTATATTGTTTTTTGGCAAAAGTCCAAACACCTTTGCTTTTTGTAATGGTTTATTATTCTGAAGCCTAATTGGATGGTTCCAGTTTGGAATTGTCCCATATATGAATCTTCTACTCATGCTTGCATAGATTTATGTTCTATGAGCAGACTTCTTTTGATTTTTCACCAAAAAATAATTGATCTTTTAGTAAAAAGTGCAATTGTATTGTGTGTCTGTCATTGTTGGATAGTTGTATCCTTTTACACTTCATTGTTATATTCACTTCAAGCAGTAAACATTTTTATGGAAATATACTTCAATTTAAGAATTCCTGGTGTGTGTGATGTCTTTTGCAGAAAGCAACATGCACAGTTGTAAAATGATGACACTCTATTACTCTCTATTTACCAAACTGTCTCAAAAAAGTGTCACTATTACTGTTATTGAGTTACCCGCAACATTGAAAACAAAGTACAAAATCTTATTTTGAATAAACACTTATTTTTAACGTTGACATGAAATACAGACACAAGACAAAGGTGACAAATATTACTTTATGTTGTGTGTGAGGATGCACCGTCATCACCAAAAAACAAACAAACAAACAAACAAAAAGGGCCACCCAAACCCCCAATTTGCTGGAATGTTGTGAACACAGTGAATTTTGTTTTGTACTCCTTTTCTCTCATGAGGTACACATTTTCCTGTTTACTGCTGAACATGGGCTATCTAAATAATGTCTGCTGATTTTTACATCCTGATTTAAAAACAAACAAACAAGAAAACATTACTTACTGATCAAACCTCAGCAGGAACCCATAAATAAAATTAAAATCAAAATCAAAAGCAAACTATGAATTGTTTGTTTGCCACAACATAAACCTTTTGACATTGAACTTTGAAACATTTAAAAAGGAATACAACTGTTTAACCATCACAGCACATTATGAACATGCTACATGATAACAATAAAGGCAAGAAAGGAATGGTTTAGTTTACCGAAGGTGTCAAACTACTGCTCGAAATTCAGGGTAGGTGCTGTGCGTGTAAGGCACATCAATGATTGCTCCATGTGTGTGAAACAGGTCTTCTACCAAAACCTGTTGTAACATTAAAGGTTACCTTAATTTGTTCTGTGCATAAAACAGAATTTTTCCCAGCTTCTGCTGATCTACATTTATATTGTGTCTCTGCAAGTAGCTAAATGTTGTCTACTCTTTCTGTGACAAGTACAGAGCATCTGTTTGCAGCATGTCAGCAACTTTTTTTTGTTGCTTTTTTGGTCTCATATAAACTCAGGACATCAGCTGGATCTGGAAGATTTAATGCCACATCTTTCAGAGTTTTGGAAAAACAGTCGATTATGTACTTTGGTTCTTGTAATATGGCTTTATGAGCCATGATTTGGATTGCTGGCCTGATATTTTCCTGAGATGAAATGCTGTGAGCACCCATCCATGAAAACAAATCCCGCAGATTTTCCTCCTCATTCTCCTCCAGTACACCATCAAGGGCCTGCTCAATGGTAAGCTGCTCACTGTTAGACAAATACCTTGCAAATGATGACATCAAAACTTCTTCTTTAACAGAGTGAAGACCAAATAGAGAGGCAACAATGAATGCCTTAGACAACCTGATTGGAATTACACCATGGTCAATCAGTCCTTTTGCCCAAATTCTTCCTAGTGCATGCCACCTATCCTCTGAAAAGTCTGGTCTTAGTCTAGTAACTCTCTCCTCTTCCCCTTCACAAAGCTCCAAGAACTGCTCCCAAAAAGCAGTATAGACTTCCCTGGATACTCCACTGTTGTCAACAGAAACTGCTTAGTCAATCACTTAACCTGGATGGCATTAAATTGACCTCCGATAATAAAGTAAAAAACCTTGGTGTTATTTTTGACTAGGACATGTCATTTAAATCCCATAGATTTCCTTCTTTCACCTCTGGAACATTGCCAAAATTAGAAATATCCTGTCCAGGATTGATGCTGAAAAACTAGTCCATGCATTTGTTACTTCAAGGCTGGACTATTGTAATTCTTTACTATCAGGATGTCCACAAAATCCAGTTAAAAGCCTTCAGCTGATTCAAAATGCTGCAGCAAGAGTTCTGATGAAAATTAAAAAGAGAGATCATATTTCTCCTATTTTAGCTTCCCTTCATTGGCTCCCTGTTAAATCCAGAATATAATTTAAAATTCTCCTCCTCACATATAGAGCCCTTAATGATTTAGCTCCATCATACATCAGAGATCTGATTGTTCGATACGTTCCTAACAGAGCACTTCGTTCTCAGACTGCAGGTTTACTGATGGTTCCTAGAGTCTAGAAGTAGAATGGGAGGCAGATTCTTTAGTTATCAGGCTCCTCTCCTGTGGAAACAGCTCCCAGTTTTAGTCCGTGAGGCGGACACCCTGTCTACTTTTAAGGCTAGGCTTAAAACTTTCCTTTTTGATAAAGCTTATAGTTAAAGTGAGTGGCTTGGGTTATCCTGAGCTATCTTCCTTATTTTAGCTCCGTCTTCTTCTCCCCTTGTTGGATGGAGTAAGGGGGGAGTCAGGTTTAGCCTAAAACGGCTCAATTAGGGTTGAGGTGCAAACACACCCTCCATTTCTGCTACCTGTATGACCCCCTCTCTTTTCCAATGGTTATGGTCAATCTGACAGAGAGAGGTATCCCAATCGTTGTGGTTTAATGGCCATCAGTGGGCTCTAGATGGACAAACTGTCTACTTTTAATTCTAGGTTTAAAACTTTCCTTTTTGATAAAGCTTATAGTTAGTGGCTTAGGTTATCCTGAGCTATCTCTGTAGTTATGCTGCTATAGGCTTAGGCTGCAGGAGGACATAATGACCACTTTCACCCTCTTCGCTACTTTCTCACACTACTCTTCAATTTTGTATTATTTGCTGTTATTTCAGCTTTTAACTTTGTTCTCTCTCTTTTCTCTTCCTAGAAGCTACACCTGGCCTGACTCTGTGTCTACCTGTAACACCTTTCTGGAGAGGGGAATCCTCCAAGCTTCTGCTGGTAACAACTTAATGCTCACCCTCTACCGATGATCCACTTGGCCCTGTCTTTCAATGTTTAACCCTTTCTCTCTCCTTGACATGGCTACTGGCTGAGCTTTTACAGTAACTAACTCTATGTGCTCTCTTCAGACTCTAAACTTGAAAATTGGCTCAGAGTTTATCTGTTCCTTCTTTCTAGGTGAAACGACTAAAGGAGCTACATCCATTAACATTTACTTTTCCTTCCCATAGAAAGTACTCCTGGATCAGTGCTTCTTTGTTCTCTTTGTGTCTCTGCTCTGTTCTCTCTAACCCCCAGTCGGTCGTGGCAGATGGCCGCTCACACTGAGCCTGGTTCTGCTGGAGGTTTCTTCCTGTTAAAAGGGAGTTTTTCCTCTCCACTGTCGCTACATGCATGCTCAGTATGAGGGATTGCTGCAAAGTCAACGCCAGTGACTGTCCACTGTCTCTACATGTTCATCCGGGAGGAGTGAATGCTGCAAGTCACTGACTCGATGCAACCTGCTGGGTTTCCTTAGATAGAAAAACTTCTTATCCAGTTTGAATAAATAACAGAATCTGACTGCACTGTTCAATGATTAAGATTAATTGGAATGTATCTACCTGACTTTTGTGAAGTGCCTTGAGACGACATGTGTTGTGAATTGGCGCTATATAAATAAACTGAATTGAATTGAATTGAGCCATCTCATCATTGTATTCCATTTTTAATTCAAAATCCATTACACCTTTGTCTATGAAAACATTGGAAGGTCATCTAGAATCATGGCACGTAGGATATGTGCATACCTTGTCACTTTGGGATTTTCCACATCTACAGTTGAAGATTGTGGTAATGCTAGGTTTTCTGCAGATTAAGACACCTTGTCTTGCAGTAAATCGGCTTTTGAAGCCTTGAACATAAAGTACAACAGCACATCTTAATTTTCTTTTTAATATAATCCTGTGTTTAAAAATTAATAAAAGCATTGGCTTAAAGATCAGACATCCTAAAGTATTTTTAAAAGGGTGCTTCAGTGTGTGCATAACCTTTCCATTATGTTAATATAGAGTAGACTGTTTCAGTGTGTGGCCATGTGGGCCACTGCATACAAAAAATTTTAAGTTTATGAAAGAATATCAAAACATGGATTGAGTAATTTTTTAGTTACTCAATTAGTAACTTTTGACATTTCATTAGTGTAAAATATCCATGTCAAAAAATGCAAATGAAACCTATGCAGCGACCAAAATACATTTGAACTTTGCAAAAAAAGAAACTAACTTCTGAAAAGCTTTTATCATCTGTCTCAGACTGACTGTCCATCAATGGAAGAGTAGATGCAAGATCGTCATCATAATGATCTGACCTCGGCCCTATTTGGACCACTCCGGAATCCTCGGTATCATCCAGATTATCAATGTTGATGAAGTTGGACATTATTGTTTGGGTAACTTGAATTGCATCTGGGTTTTCAACGTTGTCAACTACATAGTAATACTCTGTTGTTACCTGGTTTGATGAATCAGGTCTTGAATGTAAGCCTGGTTACAAAAAATCAACATCTTCATCAAGGACATACACTGGACCCTGATATTCTATAACATCTGGTGAAGCTTGGTGTTGTGGACTCTGGGATGCTTCATCATCCGTCAAAAGGTGCTGCAATGTGCTTGAGTCCCCTGCTTCTCCAGGTGTAGGGCCTTGGAAAGTGTTTTTTGAAGCTAAGGTCTCAGCAAAAGGGACAGAAAGTCTTTTGTGTTGAGTAGATGTTCTGTCTTTGTTATGAGGCTTTATAAAAAAAAAACAGATAGATCTTGATGAGATTGTGAAATCATAAACAATTTTAGACAGACAAATATGTACTTGCTCTGAACCCCTAAAATCTTTCCACATTTGCCTAAGATATACATTCAAAAAGATTATTTACAAAATCTCTTTTTATTTTAGTTGGCACATTATGACCACAAATTTCAAATTTGACTTTATATTTTGACGTTATATTTTATGACATGACCAATCTTTCACAATTTCAAGGGTTCAAACTGTTTAAGATAAATCTTTTGCCAAAAGACATACATTTTAATGTCTATTTTAAAAGGCAGACACAACTGTTGTGTTTAAATATACATTACCTGTTCAAAAAGCTCTTGGTCCCCTGATTAATCTGAAGAAGGCACAGAATCCTTGGTAAAGGTAAAGCCTCAACATTTTGAGATTACATTGTTTCGCACAATTACACAAGTGTAGATTCCAGAGGTACAGTTTGCCTTTTGAAGTCACACATGTAAAATGTGAAGTCTGTAATGGGTCCCTTTGGTGACAAGCTTTCAGGAAAAAAACAAATTCTTTGCAATTTCCCTAATCTCTGAATCAGTTATGTTTTTTTTTCTAGTGTCAGATGCCTGGTCCAGCCTCCATTTTTTTACCTTACTTGATAAAAATCATAATTTTGAAAGTGTATCCATTTCAATTCTTCGTTTGGATTTTACTGCATTTGTATTTTTATGTCTTTTGTTATGATGGACTTTACCATGTGTTCTTATTTGGTTATTAACAAGCTGTAGGCATGAAACAGTGGAGTATTGTTCTGCAGATGTACTTTAAGTGTCTGCATACCCTAGCTACATATATGCGCAAGCCCCCAACAGCTACAAAATCCACTCTTTCTTGTACATCTCATATTCCACACGCTGGGAGCTGCAACTTATATACAATTCCTCTTTCCAAATGATGGAATGCGCAATACGCACCCACGCACCCAAAATAAAAAAAAATCCCCCATGTCCCCTCGCAAGCTTCGTATGAAACAGATTGCGGTCACTGTTTTTGCATCTATTTTTTGCATGTTTCAAAGGCAAATGCAAACTGGTTCAAAATTACGAGTACATGTCTGCAGTCATTACGGCGAGAAGGAGGCAAAGGTACAATGACAGACAACAGAGAAACAGAACCTTGGGTGGCCATGTCAACATATTTGGACTTTCAGAAATAAAAATAGTAGACATATAATCTACCTAGCAAACCCCTTTTTGAGGGCTGATTTGGAGCAAGTCACAAACATTGTTTCGGACAATTACACAAGTGTAAATTCCAGAGGTACAGTTTGCCTTTTGAAGTCACACATGTTAAATGTGAAGTCTGTAATGGGTCCCTTTGGTGACAAGCTGTCAGGAAAAAAACAAATTCTTTGCAATTTCCCTAATCTCTGAATCAGTTATGTTGTTTTTCTAGTGTCAGATGCCTGGTCCAGCCTCCATTCTTTTACCTTACTTGATAAAAATCATAATTTTGAAAGTGTATCCATTTCAATTCTTCGTTTGGATTTTACTGCATTTGTATTTTTATGTCTTTTGTTATGATGGACTTTACCATGTGTTCTTACTTGGTTATTAACAAGGGCTGATTTGGAGCAAGTCACAAATAGAAGCCATGTTATGTTTCCTACAAAAACTCCGTTTAATGATGCATAGTGGAACAGATTTAGCCATTTCTCATAAGCCATTTGAGGTATGCATTTCATGTAAATTCTTTGTTTAATTAAACCAAAATGAAAAAAACACCATGACCGAATTTAAATATTGTGGCATGTTTTAAAACAAACAAAACTGAACAATAACATCCTCTGGAGAACCTGAAACCATTAGGGAGCCTGCACAGCGACATTGAAGGAAAAAAAAAGTAAAACTGTCTCGCGCACGCCTGAAACAATCTGGTTTCGTTTTTTTTTGGTTTTTATTTGCTTCAGTGTCCCTTCCAATGTAACTTTTGGGATTCCATAAATTCATCTGTCTGCCTGCCTGTCTCATGTAGGTCAGAGGAGAAGTGTGGGGGTACAGCCATTTGGCCCTGCGCTCCACACTGAATGACAGCAAAATGGAGTATGTGGAGGGATGCCATGGGTCGTTGCAGGGCCAGTGCACTCAACTAAATGCCTGTCAAATATCAAAGCATTTTTTGCAGAAATTGATGACAAAGAGTCATTTTTATTTTTAAATATTGATGAATGAAGAAAAAAATTGGGCTCCAGCAGAGAGAGCCCTTTTTTCTTCAGGGATAAAAGGGCAGGTTCTTGAGCACTACTAAGGATGTATCTGTGCAAGTGCCTGAATGTTTCCAAACTCTCCATGGTGACAGTCAGTAGCACTCGCAAAATCCTCATTTAGGGCTGTCCGCACTACTTTTGCACCTGTTATCAATTGCACAAGCTATCCTAGTAGATCACCCGCGACACGCCCACTAATAGCATGTGCAAATTTGTTTTCAGATCTGGCCCTTAGGCTCTTAAGTTACATTTTGGCCTCACCTTCTCCACACAAAAGTGAATTTTGACGGTAACAGGTTACACTGGATTTTATTTGTGATTTAGAGTAAAGAGAGCTGACACATTTTTTCCCTATTTTTTCGAAATTTGAAATGCCAGTTTCATTTTATTTCTACTTCACAATTATGCACTAGTTGAAGGAGTGTGAATACTTTTGCGAGGCATTGTACATGCTGGGCAATACAGTTAAATTGGTCTAAACTTTGTATTTCAGTATTGAAAAGAATTGCAAAATGGTCACAGAGACCATTATGCAAGTTTTAAAGATGATTCATTTATTTTATAATCTAGTCAATATGATATTGTAACACTGTTCCTCATCTTAGAAGGGAAACATGGCAATGTAATACAGTGCCATTCTGAGCAGACCGGCCCACAGCTCTGATCCCTTACTGCACACACATTTAGGTTAGCAAAAGGTCATAGCCTTTGTGTACTGAAAACAAATGATGTCTCTTTGCCAGACTATATATTCTTTTTTAAGGTTTCCCCACTGCAAAATTAGGGCTACACCATCATTTTACTAGTCAGAAACTATTAATGTTAAAGTTCTTCTCTTAGTGCCTGAGGCACCTTTATATGTGCAACTTGCCTTTTAATTTGATGAAAACACCAAAACATTGTTACTAATGATCACTAAAGTTTGATGTCAGTACAAGCTGAATACTAAATATCTGTGCTGTCTTACCTGTTGTATGTAAAGGACAGTTTTAGCGCTTACAACATGAGCTCAGTTTGGCTAACGCCATGCATGTCTCTATGGAAAAACTCTGGGAGATGTCACAGATGGGCTGCCTGAAGCTACGAGAGAATAGAGATGCAGCCTTGGCCGCTATGACAGCAAAACCATCCACAGAGATTCATCATATGTATGTGATCAACATGATAAGTGCACTGATGTGAAACACCCCTCCCAAAGTACAGGGGTTCGACAGTGAAACTAAAACACCTGTCATTTTAGTGTGGGAGGTTTCATGGCTGAATTGGACCAGCCTGGTAGCCAGTCTTCATTGATTGCACATTGCACCAGTAAGAGCAGAGTGTGAAGGTTCAATTAGCAGGGTAAGAGCACAGTTTTGCTCAAAATATTGAAATGCACACAACATTATGGGTGACATACCAGAGTTCAAAAGAGGACAAATTGTTGGTGCCTGTCTTGCTGGCACATCTGTGACCAAGACAGCAAGTCTTTGTGATGTATCAAGAGCCACGGTATCCAGGGTAATGCCAGCATACCACCAAGAAGGACGAACCACATCCAACAGGATTAACTGTGGACGCAAGAGGAAGCTGTCTGAAAGGGATGTTCGGGTGCTAACCCGGATTGTATCCAAAAAACATAAAACCACAGCTGCCCAAATCACGGCAGAATTAAATGTGCACCTCAACTCTCCTGTTTCCACCAGAACTGTCCGTCGGGAGCTCCACAGGGTCAATATACACGGCCGGGCTGCTATAGCCAAACCTTTGGTCACTCATGCCAATGCCAAACGTCGGTTTCAATGGTGCAAGGAGCGCAAAACTTGGGCTGTGGAGAATGTGAAACATGTATTGTTCTCTGATGAGTCCACCTTTACTGTTTTCCCCACATCCGGGAGAGTTACAGTGTGGAGAAGCCCGAAAGAAGCATACCACCCAGACTGTTGCATGCCCAGAGTGAAGCATGGGGGTGGATCAGTGATGGTTTGGGCTGCCATATCATGGCATTCATTCCCTTGGCCCAATACTTGTGCTAGATGGGCGCGTCACTGCCAAGGACTACCGAACCATTCTTGAGGACCATGTGCATCCAGTGGTTCAAACATTGTATCCTGAAGGCGGTGCTGTGTATGAGGATGACAATGCACCAATACACACAGCAAGACTGGTGAAAGATTGGTTTGATGAACATGAAAGTGAAGTTGAACATCTCCCATGGCCTGCACAGTCACCAGATCTAAATATTATTGAGCCACTTTGGGGTGTTTTGGAGGAGCGAGTCAGGAAACGTTTTCCTCCACCAGTATCACGTAGTGACCTGGCCACTATCCTGCAAGAAGAATGGCTTAAAATCCCTCTGACCACTGTGCAGGACTTGTATATGTCATTCCCAAAACGAATTGACGCTGTATTGGCGCAAAAGGAGGCCCTACACCATACTAATAAATTATTGTGGTCTAAAACCAGGTGTTTCAGTTTCATTGTCCAACCCCTGTATATGATTAAGGGCCACTTGTAAGATGTAATTTATAGAAAAATCTGCTTTTACTTGTTTTCAGGAAGACTAAAATTCTGCTTTCAAGTCACAATATTATAATGAAAGAGTTGTTTTTTAATAACCTCTCAAGCCCAAAGGGGTTTTGTGAAGTTTGAGCTCAAAATAACATGCGCAAATCAAACTGAACTTTTCTGAGAATTGACAAACTCTATCTAAACAATCATTATATTAATAATTGTGTTTTTCAAATGGGAGTGATAATTCTGGACTTAGTTTGCTGCTTGTTGAGTAAAATCTGGGTGAATTGCGACAAAATGTATTTTTTGGAATCTTTGAGCTCTCTGCTTACAGCAGACATGCTAGTTGTGTGTGTAGAAGCTATGAACAGCTGAGACCGAGTTTTGCAGTTATATCATTTTGTGGAGTTTGTTTATTTTCTGATTCAACTCCCTTTAGTTTTAACAGTTTTTGGTGTTTGTAGAAATGGTTTATATCAGCTTTTAGCCAAGATTCTAATATTTCTGTGGATACCACATATGTTTATGTTTAACTAATGGAACTTGCATTAAAGAAAGTAGGAGAAAACAAAAGTTAAATTGTGCCCCCAGTACTCGGGGTTGGGCAACCCCTAGTACGTTATATATAGAGATAAAAGGGAAATAAGACCAGATAAATAAATTAATAAATGGTTACAGGCATATTTTCAGATGAAAATATGGAAATACAGAATACAGAAAGAATTTCAGATGAAGTTACAGTACCTTGTAAAAGTCTTTACTCCCAGCCCAGCCCAAGGTTGTTGAAGGCCACAAGCAGAATTTTATTTTGGGGCACACTTCTAATAAAAAAATGGAAATTCAATTATTTCAAATACTCTATGGACAGAGTTATATATTTAGGTGTTTATTCCTGTTCATTTGAAATATAATGGCTCTTAGAGCTGTTTTAGATTGTATTGTACAATAAAAACAATAGAAAAAGATTTTTATTTCATAAATGTTATGTTTCAGCTTTTCAGCAGACAGTCAATGACATGACTGAGCGAGGATAAGCAATTAATTTGCAGAGAATAACTAATAGTAGAGAAGCTGGCTGTATATAAGCATCTTAATGGACCCTATTTGTGAACGGGAAGGAAAAACAAAATGGATTTCAATTTTTTTTAGGAATAACCAAAAATGTGTGGCACTGTTAACTTCAGGACCCTTCAATAAAATCTATGAGAAAATGTGGAAAAGCTAAAGATAAAGGGCACATATGCAAAATCCACTTTTTTAGCCCTTAAATACATTTATTATGTATTTGGAGTCTTTCGAAGTGCAGAAAAGCTGAATCTAGTCACTCCAGGTGCTGCATAGATATCTTTACATTCTGTTTGGGTCATATTTCTAATGCGTTCAGTTTTCTCTATTCTCTGTTACGTTTTTGAGCTGTTACGTCACAGTATTTGCTGTGGAACAGCTAAACAAGGTCACGGACGTCCGGCTACCAATTTCACGTGTCCGCCATTTTTATTTTTCGCTGAGATTTTGTAGTCCAAGCACAAGTATGCCGAAGTTTAAATGTTTGGTTGTTGGGTCTATTAACCCACAGAATATATTACACCGTCCTCCAGCATCAGAACCTCTTCGAATTGCCTGGTTAAATTTTATTTAATGGAAATGTTCCCACATCAGTGGGGAAATTCCTATTTCCCCCACTTCCTTCCTTCTGTCTATGGAAACAGCAAAGTGGTAAGCTGCAAATAACACAACAACATATGGCAGCAGGAAGCTGGAATCGAACCCACAACCTCCTGATTGCAAGACGACTACTCTTCCTACTGAGCAACGTCCAGATTTGCCAACAGCAAATCTGGACGTGTATGCTGTATTAAAAAAAAAAAAAAAAAACTACACTTCGGTCATAAGTGGAGTTAGCAAAAATGCTTTTAGCTGCACAGGTATAGAGGACAGATATCAGAAAACAACTAGTACAGGAAATACCAATAGACATCACACCACAGTGCATCATGGGTAATTATAAGCTACCTGGCAAGTATGCTAAAATGTTTTTTATGGGCATGCACAAGCTGCATTTCCATTGCAAATGTGAGTAAAGCTTTGATACAATTTCGCAATTGTGGTGTTTCCATTAAATAAGAAATGCAATAAAAATCACACCTCAATAAGTTTGTTCACGTAATAACATCATCCTCCTGCTACTTACTGTAGTCTTCTTCATCTTTTTCGGCAGTAGTAACATTCGGTTGTTAATCACGTGACTCGTGTAAAGCGAAAAAATTGTTTCCATTGCAGTTTTGCGAAATACACCAATTTCGACATGGCCAAAAAAAACCACCTCATCCTATGGCAAAATCTTTTTATTGAAAAATTTTATTTTATTTTTTTTAAATTGGCGTGTTTCCATTGAGCAAATTTAATTTTGTAATTACAGTTTGTGCAATTTGATGGTCAATGGAAACGCAGCTACTGAGAGAGATAAAGGGAGTTAGAGAGATACAAAGAGAGAATACAGAAGGAAAAACAATGTAAATGTTGTATCTATCCTGATTATAGTTATAGTGGTTATGGTTATCATGAGAGTATTAGGGTTTTAAACCATATTGGATCAATATGAGATTATGGAAAACCACATTTTTTTTAATTTAAATAAAACTACTAATTATTTAAGCCTCTTAGTGGTTTCCCCCCTGATGAAAGTTCACATGTTTATCTCTCTCAGTTGCAAGACAAGTCATTAACAGACAATTCATTAGTTTAATTATCAAAAGACAGAAGGCACAAAACTATAATTTGTGCAAATAGAAATTTCTGTTTACATTTTTGTCAACACCTTTTACATTATGCCGTGCAACTACACCCTGCAGCAGCACCTGGCGTAGCATCCTGTGGGGAAATACACTGTGGTGTTACATCAGGGGGGAATTCTCTGTTGCTGGTGACAATTTTTTAATAATGAAAATAAATAACTATAATAACCAAAGTTCTTCCAGCAATGACTCACATTTTGCAGTGCTGTGAAATTTGAGAAAAAAACAACACTGTGAGAGATATGTGCACAGCATTTAAAATATGTTAAAAACTATAAGATATAACATTGGTTCCTAACTTGCACTCCCACCTGTAGATAACTTTTCTTTGCACTGCCTAAAAACTGTTATTCGCTGTTCTCACAAACAGAGAAAAGCTGCTTGTTACAAGTCTAATCTACAATAAGAGCATAAACACAGCAACTGTGCAATAATTGTGTCAATTTCTGTAGAGGCAAGAAGAAAGTGAAGTTGTTTGTCTGCAAAACCAGTCATATGAATCTATTGTTAACCCACTTCAATTGAAAAAATAAACTCATTATGATAAACTCATATTCTTCCTTTAAATTGTAGGACAGTAAAGGCTGAGGATGAGCATCACACCAACTTGATGCTGAAGCATTTTCTAATGTGTTCATTCACTGATTTATCTATTAAAGTGCTTTTTCCCTTTTCTGTGGCTTTTCTCTGTCTCTTCCCTTTCACCAGCTTTTTGGTTTAGTATCTTTGCTCTGCCTTTTCTACCTTTGGTGTTTTGGCATTTTTCTTCTGTATTCAGACACACAGATTCATCTCTGTCGCGCACAGACACCAGCTAAATCAATTTCCCAGCACTCTCGCATCTTGGAGGGCCGCTGTCAAGATTGGCAACTTGCAGCATGAGGACACACCTATACACACACAAAAACACTAGGCTATTTCTCTTTCATTCACTTTTTCCCACACAGTCTTTAAAGCACCCAGAATGGCACACACAAACACTTCCTGGTCCACATAGACGCTGCTTCACACACACTTGCTCTCATGGTGGTGATTCACCACATCACTGTTCTCTAATGTCTTACTTGCTTCATGTTTGCTTCTTCCATTTGTCATTGGTGACAGGACCTGGCAGCAACATCTATCCATCCTACCATTATCCTCACCCGTCAGCCCACACTGAGTTTCTCCAGGCTGACCTTCCTCCCTCACCTCAGTTTCTCTTTCAACTTGGGAGGAAGAAGCAAGGATGGTACAGCATAACATAAGGAGGCTGATACAGGGCCATGTCTCCCACTGTCACCTTTTCTATGATACCTGTCATTGAATTCATCCATATACCGAACTCAGGGCCAATCAGGAGGTCAACATGCCAGTCAGCCAAATTAGAAGATCCAGGAAGACCTCTCGTTAATGGGACTCAGCTTGAAAAATCCAGATTAATCCAAAGCAGTAAATGGGATTCAAATCCAGCTACAAACCAGCCAGTTTAATTTAAAGTTAATATAAATATTGACAAAGAAGGCAAAATCCCATGTTCCTCTGGGTAAAATGTTTTATCAAATAAGTTTGTGGCTAGTGTGCCAAATATGTATTTCCTTTTGCTCGGGTATAATCAGTACCATGTTTCAGCAAATACTATACAAAGTTCTTCTTATAGTTAATACCTCCATTATTAACAAAAAAACTTTTAGAATTTTTTTTACTATTAGCTCTGTTGAAATAGCTTTTTGCGCCTTAGGATATGGAGGTTGTGTCGTGTGATGACATTGACATACTTGCTAGCTGATTATTAGTATTAGTATTAGTATTATGACTTAATGTCTTTTTTACCGTTAATTGAGCATAAAATGTCCTGTTGCTTTTACCCATAGTTTAATTGGTTTCATTGACAATGTTAAATAAGAGTACCAGAAATGTGTATACATTTTTCTCATTTTTAGATGTCATCATGGACACATTTTTGATTACAGTTATTTATTTTTATCTCAGAAAGTAAGACAGCAAAGACCCTATACGTCTTCAGTTAACAATTAACCATCCAGCCGATACTGTTGTATCTCAGGCTTTTTGGTAATATATAAAGCTCTGGGCCACATTGATGATGGTTGTTTTGTCATACACCATGCCAAGGTCTTCTTGACAGTGATGGATACACCGAGTCCTTTTTATAAATTTAAGCATTTTTGAAATGTTTCAAATGTATGGCCTCAGACCTCACATTACTGAGGTTGTGAGTCATCCATGTGCTTCTCAATTCTGTGCACATTCATAATTCTTGTCAACAATAAGGCCTTTAACAAAGGAGCCTTGCCTCTCCCTGACAGTAGGAGCGACAGCAGAGTAGTATCAAGTCTTTGTGAAGATGGCTCACAGTCCAATTAAATATTTAATGTTTTTTGGACGATTGCTGCTGTTTCACAAATGCATTGCTACTACTGAATAGTTAGATATACACAAATTTGGCCTAAAGGAGAAAAAAAGCAACAGAGAATGTAAAAACAATGGCCAATAATTGTGTTGACAGTGATTGATAGTGATGTACTGAGACCAACAACAACAAAAAAAATCATAAATCACTTGTGACAGCAGTGATGGAGCGTTGCTGGAAAACACACAGCAGTGAAGGTGTTTTACATCCAAGTGTTCTTTGTTGTTGGCTCCAGCTGTATTTGGTCTTTTTAGATGAAGATATAGTAGTACATAAATATAAAACGCAACAGTACACGTAGATGTAGCTGAAAGGTAAAATATGTGCTTTCTTCAAAGACTGTGCACTGCTGTACAGTACTGAAATGTGTAAGACCTTAACAATTAAAAGATGTGTCAGACAGCTCTGTAGAAGCATTTTGTGGCTTGGCTTTTGCATCATACCATGTTTTTAGTGCATTTTAAACAGACATCATTATTCAAAATTGCTAGTGCTCATGTCTAAATGCAATGTTTATGCTCACGATACCTTTTGCATATAAAATGTTATAAGTCTCTATAAAATTGTAAACCCCTTCAAACAATAAGCTGTGCTAAACATTGCATAGGGCCACTAAATGATTTTGGTTAAAGCCATAAATTTTACAATTTATATCATTGTAAATTTTATTTTACTAATTCAACCACATTAGATTTTTTTTCAGGAACCAGCATGAGCTGCATATTATTTTTGTGTGTGTGTTAGTGGTGGGTTTTCATGTGCGCTTTGGATCATTTTCCTGCTGCAAACCCCGAGCTCAAAGTCACAAACTGATGGTTGGATGTTCTTAAGAATTTCTGCTAGACAGGAAAATGCATGATTTAATCAAGCCAACCAGATCCTGAAGAAGCAAAGCAGTCCCTGAGCATCAAATTGCCACCACCATGTTTGATTTTGGTATGAGGCTCTTTTTATTAAATGTTTGTTGGTTTCAGACCAGAAATAACAGTTTGCACATCTGCCGAAAAGTTTCCCTTTTGTCTCCTCTGTCAGCAGGATATTTTTTCGAAACTCTTGGGGATCATCAAAGTTATTTTTCGAGAATTACGGTGAGAGACCTTTCTGTTATTTAGGTGCAGTAGTGGTTTGGCCTTGGAACTCACATCCGGGATGTAGTTTTCTCCAAGTCTCCTTCTTTTGCCTGGTTCCAACAACAAAATTGTCATGTGAACCTGAAAGACCCCACACATGACAATAAAAAATTATAGATATAACAGGTTGGGTCCCATATTGTGTTGTGTACAGCAACACAACAAGCAAAACACACGGTACACGAAGAGATTTCACTCACAAACATTCAGATGTCAGACGTGAAATCTCTTAAACCCTTTTAAGATCAAACGTGAGTTCAGAGTAATTCCTTTCCGTGTTTTTGTCACCCCACTTTCTCATTACCTACACGTCATGTTCAAAAGGCTACATGCTCATTTGTCCTCTGGGAACACCCCACACTGTAGGATATGGGGCCAAGACAATCCAATTCAATTCAATTCAATTCAATTTTATTTATATAGCGTCAATTCACAACACGTTGTTTAAAGGCACTTCACAAAGTCAATTCAATTGAATCATACAGATTTCAAGTCAGGTACATACATTCTAATTAATCCTAACTATCGAACAGTGAAGTCACATTCAGTTGGTTATTGAAATTGGTAAAAAAGTTTTTTTCTATCTAAGGAAACCCAGCAGATTGCATCCAGTCAGTGACTTGCAGCATTCACTCCTCCCGGATGAGCATGTAGAGACAGTGGAGAGTCACTGGCGTTGACTTTGCAGCAATCCCTCATACCGAGCATGCATGTAATGACAGTGGAGAGGAAAAACTCCCTTTTAAGAGGAAGAAACCTCCAGCAGAACCAGGCTCAGTGTGAGCGGCCATCTGCCACGACCGACTGGGGGTTTGAGAGAACAGAGCAGAGATACAAAAAGAACAGAAGAACTGATCCAGGAGTAATCCAACATGTTGATTATCCCCGATTTGAGGTTGGAGCGGCCCTCATGCTCTTCCAAGCAGACTAGATCACTCTTAACACACCACACACAGTGGGAATATCTCATAATATAATCTTAAGAGCCATGACCATGATTGAGCCATGTCGGAAGGGAAAGTTCAGGACAAAAATCGACATAAAAATCCGGCCGTGTGAACCGGGCATTATTGAATTGTAAACACTGACTGAGATATATCGTCCACTAAAGAAAGGTTCACCGCTGTTCCATATTTTCTCCATTTGTAAGTAATAGCTCTCACTGTGCTTTGTTTGAGTCCTAAAATCTTCGAAATAACTTTGATAAATGTTAACGATTTTTTTTTCCTCATCTGCTCTTGGAGCTCTAAGATCAGGGCATGATGTGTTGCGTTTTTAAATATTTTAACTTACTTCAAGTTGTCAGACAGGTTGTATTTAATTTTTTTCTTGATTCTACAGGCCAGGTAGTAACATGGCCTATGTGTAGCTAGTAAAATTGAACCCAAAAACAATGATTAATCACAAAAAAGTCATGATTAAACAACTTTTTACACATGGCCTGGTTTGTTTGGAAATATTTCCCCCTTACTGAGACGAAACTATTATTTAAAAATTGCATTCTACACTTACTTCAGTTGTCTTAATCTGATATTAAAATATCTTTAATGATTTAATGATTTAAAACAATACTAAAAGATCCTTTTAGTATTTTTTGTCACGGAATACTGTAAGGAGGCGACAATTTTTCATTGCAGTATATTTTGTTACATAGAGATGGTTAAATTGTCAAGAATATACTTCCAATGTAAACAAAAGTTGTGACATAAAATTACTTTTATGTAATTGCTTGTTTTCTTTATATAGTTTGCATGTGAAAAGACCCTGTCAGTCTGAACTGAGATCTACTGCAGGTAACACACTGGCAACTCGTTAATGCCCCGGACAGTCCCACAAGCAAACGAAACAGGATACAAACCACAGTTTTACAAAAACAACAGCATTTATCTATTTAATTATTAATAAAAGGTGCCGGGTATAATATTGCTTTAACATTTGAAGAATTTAACAGAATAAGTTTGAACAAAATAAAAACAAACAAATTCCCCGCAGAATCAGCAATCACTTATTACATTAGCATCTAAGTGGACCGGGTAACACATTCAGTAACAAGGTGTAACAAGTCAGATATGAATTCTTAATCAATGCTCATCTTTGCTGTGTATAAGCATATATTTGTATGTGTTGTGTATATTCCACAGATTGCTTGCAGATATGTTTCTGTCCGTGTGTATAGAGCCTCCTGTGTAAAGGCAGGATACACTTTAATCCTCTTTAATATATCAGTGAGATTATTGAGAAGTATTGCAGTAAACCTAAGGCTTAGGCTGTGGATACATTCTATCCCCTCTCATCTTTTTTAAGACAAAGTGCCTTAAGGTCATTGCATCTCTTATTTCATTTAAAAATGACCATAAGAGCCATGATCACAATAAGTCTGGCATGTTTTTAGATGTTGTTTCACTCAAAGTAAACCAAAAAGAAAGAGTAAACAGATGCGTGAATAAAGGTACACTTTTTCACATTTTGGAACATTACAACCACAGCATTCCATATATTTTACTGGGATTTTTTTGTGATTGACCAACACTACAACCCAAAATTGTAAAGTAACAGGAAAATAATACAAGGTTTTGAGATTTATTTTCTTACAAATAAAAATCTGAAAAGGGTGGCATGCATTTTTATTCCACCACCTTTAATCTGATATCCTCAAATAAAATCCAGTGCAACTGCCTTCAGGAATCACATAATCAGCAAATCAGAGTCAGAGTTCATCTGTCTGCAATATATTCTCATTTAAAATAAAGCTGTTCTGTGAAGTTGTGGAATAATTTCAAGCATGGTTGGTCAAAATCCCAAGACTATTAGCTGTGCACTCCACAAATTTCACCTTAAAAAAAGAATGGAAAAATAAATCTATTGTTCAAAGAATGTAGTGACTGCAGTTTACCATTAGCTGGTAGAACTACAAATTCTACAAAATATTGACTCCATTGGGCAAATGCAGTTTACAGTTTTGTGATTTTTTGTCTTTGTAAACTAATTAATAAAAATAATACTATGTATACTTTTCCTTTCCACTTCATAAATATGTACCACTTTCTCAGTAAAATGCAATAAAGGTTGCAGTTGTATTACAAGTTCAAAGTGTAAGAATACTTTTCAAGACACAGTATATGGTCTCATGGAAATACAAACATCACCTGGTTTACGAGTTAGTTTTATAAATCAAAGTATAGATATGATGATTTAAACTCTGCATTACCGGGTCTTTTTCAGCGAGATTCCCAAATAAGCCCTTGCCATAACGAGATTATTTGAAGGTTTTTGTATATCCTATCGGGTCCTAATTCAAATATTATAATAAATTGTATGTTATTATGTCAGAAACATACTCAACTACTCAGAAACCTTGCTCTTAGCCTGTTTAAACACACAAGGCTCAAGGACAGAAACCACAGTGGTGTCAAGAACCAGTGATGACAAAAAAAAACCCAGCTTGGTCTGTACATGTTGCCTGGGGTGTGTGCCATCCCATGAAACAGAAGAGCAACAAACATTCACTGCTGCTCCAAGCCTATTTTATAATATACAGCTCTATGCTCGCAGAAAACATTTAGCTGAAACTATTTATAACTTTTAAACCTCCAGAAAGAAACATTACAACCGAAAGATAAAAAAACACTCTTTTTCACCGCAGACTTTTTGCAGGTGACCCTGTAAACCTGCAACTGACTGACTGAGCTCTGAACTTCAAATTTAGATTAAGTAAAAATTGTAAGTACTCAACTTATCTATTTACCAAATAGGGTGTGCCACTATTCTATAATGTTACAGACAGTCCTGCCGAGAGGTTTATATACACCTAATGTGGGTATAAATGTAATTTTCATTTTTGCCTTTAGAGACGCAACGAATAAGCAAGTTTTATATCGCCATTGACTAAGAGGATGCTGTCCTATAAAGAAGCCCCTGCTCAAAGCTTGACTGAAACATGCAGCTGTCCACATGGATTTTCTCTGGAGGAAAGTTTTAAGTTTAAGTCATTACTCCACAAAAGCTTGGAGTCATCAAGGTGAATAACACACTGTAACAACTATCAAGCACAGTGGTGGTATTACCATACTTTCAGTTTGTTTAGCTGCTAGTGATACTGGAACATTGCACAAGTGGTGAAACAAAAAAATGGAGAATTCTGGAAATTCCTTCTCAACACAACAACTAGATGGTTGAAAGCTGGATACAATTGACTGCTCCAGCAGGCTGAAGTTAAACATCTGGGGTGGCCTTGTGAAACACCCGATCTCAACACCAACAAGTTTAAAGGCCGACTCCTCCCTGGAAACTAACAGATTTAATATAATTCTACAATTCTGCAGAAAAGAGCTGTCAAACATCCAGCCAGAATTATGCCAAAGGCTTATTGATGGCTATAAAACGAAAAAAAAAAAAAATCATGCAGTTGAGATGTATATTTGGAGGTGTATCTAATCTCATATAATTATTGAGTGTATGTATTTGAGGCTATATGTATAATTATGACCACGTATGCATTAGGAAAAAAAAAACATAAATATAAATGTATTCCTCCAATTTGTATTTTTGTAAAAAGAAAAATCACATCAAAGTTCTGAATTTAAATAACATTTCTATCCACAAGGATGCATTTAACCTTCTTACCAGAACTGTAGCTAGTTAATCACATTTACAAAATGTTGATCTATAATGATAAAGTCACTATGACGAATTCCATTTTGCATTTTCAATTTCAATTTAATATCTTAATCTACTGTAAGAGTCTGGTGGCTCTGTTGGAGCTCGGTCAGTTTTTTTCTTACATGTGGGACCCAGTGTAAGTTAAGCTGCACACTCCACTGCCGTGCATGAAATTGCATTAGTCATAGTTCTGCTTTGCTGGCAGCACCCACACTTCAGAGTTGTCTAATGGAAGCTTTTAGATGGACGGTTCAGGTCCCAGGGTCTGTGGGATTTACAGCTGGGTTTAGCTGGAGAGAACCAGCCCAAGCCATTACAGGGCTGTCATCCAGCTTCTACAAAAAAAATCTTGGGCTGTAGGTTCAAAGCAGGTTTGTCAGAGTCAGACTAAGAGGAAGACAAAAAATGGATCTTTTTCCCCACAGATGTAGGTGTTTTTTTTTAATCTGGCAGCCATAACTGGTTTTATACCCACAGAGGTAATACACCATGCTGTTCTAAAACAAATTAGCTGCTTGTAATCACATGAATTAAAGAAAAGATAATTGTTTATTGCCTACCTTGCCAGTAAATGTTTGCTGGACTCACTCCAGAAAGGGTGCAATCAGCCTGCTTTGTTTCTGCATATTTGAGGGACTCAGAAAAAGGACTGAATGAAAAGGACAGACAAATTGTCATAGCAGCTCTTGTATTGGTTTACTTCAACAGGTTAACTTGACAAAACAGAATCACTTAGAGCCCAAACTTTTTGACATGTGGGCCAAAGTCATCACGTCAAAAGTTTTTGCGCACCTAAAAACTATACAAAAAAAATAAAACTAATATCACAAAAACAGTCAGTCAGTCAGTCATTTTCTACCGCTTATTCCATAGTGGGTCACGGGGAAGCTGGTGCCTATCTCCAGCAGTCTATGGGCGAGAGGCGGGGTACACCCTGGACAGGTCGCCAGTCCATCGCAGGGCAACACACAAACAACAATACACACTAATTCATACACCTAAGGGCAATTTAGAGTGACCAATTCACCTAACAGGATGTTTTGGACGTGGAGGAAGCCGGATTTACCCGGTTTGGAACCCACGCATGCACGGGGAGAACATGCAAACTCCATGCAGCAAGACCCCCCCGGGAATCGTACCCAGGACCTTCTTGCTGCAAGGCAACAGTGCTACCAACTGCGCCACCGTGCAGCCCCCCCATCACAAAAACATTGATTGTGAATTTTCACACGCAATGTGTCCCCACGCAAAGGTATTTGCTGGGACACAAACCTTTTTTCCCCAAAACCCAAAAACAAAAAGGGGATTCGTGGTCCCCTTTTTTCCCAAAAGGCCCAATCAAAAACACAACACAAAAACCCCGATTTAATTTTATAAATTTAAAACAAAGGGTTTTTTCCCCACGCAATACCTTTGTGTTCCCTCGCAATGGTTGTTAATCACCTTGAGAATACTGTACATTTTGGAACAGCAACACACATGACAAACTGCTCACCAAACAAACAGTACTGATATGGCATTGGTTTATGGTTTATGCAGGTTAACACACAGTCAACAATGCAATGAAATGCTTGGGATAAGAAGAACCGTTCAACTCACTATAAAAACAAATGCACTAATGGCGTGCAATAAAAAGTACACATCGTGCAGCAGCAATAAGCTAATGAAGTGTCACAAATGTGGTTTAGTGCAGTATTATTGTCCAGAGTTCAGTACTCTGACAGCTTGTGGATAATAACTGTCTTTAAGTCTGATTGAATATCCTTTTATTTAAGGCTGATTTCAAAATAAAACTCAAATCTCAAAAACTGGTGTGGTGTTTGTTCCATTTTTGCAGTTGTCTGGTTTGGAAACTGTCCCACAAAGTATTGCGAAAGAACGCAAAGACTATTGCGTGGGAACGCAGGTTTTCAGTTTACAAATTTGGGCTCGACTGAAAAATTTGGAATGAAAGATTTAATCAATTCTTAGCAAAAAGAACAAGATTTGTTTCACTCTTTTCAGTCAAATTTATTGTACTGTCATGGGAGACCAGAGGGGGGCCACACTCTGTGACACGCTTTTCCCAAAAATACAGAAATTGAAAGAAAATATCTTAATATTGAAGAAAATGGGCAGTAACTTACATGATAATAGGATTGACGTCAATAATATACTGTTCAGGTAGAATTCAAGTTGCGTTAAAAACCGTGTTAATATGGTGAAACGGTGCATTGCTGGTAGTTGCAGCAACACTACAACAGCAGCCGTTTGTCTGCACTACTTTCCTGAAGTGAAGAGGATCAGAGCTGCCTGGATCAGAGCTGGAAAACTGACAAGGGACAGATGGGGCTGGTCCCACCAAGCAGAGGCGGAGCCAGAGAGGGGGCCGGGGGGGGCACTGGACCCCCCTGAAATCGGATTGGCCACACCAGGTGCCCCCCCAGATGATTAACATGTTACGACACCAGGTCATTCCTCTACAGTAGTAAGTGCCATGTAACTTCCCCCATTTTCACTGTGTAACGAGGGGAAGGACCAGCTGGTGGCAGTAATGCGCAACTTTAGGTAACTCAAGAAGAAGAAGAGCCACGTAAAGAAGATGAGACCTGCGAGGAGAAGATGTAGAGGATCACAGCGTAGAGGAACACTGTACAACCTGTTAGAGTCCAAGATAACATACCAGATAAACATCATCAAAGTCAGTTTAACGGTGGTTTCCTGATAAGGCAATGTTTAAAATAACTTCTGTGTTACATAGGAGATCATTTTTGGTGGTTCAGCAACAACTACAAGTCGCGAGCATCAAACTAACGTTACCCGTCGCTACAGACAGCCGCTCCACATTTATGTCTTCATTTAATACAGGTTGTTGCACATAAATGTGCTTCTCTAATGATTTTAGAGCAATTAAACTAGCAGACAATCAGCCTGCTAGCGGATTGTTGCTCTGATGGTTAGGTGAAATGTAACGGGATTATGCTACCCTGTTAAGAAGCTGAAAAGTTTTGTTCAAAGGTTCAGAACTTTCTAGGTATTCCATGTAAATAAACTTTACTTACTAACAGTTTGAGTACTCAATTTACAGCTACAATCTGTTTACCATGACTTTTTGAAGTAATAAGAGGGTAGTTGATAACATTGTGTAAGTAGTATTTGGAGTGATATGATTGAGAATGAAAAGGCAGGGAGACAGGATACACGACTTCTTTTTAAAAGGATGCAAATTAGGCACAAATCAAATAGAGTTCCGGTCTGGTATTAGCAGCCCTGATGGCTCCCATCCTGGGACCAGTCAGGAGAGGGAATGTTAGACACAAGCCAGCCAACCATCACCAGGTCAGTATCTACAGAAACAGTCATTACCCAGTTCAGTAATTACCTTCAGATTTTCATTATTTTGAAATGTTGTTTGCTGCTAATGTGTGGTGTTTATGATAAATTTGTGGTTGTGTTTTTATTTTGAAAATACTCATATTTTTGGTTTAATGTAGTTCTATTGAGGGAGGAGTCTGAAGCCACAGAGGCCTCTGCCTTTGACCAGGATGATGGTGAGCCAGAAGAGCCAGTCCCAGGACATACCACTGACCTCTTCCCACCTCTGTGCAGTTCTGCTTTTGCTCCTCCAAAAGGACCCAGTGGTAATTCTACTTAACTGAAACCTGTTAGTTAGCTGCCTTATCTATGTTTCTATTTTTTATTTATCATTCATTTATTTTTGAATAAATCTATCCATTTATTTTCTATACCTGCTTCTTCTGTATAGGTCTCCTTTGAATACATAATATGCAGATACAGTGTTAAAAAAAAGAACAGAAGGGGGGGGGGAACATGAAAAGAAAAAAATGTTGACAAGTACACAATTTTTGGTGTATATAGGTGCACACTTACCACAGTATATTATCCATCATGCCTGTTATTATAGACCATCACTTTGATGTTGGATTATCATCTATTTGAAAGCTGTTCAATAAAAGGGAGCACCCCCCCCCCAACTTATTTCCCAGTCTGGACATTGTAAGCGGGTAGTAACCTGGATTCACCCAAACCCAGAAGCGAACAGAGAGATGGAACCTGATGGTCACTACATAATATATATATTGATCTAATACTGATTACATTAGGATAATGTGTTACAACTTATATATTTTCTTTCAACATTATTTATATATTTAAAAATAATATATTATACATTCTATTTACATACAAGCAACAATATTTCTACAAATAAAAGCAGGAACATCAACATTGATAGCAATTACAGTAGTTTTAAGTGTGATATTCATTTCTAATCCTCTTTTAATACTTTTTAATGCTTGGACATTGCTTGAACTCCACATTTGGAATATTCCAAAGCTTCATCACAATGGTGTCATTGTTCAAAAGTTGATGCCAAGTGTTTTACATTTTGTCTGTTTTTTGTGTTACATTGTTAATAAACTGCAAATTATGTACACAAATCTCATCTCCTGTGTACTTGGTATGTACTTAAATATAAATACAGTTAGAAACTGATTGTTAGAGAAACAAAGTCATTCTCATAGTTTGTGGACCCCTGAGATAGCCTTGGCCCCCCTCTGGCCCCCCCAATGATAAAAGTCTGGCTCCACCCCTGCCATCCACTGGGGTAAATCCCAACATGAGACAGCTGAGCTGGGGGGCAACAAGCAAACCCACCCCAGCTCGCCACCTCTCCCCGCGGGCCACTCCAGAGTAGAAGAGAGTCCAGCCTCTCTCAAGGACATGGGTTCCAGAGCTCACGCTGTGCGTGGAGGTAAGGCCGACTATTTCTAGTCGATATCTCTGGAGCTCCCGCACAAGCTCAAGCTCCTTCCCTCCCCGCGAGGTGACATTCCACATCTCTAGAGCCAGCCTAAGAATCCAGAGATCGGGCCGCCGAGGTCTCCTCCTTCGTCCGCTGCCCGATCCTCTTTGCACCATGAGGGACCAGTGGAAAGAGGATCGTCCGCTGCCCGATCCTCTTTGCACTGGTCCCTCCTGGTTACCCCTGCAGGTGGTGGGCCCACTGGGGCATGGCCTCGCGTCTCTCGTTCGGGCCTGCTCCCGCGAGGAGAAACCCAGCCACCAGGCACTCTCCGACGAGTCCCGACCCCATGCCTGGCTCCAGAGTGGGACCCCGGCTCTGCCGTACCAGGCGACGTCACATGCCTCGATTGTGTGGTCCTCATGAAAGTGTCTTTAACCACTCTTTGTCTGACCCGTCACCCAGAGCCTGTTTGCAATGGGAGAACCTATCAGGGGCAATTAAGCCACAGACAACATAGCCTCTAGGATTATTCGAGCACTCAAACCCCTCCGCCAGTAGTAAGGTAGTGGTTCAAGTAGGAGGTGTATTTATTAATATGTCGAAATCTAGTCCGTCTTTAGTGAATTATTTTTGAATATCTGGATGTCGTGCTCATTCTGTTTTCCTGGTGGTGCAGTATGATTCATCCAGAATGACTCCACCTTTTGCTCCGGCAAAAATAGACTCTGGTGGAACTGGATGGCCGTCCGTACACCACAGCACTTGTGCTCTTCCATCTGATGACAACTAACTTCCTTCTGCTGACTCTTATCAATGTTTCCTTTCCATAATTGTAAATGGATTTATCATTAAAATTCGATTTAAGTTACTTGTTTAGTGTAATGAACCACTGCTGTCTTGTTAAATTATCGGCATTGAGCTGTCAGCCCGGTAATATGTTTAACAATGTGAGGAGGGTGAGCCGGATAATCTGCTGTCATGCACTGCAGAGGGCTGCAGTAGGTTCTGATCCAACTGGTGAGTTGAATTAATTTATTCAGCCTTTTCTGCCTGATAGTCCAATGGTCTCTGTCAGTTATTTTGCTGAGTCTAATATGTTCGCTTTGAAACGGATACAAACTATATATCTAACTCTATATCATATGTGTCAATCTCAAGGGCCCCGGGCCGAATCCGGCCCACCGCGGCAATTTATCCGGCCCTCGAGAGGCAAAAAAGGCTTATCATGTCATAAAATAGAGGGATATGTTCTTTTAAAGTGTACAAAGTGGCTTAAACTGCGACTCCTATTACAAATGTTATTTTTGACTGTGTAGTAATGACGTCCTGCCACTAGATGTCACCATTTCCATATCGTGTTTGAACTGCTATTCCAACAATTGCTAAACGAAACAAAAAACGATTCCGGAAAGTCCATGAAGAGAAAAATTGATGCAGAGGGACAAGAGTTTTAGAACAGATGGGACACTGAATACATGTTTGGGCTTCAGGGAGACAACTGGTATGTCTTCTCTGTTACGAGGCAGTGTCTGAGATGAAGGAGTACAATGTGCGTCGGCACTTAGACACAAAACAAGGCGCCATGGAGAGCTAATTTTACACTCCAGGAAAATTATCAAATTGTCCAACAGAATGCAACCATGGCACATTATATGGATTATTTAGCTTTATTTTGCATTTTATAACAATTTAAAGATACGTTCTGAAGACAGGACTGTGATGCAGTTTTTAAGGTTGCCACTTGAGGCACGGCCGGTTTGTGAGTAAAGTTAAGAACTGATGTAAACAAAGCGAGAATCTTAAGAAGCAGAGTTTGGATACAGTTTATGTAGTATCTTTGAGAGTGTGTGTCCATAAGTCTGGTGAGTTGTGTATACTGTTCTATAAGAATAATTTGTTAATAAGGTTTGTTGTTCTCAGTGTTGGACATGTTACTTTAAAAAAGTAATATTAGTTATAAGTTTCTTGTCCCAAAAAGTAACTGAGTTAGTAACTGAGTTACTCCACTATTAAAGTAACTAGTTAACAGGGAAGGTAACTATTGCGTTACTTTTTTAAAGTTTAAATATATCTACGAATTTAGATTTTTTTCTAAGTTTTCACAAGCCAGTTAAGTTGAAATACATAGACAGGTAGCCCACATAGAACGTTTTATATTTACTTCAAATGTACATTCTTGCCTTTTACCTCAAGGAGAATAAAGTAGTGTCTGTACTCCCAGTTTGAAAATCCAATCTTTCCCTCCAGACCCACCATTGTTGCAGATCACATCTGCTAGTTTGCCTAAGCAGGGCTGCCTTGTGAGTGTGTGGTTTATGTGTTAACTGAACACTGCCTCTGATTGCAATGAAAATGAAACACAATGAAAGCTTACTCTACCTTAGCCAATCATCATCACTTATGTGATTGTTTCACCCCTACCTTCACTAAAGAAAAAAAGCTTAGTTCCTGTGGCTGTGAGCCACGACAGATGACAAGAGCTTCAATGAGTAGCTTTAGATCATATTTAATTAAATTTGGGTAAAAAAGTGTGGGGCATGGAAACAGCATTGTAATGATGGAAAAAGTAATTCATTTGATAACTCACTGCTGAAAAACGTAATGCCGTTGGTAACAGCGTTTGTTTTAATGCCGTTATTCCCATCACCGGTTGTTCTGGACATTTTCTGTTAAGATGTGGCTGACAAAATTTTTACCATGAGTTGGTAATTTTTTTATATTTAGTATCCTTTTTCTTGATCTCCAAATCATAAGTGATTGAAACACAGGACTGAAGTAATGATTAAACAGTTTATTTCATTTGTTACCAAATATAGTTCAGGTTATAAATAAAGACTTTCGGGCCAATTAGTATGGCTAAAAATACAGCTTGTGGTCATAATATTCTATGTAATCTACTGATATGAGAAGTTGTGATTACATTTATAATTCGGGTTTTATTTCTGTATTCTTTTTTTGTAGAACCACAAACATCCGTACCTGGTCTCCTTATTAGAAATTGTAGAGCATCATCTGGCCTGATCATTAACTTGGGGGTCATACAGGCATTTAAGCAGTGTATACTCTACAATCACCACCATAGAACATAAACTGGTCATTAATCTAAAAAATCACCATTATAGTTTAATGCATTCAGTTATGTTTAGAACCTTGTTTGTTAAACACTGAATGAGCATCCATTCAAGTTAATTTTATAGTTTTCACAATGCTGGAAAGTGTTCTGAAAGTACAAAGATTATTCTGGATGCTCTGAAAAGGGGAAATGAACTTATAGGCCCATCAGAGACTCTCTTGTGGGATTTTGTGATGTCAAAAGCTTTTATATTTAGGCTTTGAAGCTTTAAATGCTCGTCTCTCAGTCTGAAATATAAATTTGTAAAAGCAAAACAAATGGTCTATGATAGGTTTTTTTGTAGTTCCTATTTATACATGTACAGCATGTCTAATCTCAAAGAAAACTTGATGTCTGTATTGGGCAGGAAAGGCCTGATCGGTGCATCCACACAATCCTACTTGGTAAACTCTATATTTACTGAGAAGGTACATGTTATGAAAAGTTAAGTTACAAAATGAGAATATATTATATATATATATATATATATATATATATATAATATTATATATAATATATATACGGGGGTTGGACAATGAAACTGAAACACCTGTCATTTTTGTGTGGGAGGTTTCATGGCTAAATTGGACCAGCCTGGTAGCCAGTCTTCATTGATTGCACATTGCACCAGTAAGAGCAGAGTGTGAAGGTTCAATTAGCAGGGTAAGAGCACCGTTTTGCTCAAAATATTGAAATGCACACAACATTATGGGTGACATACCAGAGTTCAAAAGAAGACAAATTGTTGGTGCACGTCTTGCTGGCGCATCTGTGACCAAGACAGCAAGTCTTTGTGATGTATCAAGGGTATCCAGGGAAATGTCAGCATACCACCAAGAAGGACATACCACATCCAACAGGATTAACTGTGGACGCAAGAGGAAGCTGTCTGAAAGGGATGTTCGGGTGCTAACCCGGATTGTATCCAAAAAACATAAAACCACGGCTGCCCAAATCACGGCAGAATTAAATGTGCACCTCAACTCTCCTGTTTCCACCAGAACTGTCCGTCCGGAGCTCCACAGGGTCAATATACACGGCCGGGCTGCTATAGCCAAACCTTTGGTCTCTCATGCCAATGCCAAACGTCGGTTTCAATAGTGCAAGGAGCGCAAATCTTGGGCTGTGGACAATGTGAAACATGTATTGTTCTCTGATGAGTCCACCTTTACTGTTTTCCCCACATCCGGGAGAGTTACGGTGTGGAGAAGCCCCAAAGAAGCGTATCACCCAGACTGTTGTATGCCCATGGGCTACCATATCATGGCATTCCCTTGGCCCAATACTTGTGCTAGATGGACGCGTCACTGCCAAGGACTACCGAACCATTCTTGAGGACCATGTGCAACCAATGGTTCAAACATTGTATCCTGAAGGCGGTGCCGTGTATCAGGATGACAATGCACCAATACACACAGCAAGACTGGTGAAAGATTGGTTTGATGAACATGAAAGTGAAGTTGAACATCTCCCATGGCCTGCACAGTCACCAGATCTAAATATTATTGAGCCACTTTGGGGTTTTTTGGAGGAGCGAGTCAGGAAACGTTTTCCTCCACCAGTATCACGTAGTGACCTGGCCACTATCCTGCAAGAAGAATGGCTTAAAATCCCTCTGACCACTGAGCAGGACTTGTATATGTCATTCCCAAGACGAATTGACGCTGTATTGGCCGCAAAAAGAGGCACTACACCATAGTAATGAATTATTGTGGTCTAAAACCAGGTGTTTTCAGTTTCACTAACCCCAACCCCTGTATATATATATATATATATATATATATATATATATATATTATATATATAAAATTACATACAACTATAGCAATAGCCACCAAGTAGCAGTTTAAAGAATGTCCCATAGAGTTGGAATATAAAAAGAAACCTAAAACAGGACACAGATGGAAGGATTTTGTCAAATGAGACACTTTGGACAAGACAATTTTGCTGCAACAGATGAAAGGCCACAGTGTCAATACAGCGCTCAGAAGTCAGGCTCATGGAGCCATTTTTCCAATAATTTCTTTTTCATTTGATATCTGGCTCAGGGACCACATATCGAAAAGAAGTAAGACTTTGCCATTTAAAGTTGTAGTTGCTCTCCATCAGTTAGTGGCTTTCCTGCATCTGCAGCTTTTGTCTTTTCCTCATGTCTGTGAGTGATTGAATTCAATGCTTATTTTTGGTCACACATTCCATGGTAGAAGGAAAATGGCCATGAGTCACCAAGCTGAGTGTGTTTAAAGGGAGATCTAGAACTTTGGGGACTACCAGTAATGCAGGTGGGACAGACAATGTGCAATTTATATCCTGTAGCTAATCGCCAGCAGCTCTTAGAAGGGAAGCGGAGCGACAGGGTGAGAGAGGTGAAAAGTGACAAGAGTATGGCTATTATCACACAACAACCGTGGGTATTAAAGCTTTTTCATCCACATCCAGCTGCCAGCCAGAGATAAGTACCAAGTGGCCGAACCTGCGAACTCCTGCAACTCTAGGAACCTCTCCCCGCCATGTTAACTGATGTGTGCATCCTTAACACAGATGAGTCAAAAAATGCAACAAAAATATTGAGGCAATGCTAAAAAATTGCTAAATTGCTAAATTGTCAATTAACATACAAAGCAGAAGCACATCGTTTTGCCATAGGTGATTCTTTTTTGGTCATCAATGATACACTGAGCATCTAAACATTGAAACTTCTCCAAAAATGAATTAAAGAAAATAAATACTATGAGTAGATTTGTTCAGTTCTGAGGTGTTTGCTCTCAATACATGTCTAGCATTATGTGCTTTTATAAAAGGCTGTAAGATAATTTGTTTTGTTGATAGAACTTCTAACATGTTACATAGTTGACCTTTATTTTACAGTTATAATAAATAATTAACGTATGTACATATGCATGTTTATTTAGCGTACCTGAGTCAATACTTTGTAGAAGTCCTCTTTTGCTGGGAGCTTTAATTTATTGGGGGTTTTCTTTTTTTTACTGGGCTGTAGCTCAGTCAGACTGAAAGTGTCAAGAGCATCAATGTTTTTAAGTTTTGCACAGATTCTCCATTAAATTTAGTCATGAATGGCATTTTGAGAGGTAAAGTGAAAAGTTTTAATGATAAATAACTTGTGAGAGCCTAATGGAAGAAATCGGCAAGGAACAATGAAAACTAGGACGCTTAAATACTGAGGAGAGGTTAAGAGTGCTATTGAAACCAGGTGAGTCTAATCAGGGATTGCTGAACAGCAGAGTGAGAGTGCAGAGCAGTGAGCAGAGAGAAGGTGACTAATTAACACAGAAAACACAAAGACAGCTGGAATAAAAACAAAAGGATCTGCAAACTAAAGGCAAAAAGTCTAAGAAAAACATAAGTGTAAAAATAAAATTGCACATAGAACACAACGCAAGAAATAAGAATCCAACTCAACATAGATGAGTAAACTGATAACTGCAAGGACTTACTAACAATAATAAACAACCCAGAATTGATCAGAATAAAAAAATAAAATGAAAACCAAAACACAAACAACTGTGGATTATTAGAGATCTAGGTCTGAACTTTAACTGGGCTGCTTTAACACATTAGTGTGCTTTGATATTTAACCCATTCCATTTTATCTCTGGCTGTATGCAAGTTTTAGAGCTGTTATCCTTCTATGCCCCGTATGTTACTAAACTTTTACCAGTTTAGCTGTTTTGACACTTTTCCATAAAAGGTGTGGATCACACAACTCAAACAAACCAAGTCAAAAAGTCAGTGATATATTTATTGGTGTTTATGATTTTGAAGGTGAAAAGTAACATTTTGAAAGAAATTATGCATCTGATGTGATGAAAGCTTTTTTGACTTTTCTTTTACATAGAGAGGACTGGGACAACTTTAGCTATGAATTAGTAGAACATAAAGCAATCATTATAACTCAGTTAGGTTGTTTGGAAAAGTTATACTCCTACACTTGTGGTATAGATTAACCAGAAGTGAAATCCAATTTTTCCTGTTGTTGTTCTAAGCCACCTCCTGCAGGGACTAGGCAATGCATACCCCCTCTGCTATACAGCAATTGAAAAAAACATTTTTATATGTTTCCTTTAGTTATTGGTCCCTTTGCCAAATAATACCTATGTTTTGTATCCAAGTAGTCAAACCATCATATCTGTTTATTTTTCTTTGCAGTTAAGTATTTGTAACACATGATTGACATAAGCATAAACATGCACAAGTTTTACATTTCATTTATTTTAATTATATAACATTTGTTATCACATGGATGTAGTGCTTATAGAACAAATCCCAAAGTTCAGGCGGATGACCCAGAGGTTGTCCTGCAGACGCAGAGTTCTAGAGGAGCTAAATTCTTATTTTTCATCCAGTCATCTTTGTTTTCAGGTGTGCACCAGACTGTTTATAGTCAATATATTTTCCATTGATTTAATAAATGCACTGTAGGGTATTTTCTACATTGTTTCTTGTCACTGTGTTTTGCAACTGTCAGTCCTGCTCAACAAGTGTGAGATTCAGTGACCCTTTGCAAACATTTTGCTCTGACTTAATCCTCACCCTTTCCAGACATGGGTCCCCTGTCAACTCTCCTATTCCCATCAGCAGGTGACACATCCCAAGGCTGCTAATAAGAATAATTATTGCAACAGTGTATTGTTTCTTTAAACAGTGGGTTGCTTTGGTGCTGATAAATAGAAAAGTAATGCTTGTGATCTCATGTTAACAAACTATCACTTTCACGTAAAAAAATTAAAAAAATAAATATATAAATAAAAAACTACTCAGCCTCCCACACAGATCTCCAACTAAACAAATATCTTTGAGTGTTTCTGTCCTCAAAGCCTGTGTGGCTTTTTTAAGTAATGTTATCCTTTTTGTCCTTAATTGGTGTTATGTTTTGGGAGGATTGCATGATGGTGCAGCTGGTAGCACTGTTGCTTTGCAGCACAGCAAGAAGGTCCTGGGTTCAAATCCCAGCCTGAAGGCTTTCTTTCTGCATGGAGTTCACACGTTCTCCCCATGCATGCGTGGCTTCTCTCTGGATACTCCACAATACAAAAACAGAACTGTTAGTTTATTTAATTGGTATATATATAAATTGTTTTTAGGTGTGAGTGTGCATGGATGTTTGTCCTGTGTATCTCTGTGTTGCCCTGTGATGGACTGGCGAACCTGTCCAAGGTGTACCTCGTCCAATCACCGTTGTAGATGCCACTAGCCTAAACTGTAAGGATAAACGGGTAGATGATGGATGGATGGATTTGTTACTGTCAGGATCTGTCTGTGTTATGTCTTTGTGGTTGTTTACCTTTCTACTCAGCCAGGTGCTTTTCTGTTCATCCATGTTTATTAGATTCCTTCTGTTCAATTTTTGTTATTTCGTGTGTTTAGTTTTGTTGCTTCCATGGGTTCCGGTGTTAGATGTGTTTAGTTATATTCTGATAGATCTGGTTTCCTCTTGTTTATGTTAAGTCTAGCCATTGTTTTCTTGCGCTCAGGTCACCTCCATGCTCATCAGGTTAATTTGTCATTTTCCCTTTGTATTGTTTAGGTTCCCTGGTCCTCAGCTGTCTCACGTTCTCCTGATTAGCTCCTCTCCCAGTTCATTGGTTCAAACTCCATTTCCCTCAGTATTTAAGTTCTCTGGTTTTCTTTGTTAAACAGCGGATTCTCTTCACTTGGTACTGCATTTACTACTGCATACCTCCCCAGTTCCACGTCTCAGTGTTCTTGCCTGTTAACCCGCCTACGTATGTAAGTGTTTATCAATTCTTATCAAATCTTGTCGACTCACGATGCTCCCGTCCACCTGCCTGGATCTTGGTCCGGCTCAACCACACATTATGACAGATACACACGCTAAAGGATCTCTGCTTCAAAGACAGCTCTCCCCCGGGGTTTAACCTTCACTTCAATTATATTATTCACATGATTAACTCTGTAAAAGCAGCACATAACAAACATACAAAGCCAAGTCAAGGTTGTGGATTAGTTTGGCAGTTATAGTTACAGGTTATCCAGCAATCCCAGCATGCTATAGAAAGGAGGGATTAGGAGTTAAAGAGGAGAGTCTAATGATCTCATGAGTTGTGTGGCAAAAGCTAAACAGAAGCATCATTAAAGCTTGTCATCAAAAACAGTACAGGATCTAGGTTAAGCATGAGCTTATCCAAAACAGCTGGTTTCCAGTGGTTTACACAGAGTGAAAGAAGGAGAGAAACTATGACTGCACTGTTAAATCTATTATTCTTTCATTCAATGTGTACTCTAATTTACTTTTCATTTATGCACTGACAAAAGGACTGACAAAAGTGGAACTTTTTAGTTGAGCATTGTATTATTAGGTCTGACATAAAACAAACATAACATGTCATTAAAAGAGCATCATACCTACAGTCAGACGTAGTGGGAGTAGGGCAATAGTCTGGGGGTGAATTGCTGCTTCAGGATGTGGGCAACTTTCTGTAACTGATGGAACCGTGCATTCTGCTCTCTGCCAGAAATCCCTGAAAGATAATGTCTGTTCATTAGTTAGTGACCTTAAGCTCAAGTGCCCTTGGTTTATGCAGCAGGAATATGATCTAAACCACATCAACAGGTCCATCTCTGAATAGCTCAAAAAAAAAAAAATCAAAAGTTTTGGAGTAGGCAATTCAAAGGTTGCACTTAAATGCAATTAAGAGGCGGTAGCATGACCTTAAACAGGTTGTTTGTGCTCAAACACCTTCCATTCTGGCTGAATTAGAATAATTGTGAAAAGAAGTGTGCCAAAATTCCTCCACAGCAATGGAAAAGATAACTATGTCTTGTTATCAGTTGTTGCTGCCAAAGGTGGCACAACCGATTTTAAATCCTTATTTAAAACATGTTTTTTTTATTGTTTTACCAAGTTGTCTTTGTAAGATGTTAAAAGTGGTGTCATGATCTTATACATTTAAGTGGAACACAATAGCAAAAACTGATGAAATATGTGTTGTATTTAAACTGACATTATGCTACTAAAATCCGGTATTTACTTATGTAAACATACTGCATCCCTGGAGACTAAACTGTAGTATATACCTAATAACTGCACCTCCTGATTAAGTTCATTATAATTTTTTCACCTGCAGTTGATAAACTCTTTTGAACAGACTTCTTAAACCAATCACAGCACAGACACAGACACAATAATTATGCAGGTGGCCTTTCTGAACAGGAAACAGCAACTCACAAGAGAACAGAAAAACGATCCATTACTTGTCCAAATTCTGGAAACAGCCTGTCTTTAAAGTTCATCCACAATGTCAGGGAGTAGTGTTCAGTTATCCTCCAGGTGTGAGTGAATGGGGATTGTTCCTTATGCCCTGAGTTCTTCCTTCCTTTAGATGTCATCTGCAGTTATGAAGTCTTTCTCCAACATTGCAGTGGAGTAGTCAACAATATAATGTTATTTGCACCCTTTGAACATTTCCACATTTTGTTGTTACACCATTCAATGTCAATGTACTGTGTTGTAATTGATAGATGAAAAGACTGTGGCATGAAATTGTGGAGTGGAATCAAATTGTTTTTTGATTTTCCCATTTCATTTTTTTTACTGAAAAGTGTGGGGTGCATTTGTGTTTAGCCCTCTTTACCCTGATACCCCAAACATAAAATCCAGTGAAATCAAATGCCTTCAGAAGTCACCTAAATAAACCTCAGCATAATAGGATAAACACCACTGTTCTTTGAAGGCCTCAAAGGTTTGAACCAAGGGCATCGTAATGACCAAGGAACACAGCAGATACTGTAAATCAGAGAGGTTTTAATCAGGGCTTGGTTTTCAAACAACAACCCAAGCTTTAAAAGTTTTTCAGAGCCCCAGTCCAGCATCTAAAAACAGACAGAGTTTGGCAAAAATGCAAACTTGTTAAGACATGACCATCAACCTAGAGTGACAGGCTAATCAAGGAAGACATTAATCAGAGAAACAATCTGATCACAGAACCTCCTAAAGAGCCGCAGAGATCCACAGCTCATGAGGGAGAATCAATTCTAGTGTAATATATTCTAGATGGGAAATCTCTTAAAAAATCACCAAAAGACTTGATATATTTGTAAGACAAAAATAATTAGATTGAAAGATGGTTCCTCAAAACATTGATTCTGGGCTGAACATATTGTCTCCTGCTTTTTAGATTTTTCTTAGTAAAAATACCTTCAAACTGTGTGAATACTTCTGTAAGACAATCAATTCCCATACCGTATAATTCTTCATGTTTATTGTATTTCTCTTGAAATCAGATATTGATATACCACAGTTGGTACATTTATAGCTGGAAAGACAAACAGCTTGTATCAGTCTGTGACAGAGGAGATCATAGTGAAGGTACTAGAAGCAACTGCTAAACTTGGATACAAAATGTATCTAGGTCATGGGGCACAACCTGCTGAAACATATGGGACACGGTACATAAAACATAACACAAAATATACTGAATTTCTAGAAGCAGCAACTTTGTCTTCAATAAGCATAGATGTTTCTTAGGATACCAGAGGCTTAACAATATATCATTTGGCAAAAAGGTGCCTTCTGTCAGTCTATCCACCCATTTCTATCTGCTTATCCAAGATAGGGTCGTGGAGGTAACAGGTCCAGAGGGAATACAACAATCCCATGGGGGATTCCAACCCCATGCCTGAGGGAGTATGAAGTCCCTTTAGTTAGTCTTGAGTCTGCCTTAGGGTCTTCTCCCAGTAAGATATGTTTGGGACACCCACAGACACCTGGGAGTTAATCTAATTGAAGGCCCTAAATCCTGGTGAGTGTATCCATCTCCTACTGTAACTCATAAACAAGACAGCAAGAAATGTGCACTCCTCTGATTGAGGTATAGACTCTTCCCTGCCACAGTGAGACCAATCCACCTTCTAAGTTGAGAATAATTTCCTCAGATGTAGAGGAGATAACTATCCTACTAGTGTTTCTTGGAGGACATTATTTGAAGATACAAAACCATCCATTTATTTTCCATACCCGCTTCTTCCATACAGAGTCGCAGGGAAGCAGGTGCCTATCTCCAGTGGTCTAAGTGCGGGAGGCGGGGTACACACTGGACAGGTCGCCAGTCGATTGCGGGGTAGCATAGACACACACAGGACAAACAACCATGCACACACCCATTCACACCTCAGAGCAATTCAGAGAGACCAATTAACCTAAAAGTCATGTTGTTGGACTGTGGGAGAAAGCCGGAGTACCCTGAGAGAACTCACACATGCACGGGATGAACATGCAAGCTCCATTCAGAAAAGCCCCTGTTCGGGAGTCAAGCCCCGGACCTTCTTGCTGCAACGCAACAGTGCTACCCTCTGCGCCAGTGTGCAGCCCACAAGCAGAACTACATCATCAAAAAAAACAAAAACAAAGGTGAGACCTGAGGCTGCTAAACATGACAATATCATTTCCACCACTATGCCTCGAGATTCAGTCCATGAACATGACAAACAGGATAATAACAAAGGGCAGGCTTAATTGAGCCCAATCTGCACTGTAAACAAATTTCATGGTATCAGCCATGTCAGAATCTACACAAAGCTCCATGTTAAAATACAACTTCCAGAGAGGCATGTCATCGTTAGGTGCAGAATGAGTTGAGTTGCAGTCTAGGACATGGGTCTGGGTGTGCCAATACCCAGCACCATAATCTGGCTATGAAGATGTAAAGGTCAGCTTATTTTGCCTTTTTTTTACCAGTGCTAAAGGTTTACTGAAAACACAAGGGAGTCTCGAATTAAATGAAGCGTTCCTGAACAGCTCCCAGTGAGCCTCTTAGGACATTTTATGTTCTTGGGTCTGTAATGTTGCCAAGGAAGGACTTGATAACTACAGGTCAAAGATTCTGAATCTCATCGTAAATATGCACAAGAACAGGGTGTTGCACTACCTTCAAATGGTTATTGTAACTAACTATTCTAGATTTTGTTTGACATTATATTTTGGCCTACCCATTGAAACACGTCTAAGCTACAGAACTAAAGCAGAAAAAGTAAAGATGAATCCCACAATGAAATTCACAACTCATCGAAGTACCAACGTCATTACTCTCTATTAACGACACATTATGCAGAGAATTGTTCATTATTCACAGGGAGGGATCCTCTAAGCAAAATCCTTAAAAAGGCAGAAATGAGATAAAATCACTGTTTATCTAAAACTCCAAAGGACTGACTTTAACACTTTGAGAATATAACTGGCTTAAAGATGGAATTCTGTTAAAAAGCAGGAAAAGCTATCCAGCTTTCTAATCAGTCTTGAAATTAATTCTTTGAGTGCCCTTGGTATCGTCTGATATTCCTCCGACATGTTCCTATCTGAGCTAACTTGCCTTTCAAATAGGTACTGTTGAATTTTATTAAGAAAATGGATTTGTTATACAAACAAATTAATATCATGTACATCTAAGAAAAATATGCCGCATGCAACTGTAAACACAGCTGTTCTGTGAAGGCCTCAAAGGTTTGTTAGTGTCATATTGTTTGTGACTTTGATTTTGTGTTTTGCTTTATTTTGGTATTTGTCACTCTTTTACTTTCCTTATTCAGTTCATTCCATTCAAAATTTTAAGATTGCTTGTGTTTTTGTTCTGTAATTTTTGTATTTATTTTCTGCTCTGTAACTAGTCTAGTTATGGTTTTTCTCTGTTGATCTTAGTTCCTGTTTCATTTTGAAACCTTTCAGTGAGCTCTGTGTGTTTAATTCATGTTTCGTTTTATTCTGTTTCTGCATTTGTTTGTTGGTTTGAATCTTGATTAATTCTTTTATAAGATCATACCCTGTTTCTGGTTTGTACTATTCTAATTTCTGTCTGTGCTGGTTCCCCGTGTACTCTATCAGTCATTTTTTCCAATTTTCTTAGGTTTAAATCAGTTACTTTTGCATCTTACTCTCACACCTGATTCATTCTCAGATTCATTACACCAATCTGTGTTCACTCCAGTAATTATACCCCCGTGTATTTAAGTCAGTTTCTGTAATTCTTTGCTGGACTCTATTGTTGCTCTTGCCCTGGTTCTTGTGTGGTTGCCTCATGTGCTGTAAGTTTTTCCATTTTTTTCCATAAACCCCTACTCAGTCCTTCTGTCATTTGGGTCTTTAGTGATGTCTCAGAACAGTGATGAAGGTGTACATTGACACTGTGGTGCCTCTTTGCTTTCCATGGAGACGTTTAGCTGTGAAAGCACTCTTCAAGTTTTAATTGTGAGAGTTGAGTTCCCTACTTCCTTTCTTCTGTTTAGTGAAGCTGTTTCCTGATTTTTCAATCCTCTCTATGCAGACGATGTGCCTCCACCCGTTCTCAAACGAGGGGATGCTGGTGGGCTTTTCTTGTGTCTCTGTTCCACTGTTCCCTGATGAGGGAGTCCAGGTGTGCTTGACACACTCTGGGGTTCCTGTGCTAAAAGTTTGCCCATTGTTTTATGAAACCTCAACTCAGCCATGCATATCCCTTTGTCCTGCTATGATTTGGGTTTTTACCAAACAACAAACAGGACAGTTATAGCATATTAATCAACAAAAAACATCACACAGACCACGGAACATGAAACATGTCAGGGATGAAGTTGTGGGGAAGTTTAGGTTTACTCATAAAATGACATAGTATGGCCGAACTGGCCGAACATCCCCAGACATAGCTGTCATTCAAGCATTAGAAGGGCTCAGTAAGTCCTGATCTAAGTCCTATTGGAATCTTCAATAGGATTTAGGCTTTAGGATTTCCATCTTTTGACTATCCTTAATCTATTTTAAAAAAAAATCAAAAATTTGTGTTTGTAGATGTTTAAAGCTGGTAGGGGTATACCCCAAAAGACTTGGAGATGTAATGCGAAAAGGTGGTTCTGCAAAGTATTGACTCAAGGGCCTGAAGACAAATGCATGAGACATAAATACATTTGAAAACCATGCTTTAGTTTCCTTCTGCTTTACAATTATGTACTCCTAATAATACAATATCTTGAGGTCTATGGCTGTAACATCACAAAGGCTAAAAAACGTGTATTGGGGTGTAAATACTTTTGCAAAGCATTGTATTTTTTTGGAGAGCCTTAAATGTTAATGTTTTTCTCTCCCTTACTCAACATAAAGCGATTTGCAAAAGTATTTACTCTCTTGGCTTTACCAGTTTTGTTACCATCCAAACCATTAATCTCATTTTAAGTGACAGATCTGCACAAATAGGCTAGGTTGGTGAAGTGAAATAAGAAAAGTCAGTCATTTTCTACCGCTTATTCCATAGTGGGTCACGGGGGGAGCTGGTTCCTATCTCCAGCAGTCTATGGGCGAGAGGCGGGGTACACCCTGGACAGGTCGCCAGTCCATCGCAGGGAAACACACAAACAACCATGCACACACTCATTCATACACCTAAGGGCAATTTAGAGAGACCAATTAACCTAACAGGCATGTCTTTGGACTGTGGGAGGAAGCCGGAGTACCCAGGGAGAACCCATGCATGCATGGGGAGAACATGCAAACTCCATGCAGAAAGACCCGGGAATCAAACCCAGGACCTTCTTGCTGCACGGCAACAGTGCTACCAACTGCGCCACCGTGCAGCCCAATAAGAAAAGTATATTTAAAAATGAATAAAAGAACAAAAACAAAAACAAAAAATAGAAAGAACTTGAAATTGGCATGTGCATATGTATCCACCTCGTTTACTATGAAGCCTCTAAACACTTCTGGTGCAACCAATTGCCATCAAAAGTCCCATAATTAGTGAAATAAAGTCCACCTGTGTGCAATCTAAATGTCACATTGTTGGGACCCACAGCCATGGATTGCAACATTAAAATCCGGTGCAAACTTTTCTGGAACTTTCAAAATAAAGTGCATTTAACCTACTTCCGGCACAGCCAAGCAAACTGTAACAGCGGACTTCCCATGATGCCACTGCCCATATAAAACCCCCACTTCTCCCACAAGTGCTATCTTCCACACCGGTGATCATCGGGACAGGAGAGACAGCGCGCTAATGTCTCTTTGCTGGCAAAAAGACATAACTCTTCAACTGGATCCAAGGGTGTCATACGATCATCGATCATATGCACTAAGTTAAGTTAAGTATGAATGAATTACTGTCTGTGTATCCGGTAGATTCATTCATGAACGGGGTGATTAAGGTACAAGCGTTGCTTGAGTTTCTCTCTGAGATCTACAGAAAGCAAACTGTGTTCCAGAGAATTCCCTGCAGGGACCTTGTCTCTACGACGCCGAGTGGAGCAGTTTCCCGATCTGAAGGAGGACCGCATCAACATGGTAACGTGCAGTTTCGGCCGGCCGACAGAACAGCCGCCACTCTCCGCAGCTAAGGAGATTAGCTGTAGCTAACCGTTTGTTGACTGTGGATGTTTCTTCAAACTTCGTCGTCGCCTGGACACTTCTCCTCAGCACGGTTCATGAGGTTAGGTTTTGGGCAGAGAGATAGAAGTGATTTAGAATGAAATGATCTAAACGTTTTTCATTTTGCTACCTGCAGCACACATGCTCAGTTTGTGTTCTGTGTTTGAGTGTTTTTAAACACAGAAGATTGATCATAACGCGCCGTCCGCGCTTATGCATTTTAACCCTTTTATTGACGGTATTTTAAAGGTGTGTGTTTGATTCTGGTGCTAAGCTACTTCATCAGCTTCTTTTGTTAGCTTTAACTGCTACCAGCTAAGAACACGTGCTCGCTGCTAAAGAGTATTTACCCAGAAGGTTGTTAGTTTTCAGTCCAGTAAATAATATTTTCCTAAACATTATTTTGCTAGACTTGATAACTAAGTAACACAATTAAGCCCCATTTCTCCAGAAAGATTTGGCTTATTTCCTTAAATATTTTACCACTTCCTTAATAATATTTCTTTTAATATTATTTTAATAAGTAACGGCAGCTAATGAGACACCGTTGAGAAATAGTCATCCAGAAGGTTGGTTTTATTCAGCAGATCATTCTTTAAAACATTATTTTATTAAAATAATATTTTATCTGATCTTGCATTGTGAATGGTTGTCTAAAGGTATGCTGATTATTGCCTAAGTTGGTTCCAAGACTAACTTAACTTCATTTCCAGATTCTTCAAGATAATCCTTGGTTCTCAAACATAAACATTGCATAGCAATGTTGCATCACTCTTTCAGTCATGATTTTCAATCATCTTTAATCAACTTGTTTATATTGTACATAGCCCATTAGTAGTTTTAGTTGGATTGTTTCAGCATAGTGAAGAGTTTGTTGATTGAAATATGTTTGACTTTGAGTTGACTTATTTTTGTTAATAAATTCTTGTATTTTAAGAAATTGTGTGAATTCATTCCATGTGTGTGCAGAGTTTTGCTGTTCAATAATGTCAGAGCTTGGCTCATACCTTTCTATTTTGTCCTAATACCATCGCCTTACTGGGCTGATATTCACAGGACAACCCTTAACAGACCGAAATATCATTTGATAAAATATTAAAATATTAATATTAAATATAAAATAATATTTTCAGATTCATAGTCACAACAACATGATCTGTAAACACACCTTTTCCGAAAAGCTCTAGATGCTGCAACACCAAGAGGCATCACACCATGGAGACCAAGGAGCTCTACAAACAAGTCAGGGTCAAAGTTCTTGAGAAGTACAAGTCAGTGGGTGGGGTTTTAAAAAATATCCAAATCTTTGTTGCTACCCATGAACACCACCAAATCCATCATTTTCAAATGGAAAACACATGCTACCACAACAAACTACAAAGTACAGATTTTTTTTGGAGGGGGGGTGACCGTTAGGCACGGTGAAGTTGTCTGTTATTTTGTCCTGTCGGTTGTTTGCTTCACAATAAAAGAAATAATACATCTTCAAAGTTGTAGGAATGTTATGAATGGAATAATGCAAACGCTCAAGCAATCCATTCTAATTTCAAGTTGTGAGCCAACAAAACATGAAAAATGCCAAGGGGGGGTGAATACTTTTACAAGTCACTGTATACTGTGGCAGCACTGATTTGAAAAAAAAAATCAAAGTTTGAACATAGGGTGCAAATTGTAGTTGGGAAATGTTTGCTAGTTGGGCACCAAAGCCAAAACCAAAAATGATCTAATACTGTAAAATAAAATACCTGATTTCATCCTCCAAAATACTTGGAGTTGGCAAATGAAATAAAAGTGTAATAGGTGCATTTATAAAGGTAATAACACATAAAGCATAGAGTATGAGCCTTATATGAACCCACCAATTACTACTGCAGAGTTATACTGTGTGAGTGCACACTGTAAGCTTACATAGAGAAATAAATTTAATTTATCGTGATGTTATCCAAGCAGATACAGACGTTATCGTTGTTTTGTCAGACAACGTGAATTTGCCCTACATATGTTATTTTAATTCACACACATGCAATGCCTCCCAATCCACCTTTCTCCTGACCTCTGTGGTTCAGCCTCTGAGACCCAAGCAGCTAGATCCCATGTAGCTTGGTCTGTGCGTCCAAGCTCCATAATAGTGGCCCCAACCCTCAGGAGGCAAAGGTGATGAAACATCTCTTCTTGGCAGTTCAAAAGAGCTGCACAGTTTCCATAGAAACTGAACTAAAAGCAATTACATGACACACAGAATGAGGCTTGATGAGCCATCATTCAGGAATTGCTCTCAAAATTTCACCAAAGACATGCAGAGTGCATCTCTGAATCTCTATGATTAACTTCTTTGCTTTTCAGTATTTGTTTCTTCTGCTTTTACATTCCACCCCTCAACAGAAGCTAGTTTAAAGAGTGCCTTCGTCAATGGATCTCATCGCTATGTTATGGGAGGTTAATTCATCTTCTGATCAGCAAGCATGTCTAACGTGGAGATCGATGGCACTGTCTTTGAAAAAGGAGAAAATAATGATGAGGTGAGCTGGAGAGGCTTAAACAGATGAAGTTTTTGGGGGAAGGTTTGGAAATTTAAAAAGAGTGTGAAATTGTGACAATCTGAAGGAACTGAACAAAAACTTAGACAAAGAAAAACAGAGTTAATTGTAAGACAAAGAGGAGGAAGAGGAGTGAACAGTGACCCTTGATGGGGGCTGTAGTCAACGTTCCATTAAGGCTAATTTGCATAATGTTTTCGTGGCCTCATTAGAGATGAGCAGAGGTATGAACAGAGTATTATTCATGCAGATATACATGTGATTGCATCTTCTCTTCTTCTCCCAACCAACCCCGCCACCATCTTCTATTGTCACCTTCCTTCAGTGTTACACCCTCCCACCTAGCGACCTTCGCTCACTCTGACTATGATAAACACATGAAAGAAAGATAAAGGGAACATCTGACAGTGTGCAACCCTCTCCACCTCTCATCCATCATATATAAATGCCTCCCTCCTCTCTCCCCATCCACCCCCAACACCTCATTTGCCGGTGCACGTTCTGCCTCACTCATTCAACCCCTCCGGCATATCTGCCTGCTCTGGGCCAAAGCATGACTGCACGTCAGCTGCAGTTTAGAAAAGTATGCGTCAGAAAGAAATGAAGGGGATTACAACTCTATTCTTCTCTCATGTTCGCCTACCTCTTTTCTATTAGCCTACAATCACATCAGCTAGCAGTGTTGTGGAACACCGGTAAATGGCCTGTTGAAAAATAGATGTTTTTTTTTTCTTATAACTAGTATCAAAATCCAAACGTGAACACCATCCATAATGAATCGATGGCCTCCAGAAAGAGAAATCATATCACACTCTATCCACCAATCTATCTCCCATCCCCTTTATTAGCTTCAGTGTCTTAACTTGGAGAATAAAGGCTGCTTTGGCAATCATTAGATTTCCTCACAATCAGTGTCACTTGCCCAAACACACATGTTGAAAGGTTGTTTTGTTTTTTTTTTCCAATTTGTGCTCACATGCTCTATTTGATTTTACATCTTTGTCCCTCCCTCCATCTCCCTCTCTTGCTGCTTCCCCCCCCCCGTTTGACAGCTGTTGTTACTTTGCCGTGTTTGCTTCCTACATCTTATCTGGGCACGAATTCATTTAGCTGCCATTAGATGTCTCTCTACAGACCCTGCTCAAAGCTCCTCTAAAGTAGGGAACCCATTTAAACAGCATAATTCATTAGACAGAGAGCAGCAATACAGATGGAGGAGTAATGTGCTTTAATGCTGTCAACTGTGAGTAGACAAATAGCCAGTCATTAACAGCCATATCAGTGGATGTCGGAGGAAAGTAGGTGTACCCATGTTGTTGTCATTTACATAGGATATGCAGCAACCAGAGCTGCATTTCACAGATCAAAGTAAGGCCTACTTCCACAGAAAACACATTCCACCTGATTTATGCTAAATTGTGAGGTCTCAGTTTTCACTCAACACTTCCATATGCTAATGCGAATGAACTCATAAGGTTTTTATCCAATTTTAGTGGCTTTTGTCCATGCTAAAATCTACATGCCTGTAGATCCAAGTAGTACTTTTTGAGTGGATCTGAGTCAGAGAGTAGCTTATGTATTGAGAGGGAGAAAATGGACAGGAGGGCAGGAAAATGTGACTGCTGCTTCTTAAATGTAGAAAAGTCAGTTCAAGGAACACTTCATTTGTTGCAAGCAAGAAAATTTATTTTCCCAATTCATAAAAATGTTGTCTTTCTTTTCATTTGTGGTGCACATCGCTAAGCTAGCCAGAGCTCACTTCGAAGAAATACAAGATCAGTCAGTCAGTCAGTCATTTTCTACCGCTTATTCCATAGTGGGTCGCGGGGGAGCTGGTGCCATTTCTGCTGGAGATAGCAGTCTATTGGAGAGAGGTGGGGTACACCCTGGACAGGTCGCCAGTCCATCGCAGAGAAATACAAGGTCAAACTCATAATTGCAAATACATAAAGACAAAGGGATACTAAAACATTTTATGATAGACTAGAAAATATCAGCAAAAAAGCAAAGAAAACTATTTACTGAATAGAAGCCACTATGAATGATTGTTATCATTAGTTTTATTCATCCACAAATAGACACTTGGCATGATAGATTCTCTCATAATCTCTCGTAATGATGAACCAAATCTTTTACTAATACTGTTTTGTTTTTTTTGACCAATACAAATTATTTCCATATTGTGTATTATTTTGACTCAAGTTCTCATAGCTAGTGCAATAAAACCTGGATAAAAATATTGCCTCACATGCCTCATTCCCTGAAAGGGCAAGAGATCAGTAATGGAGGATGCTAAATTTTCCAGGAACAAAGTAATGCTAATCTTCACTCTAGCTCTCATGACACTTGTTTTCACTGCATACTTTATAGGTTTGCAGGTACAGCAAGAAAAACAACATAATGACAAAAGACAATTACTTTGCGACACCTGATTAGGCACTTTTCCTCCTTTTTGTCCTGGAATGTACTTACAGTGCCTTTTCAAACAATTCTACAAATAAGAATTCCTGTTCATCCCCCTTTATTCTGTCACCCCTACATAAAATCTAGTGCAACAAATTAAATTACCGAAAGTTCACCTGTGGGTAATTTAACCTCAATATACAGTATAAATACAGCAGTTCTATTAAGGTTTGTTGGTTAGAGGTTTGTTGGAGAACATTGATGAACAAAAACCATCATGAAGACCAAGAAAAAGATCAGACAGGTCACTCAAAACGTTAAAGAGAAGTTTAAAGCAATTACAGTAGGTGATAAAACAATATCCTAAGCTTCGAACATCTTAAAGAGTGCTGTCCAACCCATCACTTTAAAATGGAAAAAGTACAACAGAAAAATTACTAAGACATGCCTGTCGACCTAGGTTGACAGGATTGGCAATTAGGAGGCATTAATCACAGAAGCAGCCAAAGAGCTACAAGCTGTGGTCAGATGTGTCCAAAACGTAGCTTATTGGCCTTCATCAAAAATGGTAAGTACAGTCAAAAGCTGAAACTCTGTACATCAACCAGAAAAAAACATTCCCATGATTCAGAGAGGTCCATTTCTCATTAGGAAAGTGACCCTAAAATTACAGCCAGAGCTATAAGGGGAATGGACTGATATAAAAGCATTTTCATGTGACCCTGTGGCAAAGGATTTTCACAGTAACTCTCCATCCAATCTGTCTAAACTCTAAGGAGGTTTTACAAAGCATTGACTCAGGGGTAATTCCACACTTTTTTAGATTTATAGATTTATATTAGTACTAAACAGAAAACAGTGGAAAGTTTTTATTTTATTTCATATTGTTCTAACATTAATTATATATATATATATATATATATTATATATATATATATATATATATATATATATATATATACATATATATATATATATACACACATATAGACTGATGTAAGGACTCTGAACAGGCCAGTCAATTTTGTTCACACCATGCAGCCATGGAAGTGATTGTAACACCAAAATTCGTTGATTTGGTGGTGTGACCCAATACTTTTGGCAGTATAGTGAATAAAGGTAAACTTGTTTTTTAAAGTGGTGTATTTTAGTTCTCCTAAAATTCCAGACTTACTTCCGGTCAGAATATGCTGGATGGGTGGTTCAGCTTGGGACAAGACTTTGTCAGCCCATCAAGGGGCCCTTGGCAGCCCGTCGCTCTTCCTCTGGCCTCTGTGTGAGTTACTCAGTTTGGAGAAGTCTGTCACCACCAGAGCCTTTTATCACCTCCCCTGTTAAAGTCAGGCCCTGGCAGGGACAAGCATTTGGCCTTGTTAGACAAGGATTGCTGTTGGAAAAACAATTCCTGGGTCAGAGTTGGGCTCTCAACAGGGCCTTGCATCCTCACCTGTCCTGAAGGCCTTTATGTTGGTACTTGTTATGTTTTTAGTATGCTCACGTTTCTTATCTGAAATGCAGTACAGGAGTAAAGAACTGTAGATAGTGAGTTTTTCTGTGTTTAATTAAATGTATTCTTAACATAAACAAGAGTCTGATGTAAAAGTGATTTGCTATAAACTGATGTCCTAAACTCCTGAGAAATGTCTGATCTTTTAAGTTGTCTTTGAGTTGTCTGAACTGTGAGAAGCAGTAAGTTGTTTCTTTTTGTATCTTTTGTCTTTTTTATCTTAAATGTATTAATGTTTCTGTGAGAAATATGTCATTTTTATATTTGACTTTATAATAGTGTGTTATACCCCCATCAAACTATTGTTTATGATATACTGCCTTAGGCAAATAATACTCCGGCACTGTCTTTCTAAGAATTTGATGCCATAACATATGCAATTTAATCCCTAAATAAGTCAGGGTTCTTGGGACATTTTCAAAATTTCTGCTGCATGTTAATCGCAACCTACAGACTCCATTTATACAGCATTTGCCACTGCAAATTCATTTGTGTAACTGCTACTCAAATGTTTTAGAAATGAACTAATAATTATGTTACTTAATCTCATGCTACGCTATGCTGATGCTCTGTCTGCATGGATGAAGATTCACCCACTTTGGCATGACAAATTCTTGAAATGGTCCCAACAGCAGGCCAGTCTGACCTATTTTCAGATCAATTCAGCTAACAAATAATGACCCCCCTTGGGGAAATTTACAGGCTGTGCATAAAGCATTGAACTTTCAACCTCCAATGGTCAAGCTTTAAGTAACAATGAAAAACAAACAAGATAAATAACGTCCCTTGCCTGACGCAGTAGTACACTGTGGATTTTACACCAGTCAGTCAGTCATTTTCTACCGCTTATTCCATAGTGAGTCGCGGGGAAGCTGGTGCCCATCTCCAGCAGTCAATGGGCGAGAGGCAGGGTACACCCTGGACAGGTCGCCAGTCCATCACAGGGCAACACACAAACAACCATACACACTAATTCATACACCTAAGGGCAATTTTAGAGTGACCAATTAACCTAACAAGCATGTCTTTGGACTGTGGGAGGAAGCCGGAGTACCGGGTGAGAACCCACGCATGCACGGGGAGAACATGCAAACTCCATGCAGAAAGACCCCCGGCCGGGAATCGAACCCAGGACCTTCTTGCTGCAAGGCAACAGTGCTACCAACTGCGTTCCACAGAATTTGCCTAATTTCTTCGTGTTTGGCCCCATGGAAAAAAAATATTTTTAGATATGGCAACATACATAGTGAGATAAAATGAGCTTTAGATCTTTTTTTCTCTCACAGGTAAATGAGCTGTCAATGTGGAATGTTCTGCAGGTACCTGTTACGGTATGGGTACAACAAGACTGTCCCACTAATGAAATATCTTGGACTCTGCTGCTCAAACTTCTTAAATTCAAAATAATTTAAAGCATGTATAGAAGGCAATACACCATTAAGCTATTATCAAACCTCTTTTAGTGTTACATATTACTTGTTCTGATGCTATTATCTTAGTAACCATATTTGTTACACACTTGTGTTGTGCCCTAGGCATGGATAAAAACATGGACTCTGAACTGTACACAAACAAAGCTGCCAGTAGAAAACTCTGCACCTTTAACTACAGCTATAACCTACAGTACTCTTAGTCCAGCCCAGAAAGATAGAGTCACAGCTGGAATCCCCATGTTGTCATGCAGCCACAAAAACAAAAACAACACTTTCCCAGCCACTCCTCGTTCTCTACCTACGCAAGTCCTAGCAATGTGGACAGGGGAGGAAAGACGCACCATTGTCCGACTTGCTGACAGGCTGGACTAATTCTTCAAACTTGGATAGTCAAATTTGACTATGACATGATGTTAGCATATCCGTTGATTGAGAACAACCAAAAGTTTTATTGTTGTTCAAGCATGCAGTGATCATGCAAAAAGGGGTTATTAAGCTTGTCTTGAAACTTTTGTTTCTGAGCTTCTGCAGAAAGGCAGCTGAGCTAGAGAGTTCCCAGAAGACATTGGAGTCTCTAATAACGTCCAGTGAAACGGTTTTCCCCTTGCCTGAAAGAGGACAGCTTAGGAGGCGCCAGCATCGCACAGGAAGGCGTGTCAAGGTAGCTTGCTAGATCATTAGTTTTCATTATTCCTTCATTTTACTTGGTTGTTTTAGTTGAATTGTTATAGCCTAGTAAATAGTTTGTTACCTGAAATATATTTTCTTAAAGCTGAATGATTTATGTTAATAAATAAGAAGTTGTTATGAATTTATTCCATATGTGTGCAGAGTTTGCTGTTTAAGATTGCCAGTGCTTGAATCACTCTTTTATCTATTGCTCTAATACCACCACCATATTGGGCTGGTATTCCCAGGATAATACTTGACAGACCAAATGATTATTTAATTAAATTTTTAAATAATTTAAGCATCCTAATTGAATAAAATTAGGATCACAATGACATTTTTGTATGATGATTCTTTATCCATAAATCAATCAAGCATGTAATTTTCCTTGTATGAGAAATTTTCATTTCAAAAAAAGAAATTGTGTATGCCATTAAAAAATGTTTTAGACAGTAAATTTTGTTTTGAAATTAAAACACAATTAAAATACTTGGAGGGGAGTTCCTGCCTCAAGTGGAGGAGTTCAAGTATCTCGGGGTCTTGTTCACGAGTGAGGGAAGAATGGAGCGGGAGATCGACAGACGGGTCGGTGCGGCTGCCGCAGTAATGGGGGCGCTGTGCCAGTCCGTTGTGGTGAAGAGAGAGCTGAACCGAAAAGCGAAGCTTTCGATTTACCGGTCGGTCTACGTTCCTACCCTCACCTATGGCCATGAACTTTGGGTCATGACCGAAAGAACGAGATCCCGGATACAAGCGGCTGAAATGAGCTTCCTCCATAGGGTGGCCGGGCACTCCCTTAGAGATAGGGTGAGGAGCTCGGCCATTCGGGAGGGGCTCGGAGTAGAGCCGCTGCTCCTCCACATCGAGAGGAGCCAGTTGAGGTGGCTCAGGCATCTATACCGGATGCCTCCTGGACGCCTTCCTTGGGAGGTGTTCCAGGCACGTCCCACCGGGAGGAGGCCCAGGGGATGGCCCAGGACACGCTGGAGGGACTATGTCTCTCGGCTGGCCTGGGAACGCCTTGGGCTCCCCCCGGAGGAGATGGAGGAGGTGTCTGGGGAGAGGGACGTCTGGGTGTCTCTGCTGAGTCTGCTGCCCCCGCGACCCGGTCCCGGATAAAGCGGAAGACGCGAGAATGAGTACGAGTAAAATACTTTTGGATAAATTTTTGTTGAAAAGTTTGAAGTTTTTACATTTTTTTTTTTTTTTTTTCCTCAGTATCTGAAGTCTGGCCTTCTCTTTAAGTCAAGTCATCACATAGCTTTGTCAACCCTACTCAGTTCATATAACTTGCCCTAATATCCTCTTCCCCTCACACGTCTGCTCATACATATTAATTGGAAATCAAACTAAAACAGCTACTCTGCTCTCCCTGTCACTTCTGCAGACGGTATTAATGGAAGGTATTAACCTCTTAATGATCAGGATACTGTAATGGTCAGTCAAATTCCATTTTGCTGGCATTTATTTAGTCATCAGAGAAAAATAAAATCACAGACATAAGATGTGATAAACAACATGCACCACACACTTATGAGTGTTCTTCTGTGTAAGCGTATTAGATATGTTTGTCTTGTGCTTTGATAGACCAAACAATCCATTTTCCTTCCTACAGGCTGTAAGAAAATGAAATCGCCCTCAACAGGGATGTTGTCCCTCATTGCAGTTGTCATCGCTTCAAACTGCTGGGTCATTATGACTCCACAAGCAGCTTGGCTTAATGTCTTCTAACTTAGCACTAATGACTGACTCTGCATCTGTCCCTGCAGGCACAAGGGAAGATGAGAACACTATGAAAATTCACGCCGACCCATATTTGCAATAAGTATGACATTTCTTATGGTATTTTCATAATAAAGCTTTGTTTGTTTTTTACATTCTCCCTAATAAAAAATGCCACCCATTAGAGAAGATGGTATGGGGGAAATAACTGCAAAAAGCTCACAAGAATTTTGGAGTTGTTCATTATTGCATTTCAGTGTTTAGCATTTAACAAGACCAACCACAGGAAAAGGACATTAAAGATGACAAGACGAAAAGCGTTTCTCATCTTTTCATTTTTTATTTCGTCTTCTTCTTTCCTACCGATTAATTCCTACTGTATCTCTCGCTTCTTTCTCTTCTAACTCGTTTACCACCCCTGTACTGAGTTGGAAAACCCATGCATATTTAACACGGCTGCAACTTCAAAGCTATGAACTTATTCATTAGCATTTAGAGTGCTAATGAAAGCACGCAGAATGCTCGCACCTTCACTGTTTCCCAGCATCTCCGTTGAGCTCCCCTTACCCAACTTCATGCCACCCCCTCCACTACATGCACACACATCTGAATTGCTATTTCTTCTCCAAATTATTGTGTTTGGCACAGAATTCAATTACAGATTGTCCTAAAAACGTAAAAACAGATTTGTGTGGGTGAGGTAGCTGAACCCAGAGTTTTTATTTTTAATCTCTCTTCATCAACCACTACCACTTCAAGGTTGCTCTGTTCAGCTTTCTGACTTTTCCTCCTTTTTCTATTTTGCTCCTCAAGAAAAGATGTGAAGGGTTCCCATGGGTCATGAAGGTGTGTTGCTCATTCCTTCACATGTCTTCATTCTCTGGTTTCCTCATTCGTCACACACAGAGGAGGCAGCTGGGTGCTTGGTTAATTGGATGGGAGGGAGTGCTCTTCTCACCCGTTCGCCTCCTCTCAGTAGAAGAAGTGAAAAGTAGGTGCCTTTTCTCTTGTTGCCAGGGTGATGACCCCTCTTATTTGTGGTATATTGTATTGCCTACTGCCTCAGTATTGGCCCAGCATTACACCCCAACCCTTCTTGAATGGGGTTGATATAGAAAGTTATTGCACCAGGCCAACTTTTAAGGCCCAAGCTGCAAAGGCCTATTGTAACTCGAATGTTTCTTATTTTCCCCCAGAATGAAGTGGCTTTTTGGAGGCTCAAACATTTATGAAAACTTATCAAACTCTGCACAAAAGTGTCCCCCTAGTGCAATTTTACGATTTCAATAGATTTACAAAGGGGGTGGCCAAACAGCTCCCCAGCATCCCCAAAACTCAGCCAGGCCAATAATGTAGACATTTGAAGTTTGGTAGCAAGATAGAACCCTCCAAACAAGAAAAAAAAGTATCTTGGAGGTATATCCTAAAACCAACAGAAAGTTGACCATTTTGGGTCAAAGGGTCATTTTTGAGGGTTTTTGAGATTTTAAAAATGTCGAACTTTGACAAAGTCCTCCTAAAGATTTTGAGGAATTGGCTCCAAATTTGGTCAGCATCCCCTTAAGGCATGGGGGGTTAAAAGTTATCAAAATGGTGAGTTTCAAAGCATGTCTAGGGGGTGTGGCCAAGCCTCGACTTTGCCTTCTCACCAAAAAGTTCTAAACACTGTAACTTTCACAAAAAAAAGCAGAATTACACCAAAGTGACTGATCCATTTTGGGTGGCCAGCCTCATCTTAACCCCGCCCCCTGAGAACAGGAAGTCACTTTTGTCACGTAGAAAAGTTCCTTTCTGACCCTTTTGACCTAATTTACTTGAAATTAGGTCAAAAGACAGATAACAAGTTGGTCTTGTTTGGTTTCCAACACAGAGACCATTCAGTGGAGGGTGTGGCCTTGGCGGCGTTTTCAAATTAAACGTCACACCGTGGCCATATGATTGGCTCTAATTTGCACATATATAATCAGCTCTGCACCAAATTGAACATGATAGATATTAATCCAACCTAGGTAAAACATTTGTGGGTTAGATGTAGGGTTAAATAGGGCAAAATACCTCCACAGAGCCCTCTAAGAACATTAAAACAAATTCTGTCTCAAAACCTACAAAAAAGTCTCAGTGGTCCAAACCCTACAGCAAGTTGGCCATGTTGGTTCAAAGATGTAATTTTGTCTCTTTTAAAGACCCCCTGCAGCTTTTAATTTACAGACTTCAAAATGACACTAAAATGAGATCAAATAGGAGATCTAATAGGAGATCAAAAGTTATCAAAACTTTTGCTGCATCAGAACATGTGGGCATGGCCAAGCCTCAAAATCTGTCCTCTTGCCAAGAAAGACAAAATTCTTATAGCTCATACAAAGAAAGAGAGAGACATGTAACTTTCAATGATTGATCCAGAGGTGTGGCTATAGTGGCATGGGGAAATCCCATGTCACTCCATGGCCATAAGTTTGGCTTTAATTTCCACATATGTCATCTGATGTGCACCAAATTGAATATGACAGATATTAATCCAGCCCAAAAAAGACATTCAGTCAAACAATATAGAAAAAAAATAAAAATAGTCAGTATATTCTTTAGACATTGGAGTACAGTATCTATTAAAATGTTTTCCTGCAAGAAGGCTTGTGGACGCAGCCAAGGTCCCAAAATTTCAGAGTTCTTGCCATTAAAGACCAAAGTGAAATAACTTCTAAACACAAGGTTAGACCTGTACCAAACTTTCTGTGTCATCACAGACCACCACTCAACACATTCACACGGCCATTTGGTGACATCATTTTAGCTCCACCCACTTACAACAGGAACTGACTTGTTTTGTCGGTGGATGTCCTCCTTAAGTTTCAAACTGTGTCCAATGAAAAATGTGAAAAATGTGATGTTAAATCTTACTCTGAGCAGTGACTGTTGGCTGGACTGCGTGGGCGTAGCAGAGCAGCAAATTTTGATAGAATTTCAACATTTACATTCAATGTGAGTCATGCAGAAGTTTAAAAAGTACATTTACAGAACAGAGTATTGGTGATAACAGCCAGTCTGCTCTAAATAATATTTTAGATTTGTCCTTGATGATTTTTATTTATATTTGTTTTTCACTGGTGTTCTACTGTATTCTGTACAGGTGCAGCAAAACCCTTGAGCTGCATGTGAGAACGCTGCACAGGTTTTGCAACAAAGACATTTAAAGAGGAGCAATGTAGATTGGAATAACCAGAATTCATTTTTTTAAGTACCAACTATTTATCCTACTGGTATCTGTAAAGCTGTTACAATAATAACAACTAACAAGAATAAACACCAGGCACAAACAGTCCCAGCAGCTTAAATACTGAAGATGGTCACTGTTCTCGTCGCTGTTACCTTTAGCTAATCCATATCAGCATTCATCATAGTTTAAGGATTGTCAGAGGTATATTCCAGCTCAGTCATTTAAAGCTTAACTCCCCGCTGGACTACTCCCTCTGTCTAATCTGTAACGTATTTCTGACCATATGAGTTGCATTCTTCTGGGGATAAGACTGCAGTCAGGACCTGTCAAAAGTGTGTACTAAAGCCAACAAATTACTTTAAAACTCGCTTGATAGTGCTGATCCCAGCTGTTTACTACTATTCTGGTCATCTGTCCGTATATATATATATATATACATATATATTCAGAGAGAGAGAGAGAGAGAGAGAGATTCATTGTTTTTTTTTGTTAATTCTGCTGCTTTTTTATTATAATTGTGCACTGAAAAGGAAATGCACCTCTGGCTATTTGATTTAAAACGGTGGTGGATCTCTACACCACCTCCGCAATTATAGACTCATCACACTCCCACACAAATACAAATCTGCCAGTGGAGGTGGCCTGTTTCACACAGAATGACAGAGAGACAGCCAGTATGCAAGAGCAAAAAAGTGGAGAGTGTGTGGATGGAGGAGGAAGAGGGAGATAATGGATAAACTGGGAGTTTTGGTGAAAAGAGGGGAATAAGGGAGTTAATCTGCAGAGGCACAGACATGCCGCTCCTGGTACTTCAAAGAGAACCAGCTACAAAAAGGAGGAATATCTTCATACAAAGTGCAGAAAGCATCTCAGGCTATGAAGGCACATGCAAATGATACGTAGTGATACTGTGATTTTAATGCATCGCTCTCCAGAATAGGTATTGATGCATAGAAAACACACTCCTCTCCCTTGGTCAATGGCCCATTTTTGGCACTGACACACTTGGGGGGTGACCACTGAATGGAGTCGGCGACTTGAAACATATGGGTCAATAAAACACAGGGGACGCCTCCGCTCAAAAGGAAATTGATTTCTCAGCAGCTAGAGTGTGCTGTGACCTTCACTGACATTCATAGGCGCTTTTCTCATGGCTTCACTTGGACTGAGACACATTTTTGTCCTTGTTTGTTAAAAAAACAAAACACAATTTCCACAGTTGCAGCCCCTCCAGCAATTCACATCACTTTGCATCAATATTCGGAGCTCAGCGTCTCAAGCAATAGCTTAATTGATTTCACTGAAGTTTAGAACATTGGGCTTCTTTGCTTGATATTTAGGGACTCGGTTTCCTAATTAATAATAAACAGTGTTATTTGGTTAATGAATTATTACTTGTCTATTAAGGTATGTTCCATTCCGGAAATATTCATTTTGAATATTCTATTTATCTTCTTGACTATGATCTGAAACTAATAAGGTTAGTCACTATTCATTGAAAATAATGCACATACACCTTGTGAAAGACTGTAGACTTAACGTCAGCTTACAGTTTCACCAGTTGACTGCATGGATATACTATGTCCACCTAGTAACACTGATTGGGATGGATGGCGGGACGGACGGACGGACGGGTGAATAGGTGGGTCTTTACTTTTAGTGTGATGCCATTCAATCTGCATCAAAACAAAAACATTATTTTTCTATTGACTCTGAGCTAATTCCGTCGGGCTATGGGCATGGAGACATTTTGGCCCTTGAACTTTGGAAAATGATTGAGTTTCCCAACAGCAACTGATTTTACAGCATTTACAGTACCCTCCAAACCTCGACCAACCCTGGGCAACAACGCTCCAAATAGAGGAAAAATATCAAAACTTTCTAAAGCACGAAGCATGTTTAGCATGTTTAAACAACCCAAATTGAACCAGGGTGTGCTTTATTTTAATTATGAGTTCATATTCTTCTCCTGGTCAACTGAGCAGTTAATTTTACAGGCTTTTGGAAGAACATTTCTCTATGGACAACTGGATGTCAACAAACAGGTTGCCCGGTTGTATTTCCAACAAACCTTGCTCAGTCAGAGTTTACTGCACCTGTTTTTATCAGCAATCAATGCAGGCACTGCAAAGCTGAAGGGATAAAAAGTGTAAATCTAAAGCTGGGGGACACTCAAGATAGCTTTTATGTGGCAACAGCAGTGGAAAATAGGAATCAGCTGCAGCCAACAGGGTATTTATGTTTCTTATAGGGAGCAGGATCCTAAACAGCCCTTTTAAATTGGAAAAGAGTCCTGTGAATATTGCCCATGCCAGGCTCTAGAAGTTCACAAAGGAGTCTTGCTGTGCCACAAAAAGTTGGAGCATTTACAACTTTAGTTTTTTAATCGGGAAATTGTGCTGGTGTCTGTGCAAAATACTCTTACCGTTGTAAATTAATTGTTTTTCTGAGAATATAATTCATGAAAACAGAATGCATCTGTAACATGATCTCTAGGTGTGTTAGTCCTACTACCTGTCACATGAGCTCCAACAATAACTCCATGCACTCAGTTATTGAATCTGTCCTTTATAATAACACACATATAACTGCTTTCCAGGCACTTCTCTCTTTAGATGGTGTTGTAGTATTTTTAAGTGCATTTTGTTTTCATGAAAAACATAAAGTATCTACGGGTGCCTTTACTGCATGGAAACTACAAAGAGGCAATTACCTTTGACAGTCCGAAGCAGACCTCCCAGACTGTGTTTGCATTCAAAGTGTGTTGTGTGTGTTTGTGTGGACTGGCTTGCTCACCCAGTAAGAGTGGCCACCTTTATTATTTTCACCAGTTTGACCTGCTCATCGCTGGCCACAGCAGAGGCAGCACTTCTCAGTCACATCTCAACTGCAGGAAACCTAAAAGTGTTTTCACCTGATGACAGAGAGATATATTTAACCAGCAAGTGCATTTTTTTTTTTTTGGCATAGTTTGACTAAAAGCCATGTTTAAAGGGGCTTACTAGAGATTACAGTTGTAGCCATACTCTTCTTGAATCTTCTGGATTGTACTTACTTTCTCTTTTTTTCTTGTCAGCTGACCTTTCCACCCATGTTTGCTTTTTACCACACCCCACTTACTTTGCTAGAATCAGGTCTGTCAGAGAAGATTGAGCAGAGATTGACATCATTAGAAACTGCGGCACCCCGTACAGCTAGAGCTGCACAGGTTGGCGCTGATGACACAAAATAACACAGGTGCACACGAATGTGGGAATTGGCTGAGCCCTGCACTGATTTCCTATCGGGCATGATATGATGTGTGAATGATTTCGGGGAAGGAACCATTATTTTTACTACCTTCAGAATGTATTGAAACATGCAAACCATGATTCTAAGACTTAAGCTATCTTGCCAAGAGTATTCATTCATCTGCTTTAACACACATATAAATTCGAGTGACATCTCATTCCTAATCTATTGGTTTTATTATGATGCAGTCTCATGCCTTGCAGCTATACTAGCTTCAATTTTTCTGTAAAAGCCTTCCCACGTGTTTAAGAATGTGTTTATTCCTAAACCTTGTGGGAATTTTTCACCATGCTTCGAAATGCACATTTGTCAGACAGTGAATTTAGACAAGAAAAGCTGGATTGAAATCTCCATTCTAATTCACTCTAAATGTTTTCTACCAGGTTGAGGTCAGGACTCCATATGGGTCCAGTTCCTCCACACGAAACTTGCTCATTCATATGGGACCTTGCTTTATTCACAAGTGATTATGCCAGTGGCTAGGGGAGCCCGGGGCAACCTTGAAATCTCATTTGCCACCCCTATTGCCACCCCAGATCTGCCTGTCCAATTTGTTGCTATGAAACACCTACCTATCACAGATGACAGCTCACCTCACTTGCAGATATAGGAGAAGACAAATTACTAGCGGTCATAGGGATAGTATATTTGAAGCTAACAGAGCTTATATCTGGTCAGCTATCCGTCTGTTTGGGCATTGTATGAGTTTAATAAATGTATATGTAATGTTATCCAGCAAAAAAAAAAAAATTCAGTTTTGTTGCTGCCCCCTCTAATTTGTAATACAAGCTATGTTTAAAACATATTCTCATGTTTGTCAAATATTGCAGCAGTATTAAAATCATCCGTTATATTTGGAATGGCAATGTCAATTTAATTTCAAAAGATATGCAATATGGCATTTACAATAAGTTTTTTAATGATTGGAGCCCTGATTAACGCTTTTGAATGATTATTGTCAGTTCCCCAAGGATAATGAACAATAGACATTAAAGGACACAAGGATATTAAAGTGTCAGAGTCAGCGACTGCTACTGATCATGAGTCTGTCAGGATCAGTAGCCAGTCCAATCAGCATTCTAGAGATAATAGTGATGAGGAGAAGTCAGTTTCCTCTAACCAGCATGGTAGGCCATGTTTACAGACTGTGTGTGTGCACCAAGATATCCAAATTTATTTTTACCTTTGTGTCGAAAGTGTATTTGTTAAATCTAAAAGGATGTAAAGCATAGAACAACTACATTTTGAAAGACAAAAGGAAGTTAGGTAAAACCAGGATCTATTTATTAAACTGGTGACTATAAATGTTATCTTTTCAAGCTCTTCATCTAGTGAGAAGTCATCTGCATCAATACCCGATGCAGATTACTCAAAGATTCTTTTCACTTCCCCAAAGTACCAACTTGATCGAATGGTATGTGCAAAATTTCATCTTTTGTAAATAACATAGGGAAATGAGAACTATTTATCTAAGTATTATGAGAACATTTGCAATGCTAATCAATAACTTGTAATCAATATTTGTTATATAAAATTTAAATGCCAAAATATTGTTATTGTGACTCAGCAAATCGTTTTAACTAACACATTTATTTTGTGTATTTTCTTTTACATATTTTACAATCAGTTGTACAGTGGCCAACAGATGGCTAAATGCACAGCAAACAGCGAAAACACACTGCAAACAGGAATGATGGAAACTCCAAAAAAAAGATAAAAAAACAATGCAAAAGAGAAACACTGCAAAAGAAAAATGCTGCAATCACCGACAACAGACTAGCAAAGGGAGAAATCCTTCAAATAGCAAAAACAACAGCAAATAGCAAAAACAACTGCAAGTTAAAAAAGCTGCACTCACTCCACAAAACGGTAATGCACCAAACCACTAGAGGGAGTAGACCACTAATTATACAGACGTAAAAATGCTGCTGTTCTATAACATTGTAAATTACAACCACTTGTTTAAAAAAAGACATGAAGGAAAACATACCGTTTCTGTCCTCCCTCCAAGTTTCATATGGGCAATCCCGTTAATGTCTTTACTGAGGGTCTGGTCCCATATGACTTGGTGATGGACTCCCCCTAGTGGCCCAGTGCACTTCCGTTTTGTAAAGTGAGTTTTTTACCTGCTGTTGTTTTTGCTAATTGGTGTATTTGTATTTGCAGCTTTTTTCCTTTTTCTTGTGTCTTTTGTCTGTGATTGCAGCATTCTTCTTTTGAAGTGTTTTTCTGTTGTATTGGTTTTGTGTTTGTCTGTTTTCTAGTTTGCATCATTTATGTGTTTGCAGCGCATTTTCGCTGTCTGCTGAACGTTTGCACCTGTCGGCCACCGTACAGTTGCAGTTGGTTTAACTCAGCATCGGTTAAAACTTTCCTCGTACAATGCAAGGTGACTGGTACAAACAGTATTCCTAAGTATTCGCAAAGTCAACACTTTTGGTTCTATACATTTCTCTCTCGTAAATACACTTACATCTGTTTCTACGTCATCATTATGATTCTGCAACTTGAAAAGGTCAAAGAACTAAAAAAGAAGGAATACATTTCTCTGGTACTCAGTGATTACTGCAATGGAGTAGTACATAAAAGTTTTCTTGATTTTAGATACAGAAGGACTTAAGGACAAAATGATTTACAGAAATGATCTTGTTGGACAAGGTTACGAAGGAGCATCTGCAATGAGTGGGCAGCATTCTGGGGTGGCAGCCAGAAGAAAAGCTGAAGCAAAATGTGCACTCTATGTACATTGCATTGCTGATTGCCTCAACTTGGTAATTTTTGATACTGTGAAGGCAGTCCCAGAAGTTTTTTCCTTGTTGAATTTACATGTCTGGCTCCTATATTTACGAGAAGTGGCCTAATACTCAAACATAAATGCATTGAGGTCAGTCAATGAAGCTTCAGAACGATGGTGACACAACACCTCCCTTTTTATTATTTTGATCCACAGTGTGTGTTGGAGTTTGAGGTGACACATTAACGTTGAACTTTAAAAAGGGTTTTTTATAAACTGCCGATCAAAATATACGTCTCATCTTTATAGCCCTCGCCTTTACCAGCAGTAAGCTAACCATAAATACATCCCAAAAAAGACAAATCTCAGAAGAAAACAGATTGTGCGTGGACAGATTCCTTTGTCTTCACTATCAACAATGCTGGCTTACCTGTGCAAAGTCCAAATATTGTTCCCGCCTCACAAATGAGAGCCTGCAGTCCTGTGTGAAGATCAAAGTCACATCTTACAGCCCCGACATAGGAAAGATCAGCATGGAGCTTCAGAAACAGAAGTCACATTAAACAGGTATGAACACAAGCATTTAATTGGCCTAAAAAATTTACTTAAAAAAGGAAAGTTTAGACACGGGGTTGATGTAGTTTTTTATCATGTTCAGGTGCTTCGCTTGATTGCTGGCTGAGAGAGAAACCCGAAGAGGAAGAGACCACACTGAAATGGACTTGTCAAAAAACATTTCTTATTTTACATTTACTTTATTAAACAGCTAAGATGCAAATGATTTGAAAGTCACATGAAGATTAGAGGTCTATAGCTGCTGATTTTGCAGAAAGTTGGTGACATAGATGCACCACTGACACGACCTATTCTTAAACAGATGTTAATGGAAGCAATCTGCATACCTAGGTGCTGAATTTTACAACAACTGTGATCACTGAAGTGGTTAAAGCACCTGAAATCAATTATTTAAAATGGTGAATTACTACTTTTGTGCATATCATGAGAAAAAACAAAACACAAAAAACATGTTGGTTATTTGAAAAATAATTTTAACAACATGCTTAATTTATTCCATTTATTATGCCTTGCAAAATAAAGTAAAGAGAATATTTATCAAAGAAGGAGTCAATGGGCCTGACATATGTTAGTCGTGAACTTTACAAATCTGACCGTCAAAGAAGAGTCGCAAAAAGAAAGCAATTGTTGAAAGAAAGTCACAAATAAATTCAGTTGCACACAGTACGCATGTAGAAGAAAGTGTTTTGGTCAAATGAGCCGACAACGTTTTGTTGTACATACAAAACACTAAAAACACTATGTGCTGCATGGTGGTGCAGTTGGTAGCACTGTAGCTCTGCAGCAAGAAGGTTCTGGGTTCCACTCCTGGCTGGGGGTCTTTCTGCATGGAGTTTGCATGTTCTCACTGTGCATGCGTGGGTTCTTACCAGGTACTCCGGCTTCCTCCCACAGTTCAAAGACATCCCTGCTAGGTTAATTGGTCTCTCTAAATTGCCCTTAGGTGTATGAATGAGTGTGTCCATGGTTTTTTGTGTGTTGCCCTGCGATGGACTGGCGACCTGTCCAGGGTGTACCCTGCCTCTCACCCATAGACTGCTGGAGATAGGCACCAGCTTCCTCGTGACCAGGTGCAGTGTAGAAAATGACTGACTGACAAAACACTATTTGTGGCAAAATATATATATATTGTTTGTATTGTCCCGAAGTCATTATCTACTCAGTGAAGGCTTCAATCGTATACTATTTTAAAATAGTTATGGCATTGGTACATACTCTTTCAAATACAACTTTTCACCTGCCTTTTTAGCTATGATTTACTTAAGTGCCTTCAACAATAATCTTAACCCTGAGCTATTTTTTGTCACCTTTGTAACCCTAAACTTTAATGTATTACAACCAGACTTGTATGAGAAAGACCAACAAAAAGAAGTGCTTAATAGTAAGTGGAAAGAGAATGATATATGGTTTTGGTGGTGGTAGCATCATGCTGTGTGTATGCTTTTCTTCAGGAGGGATAGGAAAGCTGGCCAGAGTTAATTATGAAATTCATGGAGTTTACTGCAGAGCAATCCTGGAAGAAAACATGTTATAGGTTAAAAACTCTTCAGATTGGGGTGGAGCTTCACCTTCCAGTAGCCCACTGACCCCAAAATTACAGCCAGATCTACCATGAAATACTTTAGTTTTTAAAATAAATTATTATTAATTATTATTATTATTATTATTAAATTTTCTCTCTTTTAATTAAAAGAGAACATTTTGTGTTAGAATGGCTCAAAGTCCAGACCTAAATTTAATCGGGAATCTGCTGCAGGACTTGAAAATTACAAATGCACTACATACTTTTTTGCTACTGTGAGCTGGTTCTGTCAAGAAAGGCTCTCGGAATTGGACCTAATGGCAGACAGACAGGAAAAAGCAGCATCATGAATCAAAACATTTTATTAAAATTAATTTAAAGAGAAAATGTATAACCAGACATGGAAATGGCAGAAGCAGGCATGGCATGAGTAACATAGTTGAGGACATGAACAAGCTTGACTTGGCATGAACAAACTGAATGCATATTCGAGGAGTAGACCGAAAAACAGAGTATATAACAGGCAAGTGAAGACCGTCAAACTGATAGGCATAAGCAGGTGAACAGAATGAAGCTGATTACTTTGACAAAGGCAGAGTGAAAACAAAACATGACTGGAACTAGCAGGAAATCGAAGGACACAATCTAAGCAAAGGAAATTCTTACAAATGTAACAGAACATAAAATGCACCATAAACAGAATAGGTAAGAAACAAAACCTAAATTAATGAACTAAAGCATCACCTGGAAAACATAATCATGTGAACCCCCCCACCCAAAAAAACTTAAACACCTTCAAATTATGACAGGTTCATCTCATAAAATCCCAGATACCTAACATAAAGTTTGTGATTGAGTTATGACGAAGAGTTTAAGGGGTATTCATTTTTTGTTGTAGGGCGATGGTTAATGTATGCAATTAATAAATGCAGTATGTTTAAATAGAAATAAACTCAATGAGGTAGCCTACAATTAAACACTGACTAATGAGATTGGCAGCTCAAGGTCCTGTTCATCATTTTATTTTTTTCTCATCCCCCCCAACCCTTTTCCCTCCTCTACAAAGTGTGTCTGATCTCGTTTGGGTTGACCCTATTAGCTGTGCATGACGCTAATTTGTTTTGATTGATCCTAAAGGCCTGTTAGCAAAGGCAGAACAGCGATGCGGAGACGGCAGCCTTGATATTCAAAATGATTAGTGAGACAACGAGACAGCTGATCAATTAGGCACATTTGGCTGAAATGTATCCCTGCTGTTACTGGATGCAATGCAAAAATGCACGTTTAAAGATTAAGACGCTCTGAGAAAAAGATTTCATGTCAATGGGACATGTTTGCCTGTTTTCAGTGTGCCTTTTTGTTTTTAAACCTAAGTGCTTTAATTAAATTAACAAAGTAAATATCTCAGAGTGAACCACAGAGTTATTAGCAGCCGTCATAATTTCTTATAAACTGCTTATATCATTTCAGCAGGTTGCACTGTTTGAGACAGCAATAAGGTAATTTGGCAGCAAATGTTTCATCACTACATTATTGCATTATGTTATTATTGCATTATTATTATATTAATATATTATTTGTTAAAGTCCTTTAGCAATAAATACAGCTACTTTAAAGAAATAGCTACAACGTTTTAAAAAGGTATTTGCCCCCTTACTTGGGAGGACCAATCCTGCAATAATTTGGAATATATACATAAATAAATAAATAAATAAATAAAATAATTCATGGGCCAAAAAGTAGTAATAAATACAAATTAGTGTGCCATTAAATGCAACAAAAAATAAAAAATAAAAAGAAGAGATTTATTCAATAATTGACCAATTATTCTGTTGTGATTATGAATCTGAAAATATTATTTAATATTTAATATTAATACTTTAATATGTTATCAAATAATATTTCGGTCTGTTTAGGGTTGTCCTGTGAATACCAGCCCAGTAAGGCGATGGTATTAGGACAAAATACTGTAGGAAGCTTTGAGCCAAGCTCTGACATTATTGAACAGGAAAACTCTGCAGACCATGGAATGAATTCACACAATTTCTTAAAATACTAGATTTTATTAACAAAAATAAGTCAACTCAAAGTCAAACATATTTCAATCAACAAACTCTTTACTATGCTAAAACAATCCGACTAAACTACCAAGCAGAATTAAAGAATAATGAAGACTAATGGGCTATGTACAATATAAACAAGTTGATTAAAGATGATTGAAAATCATGACCAAAAGAGTGATGCAACATTACCATGCAATGTTTATGTTTGAGAACCAAGGATTATCTTGAAGAATCTGAAATGAAGTTAAGTTAGTCGTGGAACTAACTTAAGCAATAATCAGCATACCTTTAGACAACCATCCACAATGCAAGATCAGATAAAATATTATTCTAATAAAATAATGTTTTAAAGAATTATCTGCTGAATAAAACCAACCTTCTGGATGACTAATTCTCAATGGTGTCTCATTAGCTGCCTTTATTTAATATTTAAGGAAATATTTTGGAAAAGAGCCAAATCTTTCTGGAGAAATGGGGCTTAATGGTGTTTACTTAGTTATCAAATTCAGTAAAAGGATGTCAGGGACATATTATTTACTGGATTGAAAACTAAACCTTTCTGGGTAAATAATATTTAGCAGCAAGCACGCGTTCTTACCTGTTAGCAGTTGAAGCTAGCAAAAGAAGCTGATAGCTTAGCACCAGGATCAAACACACACCTTTAAAAATACCATCAATAAAAGGGTTAAAATGCAAAAGCGCGGACGGCGCGTTATGATCAATCTTCTGTGTTTAAAATCACCCTTCAAGTAAAGTTTGTCTTAACTTTAAAAACACACAAACACAGAACACAAACTGAGCATGTGTGCTGCAGATAGCCTGCTAGCACTAAGATAGCAGAGTTCAACACAAACAAAACCAAACTTCAGAAAATGACAACGTTCAGATCATTTCAATCTAAATCTTTCTCTGCCCAAACACCTAACCTCGTGTGTGAACCGTATTGAGGAGGAGTTGTCCGGGTGACGACGACGTTTGACGAAAGCTCCGTGAACAAAGGGTTAGCTTCCAGCTAACCTCCGTAGCTGAGGATGAAAGACAGCTTGTTCTGTCCGCCAACCAACTGCACATTACCGTAACCACGGTGACGCGAGGCCGTTGTCCTTCCTTCAGACTCGGCTTCGTAGAGACCGCATCTCTGCAGGGAATTCTCTGGAACAAAGTTTTTTTCTGCAGGCCTCAGAGAGAAAGTAAAGCAATGCTTTTACCTTAATTTCCCCTTTTTATGAATGAATACTGGGTACACAAACAGTGATTCACTCGTACTTAAGTTGTGCATATGATCGCGTGATCTTATGACACCCTTGGATCCAGTTTGAGGAGTTTATGTCTTTTTGCCAGCAGAGAGACATTAGCACGCTGTCTCTCTGGCCAGCCTCACACAGAGTCCGGGTGGAAGAGAAAGACTTGTGGGAGAAGTGGGGGTTTTATGTGGACAGTGGCATCATGGGAAGTCCGCTGTTACCCCACTTTCCCTTCTGAAGTTGTGCTGGAAGTCGGTTAAATGCAATTTATTTTGAAAGTTCCAGAAATGTTTGTACCGGAGTTTAATGTTGAAATCCATGGCTGTGGGTCCCAACAATTCATATACACTTACCGGCCACTTTATTAGGTACACCTTGCTAGTACTGGGTTGGACCCCTTTTTGCCTTCAGAACTGCCTTAATCCTTCGTGGCATAGATTCAAGAAGGTACTGGAAACATGCCTCAGAGAGTCTGGTCCATATTGACATGATAGCATCACACAAATGCTGCAGATTTGTCGGCTGAACATCCATGATGCGAATCTCCTGTTCCACCACATCCCAAAGGTGCTCTATTGGATTAAGATCTGGTGACTATGGAGGCCATTGGGTATAGTGAACTCATAGTCATGTTCAAGAAACCAGTCTGAGATGATTCGTGCTTTATGACATGGCGCCTTATCCTGCTGGGAGTAACCATCAGAAGATGGGTACACTGTGGTCATAAAGGGATGGACATGGTGAGCAACAATACTCAGGTAGGCTGTGGCATTGACACGATGCTCAATTGGTACTAAGGGGCCCAAAGTATGCCAAGAAAATATCCCCCACACCATTACACCACCACCACCAGCAGCCTGAACCGTTGATACAAGGCAGGATGGATCCATGCTTTCATGTTGTTTACACCAAGTTCTGACCCTACCATCTGAATGTTGCAGCAGAAATCGAGACTCATCAGACCAGGCAACGTTTTTCCAATCTTCTATTGTCCAATTTTGGTGAGCCTGTCCGAATTCTAGCCTCAGTTTCCTGTTCTTAGCTGACAGGAGTGGCACCCAGTATGGTCTTCTGCTGCTGTAGGCCATCCGCCTCAAGGTTCGACGTGTTGTGCATTCAGAGATGCTCTTCTGCATGCCTAGGTTGTAACGAGTGGTTATTTGAGTTATTGTTGCCTTTCTATCAGCTCGAACCAGTCTGGCCATTTTCCTCTGACCTCTGGCATCAACAAGGCACTTGCGCCCACAGAACTGCCGCTCACTGGATATTTTCTTTTTTTCTGACCATTCTCTGTAAACCTTAGAGATGGTGGTGCATGAAAATCCCAGTAGATCAACAGTTTCTGAAATACTCAGACCAGCCCGTCTGGCACCAACCACCATGCCACGTTCAAAGTCACTTAAATCACCTCCCCATTCTGATGCTCGGTTTAAACTGCCGCAGATCATCTTGACCATATCTACGTGCCTAAATGCATTGAGTTGCTGCCATGTGATTGGCTGATTAGAAATTTGCGTTAACAAGAAGTTGGACAGCTGTACCTAATAAAGTGGCCGGTGGAGTGTATATATATATATATTATATATATATATATATTATATATATATATATATATATATATATATATATATAATATTTATTTATGTCTATCTAAATCTTATTTGTCTGACAGATTCCAGTTTGTTCATGTAAATGATAAATCATCTTTAAACTCCAGGGTTAATTGTGGAGTACCACGGGGTTCAGTACTTGGGCCAATTCTCTTGGACAATGAAACTGAAACACCTGTATTTTAGTGTGGGAGGTTTCATGGCTAAATTGGACCAGCCTGGTAGCCAGTCTTCATTGATTGCACATTGCACCAGTAAGAGCAGAGTGTGAAGGTTCAATTAGCAGGGTAAGAGCACAGTTTTGCTCAAAATATTGAAATGCACACAACATTATGGGTGACATACCAGAGTTCAAAGAGGACAAATTGTTGGTGCACGTCTTGCTGGCGCATCTGTGACCAAGACAGCAAGTCTTTGTGATGTATCAAGAGCCACGGTATCCAGGGTAATGTCAGCATACCACCAAGAAGGACGAACCACATCCAACAGGATTAACTGTGGACGCAAGAGGAAGCTGTCTGAAAGGGATGTTCGGTTGCTAACCCGGATTGTATCCAAACAACATAAAACCACGGCTGCCCAAATCACGGCAGAATTAAATGTGCACCTCAACTCTCCTGTTTCCACCAGAACTGTCCGTCGGGAGCTCCACAGGGTCAATATACACGGCCGGGCTGCTATAGCCAAACCTTTGGTCACTCATGCCAATGCCAAACGTCGGTTTCAATGGTGCAAGGAGCACAAATCTTGAGCTGTGGACAATGTAAAACATGTTTTGTTCTCTGATGAGTCCACCTTTACTGTTTTCCCCACATCCGGGAGAGTTACAGTGTGGAGAAGCCCCAAAGAAGCGTACCACCCAGACTGTTGCATGCCCAGAGTGAAGCATGGGGGTGGATCAGTGATGGTTTGGGCTGCCATATCATGGCATTCCCTTGGCCTAATACTTGTGCTAGATGGGCTAGATGGTGCTAGATGGGCATGTCAATACACCCCCAATACACACAGCAAGACTGGTGAAAGATTGGTTTGATGAACATGAAAGTGAAGTTGAACATCTCCCATGGCCTGCACAGTCACCAGATCTAAATATTATTGAGCCACTTTGGGGTGTTTTGGAGGAGCGAGTCAGGAAACGTTTTCCTCCACCATTATCACGTAGTGACCTGGCCACTATCCTGCAAGAAGAATAGCTTAAAATGCCTCTGACCACTGTGCAGGACTTGTATATGTCATTCCCAAGACGAATTGACGCTGTATTGGCTGCAAAAGGAGGCCCTACACCATACTAATAAACTATTGTGGTCTAAAACCAGGTGTTTCAGTTTCATTGTCCAACCCCTGTATATGCTTCCAATAGGTAAAATTATCAGGCAGCATAGAATAAATTTTCACCGTTACGCTGATGACACTCAGCTTTACTTATCCATAAATCCTGATGAGCCCAACCAGTTAGATAGACTACAAGCATGTCTTGAAGACATAAAAACTTGGATGACTTTAAATTTTCTGCTTCTAAATTCAGACAAGACAGAAGTTGTCGTCTTTGGACCGGAGTCTTTAAACAAGAAACTGCTTAGTCAATCACCTAACCTGGATGGCATTAAATTGACCTCCGATAATGAAGTAAAAAACCTTGGTGTTATTTTTGACCAGGACATGTCATTTAAATCCCATATTAAACAGGTTTCTAGGATTTCCTTTTATCATCTCCGGAACATTGCCAAAATTAGAAATATCCTATCCAGGATTGATGCTGAAAAACTAGTCCATGCATTTGTTACTTCAAGGCTGGACTATTGTAATTCTTTACTATCAGGATGTCCACAAAATGCAGTTAAAAGCCTTTAGCTGATTCAAAATGCTGCAGCAAGATTTCTGATGAAAATTAAAAAGAGAGATCATATTTCTCCTATTTTAGCTTCCCTTCATTGGCTCCCTGTTAAATCCAGAATAGAATTTAAAATTCTCCTCCTCACATATAAAGCCCTTAATGATTTAGCTCCATCATACATCAGCGATCTGATTGTTCGATACGTTCCTAACAGAGCACTTCGTTCTCAGACTGCAAGTTTACTGGTGGTTCCTAGAGTCTCTAGAAGTAGAATAGGAGGCAGATCCTTTAGTTATCAGGCTCCCCTCCTGTGGAAACAGCTCCCAGTTTTAGTCCGTGAGGCGGACACCCTGTCTACTTTTAAGGCTAGGCTTAAAACTTTCCTTTTTGATAAAGCTTATAGTTAGAGTGGCTTAGGTTATCCTGAGCTATCTTCCTTATTTTACCTCCGTCTTCTTCTCCCCTTGTTGGATGGAGTAAGGGGGAGTCAGGTTTAGCCTAAACCGGCTCAGTTACGGTTGAGGTGCAAACACACCCTCCATTTCTGCTACCTGTATGACCCCCTCTCTTTTCCAATGGTTATGGTCAATCTGACAGAGAGAGGTATCCCAATCGTTGTGGTTTAATGGCCATCAGTGGGCTCTAGATGGACAAACTGTCTACTTTTAATTCTAGGTTTAAAACTTTCCTTTTTGATAAAGCTTATAGTTAGTGGCTTAGGTTATCCTGAGCTATCTCTGTAGTTATGCTGCTATAGGCTTAGGCTGCAGGAGGACATAATGACCACTTTCACCCTCTTCGCTACTTTCTCACACTACTCTTCAATTTTGTATTATTTGCTGTTATTTCAGCTTTTAACTTTGTTCTCTCTCTTTTCTCTTCCTAGAAGCTACACCTGACATACTTTTCAAAGACCTTTGTGCCGTCAGTCCACAGAATAGTTTTTCAAAAGTCTCAGGGATCATCAAGACTGGTTTAGGAAAGTGTCAACAGTGTTTTTTGTAATGCAACTGTGCAGTGGATGCCATTTCTGCTATGTTATGGAGATTTTAGTGCCTAACTATTGTAGGGTCTTACATGAACTCTTGCAACTTAAATAACTGATTTTTTTTGCTCATGATTTCTGATAAGATACAGCCTGGCCAAGTTTTGGACAGGGAATAAGCGATAAGCAAGCCGTCAAATGAACACAGTGTTTTACTATGATAAATCATTTTAAATCGGGGTTATGGTTAGAGTTGTAAGTTAGGCTCAGAGTTTACATTTCCCATTCAAAACATGCCTGCTTAATAACGGAACTTTAATTTCATACACTAATATTTAGTCTCACATGGCAGTCCTTTGTAGCCCTTCCTGCACCAAGACAAAGGCTACAACCACCTTATGAGTCCAGTCATGTTGCACAGCTATGTTGGTGCTAAGTTCACAGGTACAATATTTCCATTTTCCCAGAGGGGATTAATCATGATGCAGGCCATTATAATTTGTTCCCCGAAATTTGTCATGTCAGTGTGCGGTGATGCTCGATGTTCTGGAACCACACGAGTATCGACTCCATCAATCAGTATTATCACGGTAACGTTGTTAGAGCTCCACTTCCCCTGCGGCCGGTAGAGGGGGAACGCAATTATGCAGGTTCCATATGAGCGCGATTGAGCTCGAGAAAGACTTGCATGGAGGAAGAGCGACAGAGGACATGAATGGAAACAAGAGGTGAAGACAGAGGAGCATGTTTTTTAGCCTTACCTATTAAAGCTTTTTGCCTTGCACTGGATGTCTTTTTAATAACAGGCATTATCAGCCTGGATCTGTTTTTGTGGGAATAAACAGTCTCTTCATATAAATAAGAATAATTATGAGAAATACTAGGTTGGACCACGTGCAAAAGCTCACATCAATGTAATGATTTCCAGAAATATACAGAAAATGTTAAATGTTCAGCAGTCAGTTTGCTGAAATACAGTCCCTTGCAAAAGCATTCACATCCCTCAAACTTTTTCACTTTTTGTGACAATACAACCATAAACTTCAGTGTAAACTACAGATTCTCCGTTGGATTTAGAGTGGGACATTATAGCACATGGATATGCTTTGATTAAAATTATTTCACTAGAGCTGTGGCTGTATGTTTAGGGTGGGTATCCTGCTGGAAGGTGAACCCCTATCTCAAGTGTTTTGCAGCCTCTTTTATGTTTTCTTTCAGGATCCCCGTATTTTTAACTCCTTCCATCTTCCCATCAACTCCGACCCCTTTCCCTGTCCCTGTTGAAGACAAACAATGAAACCACTTTGAAGAAAAACAATGAAACCACTTTCCCTCCACTTAGCAATTAAGCTCAACTTTGTGTTGATCTATCACACAAATACCCAGTGAAATGAACATGACAAAATAGAAAAAAATACTTTTGCAAGGTGTGTAACAACAACTTATAGTAAAAAGACATTAAATGTTTATTTTTAAATAGTATTCACCTGCCATAACTATGTTGGAATAAATTAATATAAAGATGTGATCAGCCTTAATCCAATATCTAAAGGCATGTAACAGTTTAATACTATCACAATCCGAAGCTTGTAAAATAACAGGATCTTCCAGGACCTTTTGACATGGAAAGTAAAGAATCCTAATCATTTGTGTCCCCATGATATGCTTCCTTTTTAGACAGACTTGGTGAATCATCTATTAGAGAAACTAATTTAACAAAATGTCAATAAGTCATCCTAATTAAGGTATAGACTAAGAATCAGGCATGTCACGAGACTGAGCCAAACTTCCTCCCATTGATCCTATGCTAATGCCTGGCATTTGTTCAAAGCTAGTGCAGTTTCATATTGTCTGTCTTGTCAGTCAACAAACAATGTAATTAAATAAGTAGGTAAGCCAAAACCAACAACATTCACTCATAGACATTTGCTCAGGCTCCAAATGCAGCAGGTGGTCAGTTCCAGTCAAACCGTCACCAGTCATCCAGCACTCCAGTCTGTTCAAACCCAGTTAACATGCTTTAAAAGCAACTGGATCAGTTGCTCTCTGATCTCTTCTCGTCCCATTGGTAAAATCTTAAAAGAAATGGGTGACTATTGTTGTGACTATGAATCTGAAAATATCATTTAATATTTAATATTAATACTTTCATATTTTGATCTGATAAGGGTTGTCCTGTGAATACCAGCCCAGTAAGGCGGTGGTATTAGGACAAAATCGAAAAGGGTGAGCCAAGCTCTGACATTATTGAACAGCAAAACTCTGCAGACACATGGAATGAATTCACACAATTTCTTACAATACAAGAATTTATTAACAAAAAAGAGTCAACTCAAAGTCAAACATATTTCAGTCAACAAACTCTTCACTATGCTAAAACAATCCAACTAACTACCAATTACCTATTAAAGAATAATGAAGACTAATGGGCTATGTACAATAAAACAAGTTGATTAAAGATGATGGAAAATCATGACCAAAAGAGTGATGCAACATTACGATGCAATGTTATTTATGTTTGAGAAACAAGGATTATCTTGAAGAATCTGGAAGTAAAGTGAAGTTAGTCTTGGAACCAACTTAGGCAATAATCAGTATACCTTTAGACAACCATTCACAATGCAAGATCAGATAAAATATTATTTTAATAAAATAATGTTTTAAAGAATGATCTGCTGAATAAAACCAACCTTCTGGATGACTAATTCTCAACGGTGTCTCATTAGCTGCCGTTACTTATTAAAATAAAATTCAAAGAAATATTATTAAGGAAGTGGTAAAATATTTAAGGAAATAAGCCAAATCTTTCTGGAGAACTGGGGCAATTTATCTAGAAAGGTCCAGAAAAGTCTGTACCGCATCTTGATGTTGTAATACATGGCTGTGTGTCCCAACACTGTCCAAACACATTAGTGTTTTGTTACTCTAAATACATTTTTTTTTCCTAAAAAGGCAGAGTGGAGCATCCTATGGATTGATAAAGTAAATATACATATAAACTAAATGTATCTTAGGTTTTTTTTGAACGGTATGTGTCATCTGTAAATATTATTAACTAAAATTACCCTATTTCACCAGAAGTGGGTTGATTTCTTTACAGTTGTTACTCAAGATGCAATATTTTCTCTACTTATATTTAGATATTTTAGGCCAGTAAAAATCCTCAGTCGACTTTGAAAACACAAAAGTTAACTTTAAGATCTTACGAATTGCTGGTATACCTTTGTGACGGGTCACTTATGTGAATAAATTAGGTGCCTAGATTTTTGTGTTTTTTAACATTCTGCTGAGGTCCTAATACATACTTTGCTTTACATGGCTGCACTGGTGAGTGCTGCTGGATGTAGCTACTCCGCTGAGAATACATGGAGGAGAGGGGAGGATTTCACCACTTTAGTAAAATATTGAACCAACAGAGGAAGATACTGAGGACCGTTTTCATTCTCAAGGCACATACAGGGGTTGGACAATGAAACTGAAACACCTGGTTTTAGACCACAATAATTTATTAGTATAGTGTAGGGCCTCCTTTTGCGGCCAATACAGCGTCAATTCGTCTTGGGAATGACATATACAAGTCCTGCACAGTGGTCAGAGGGATTTTAAGCCATTCTTCTTGCAGGAACTTCACTTTTCATGTTCATCAAACCAATCTTTCACCAGTCTTGCTGTATGTATTGGTGCATTGTCATCCTGATACACGGCACCGCCTTCAGGATACAATGTTTGAACCATTGGAAAAAAAATGATCCTCAAGAATGGTTCAGTAGTCCTTGGCAGTGACGCGCCCATCTAGCACAAGTATTGGGCCAAGGGAATGCCATGATATGGCAGCCCAAACCATCACTGATCCACCCCCATGCTTCACTCTGGCATGCAACAGTCTGGGTGGTACGCTTCTTTGGGGCTTCTCCACACCGTAACTCTCCCGGATGTGGGGAAGACAGTAAAGGTGGACTCATCAGAGAACAATACATATTTCAAATTGTCCACAGCCCAAGATTCGTGCTCCTTGCACCATTAAAACCAACGTTTGGCATTGGCATGAGTGACCAAAGGTTTGGCTATAGCAGCCCGGCCGTGTTTATTGACCCTGTGGAGTGACAGACAGTTCTGGTGGAAACAGGAGAGTTGAGGTGCACATTTAATTCTGCCGTGATTTGGGCAGCCGTGGTTTTATGTTTTTTTGGATATAATCGGGTTAGCACACCGAACATCCCTTCAGACAGCTTCCTCTTGCGTCCACAGTCAATCCTATTGGATGTGGTTCGTCCTTTGGTGGTATGCTGACATTACCCTGGATACCTTGGCCCTTGATACATCACAAAGACTTGCTGTCTTGGTCACCAGATGCGCCAGCAAGAAGTGCGCCAACAATTTGTCCTCTTTTGAACTCTGGAATGTTACCCATAATGTTGTGTGCATTTCAATATTTTGAGCAAAACTGTGCTCTTACCCTGCTAATTGAACCTTCACACTCTGCCCTTACTGGTGCAATGTGCAATCAATGAAGACTGGCTACCAGGCTGGTCCAATTTAGCCGTGAAATCTCCCAAACCAAAATGACAGGTGTTTCAGTTTCATTGTCCAACCCCTATAACTCTTTGTATCACACAGGGAACCAAGCAACGGTGGACACTAGACACATTTTAACATCTGTTTCTTTTATAAAATTCCTGTTTGACAATTGTTTGACATATTAAGCTGTATTTTGAACAAAGACATTAGTCTGCAATATATAGTTTGTCAGAAGGCCTACAATCTTATCTATCTGATCCTCCATCACCATGTAGCTCCAGTTGTTTATTGGTGAAGCATATTTTACAGCAGCATGTCTGTGTTATGTGGAGTTTATGTGGAGATTTAACATCATAATTCAAGACTAGTCTCACATTAGAGACAGTGTTTCCCTGTAGCTCTCAACATCCTGGGGTTTTCCTTGTATGTTCTGCAGATCTTTCTTTTTTTTTGCAGACAAACAGTTTGCTACAATTCTTCTACTCAGGTTTGGATTATACTTCTTAAAGAGTACTTTCAGCACTTTTAATGTACAACAATAAGAGTCACATGGCAGGGGCAGTATTGTTAACACAATGGATGAGCTTGTAGACCCTCCCCAAACCAAACTAACAGCAAACATATGATCTCAAATCCCAAATGAACTGAAGGAGGGACTGCAGGGTTATGGCTGGGGAAAAGGTAAGAGGTAGAGGAGGAACTTTACCTTTGCAGTGTATGGCCCTGTTGTCTTTTAAAGACTGGTTAGATCATTTCTGCTGTGGTTTACTGTTTCTATGTTCAGGTTTTGACTATTTCTTGTTTCAAATGAAATGTTCTCTCAATACCTCAATGTTTTGTTAGGTTTTTTGTCCTTCATTGCTTTTTATTTGCTCTTGTTTTGTTTTCAGTTACTAGGTTTGCCTTCTTCCAGTGTGTTTAGCTTTGTTGCTTCCAGTTTTATTTCATCCAACTTGTCCTCCCAGGATTGTTCAGTTAGTTTTCCTCTTGCAGCACATTTGGTCTTTGTTTTTTCAGTATATATACTGAGCCTGCTGTCATTTGTTCCCTTTCGGATATTTTGTTATAGTTGCTACTGTGTGGTTCCTTGGGTTCCTGACTTTCTTTCCTCTCTGCTTCTTGGAGTACAGATATCAGATTATAATAGAATTTTTCTTATCAAAGTGGGAGAGAAATTAACTCACAATAAGAGAAAATCCAGACTTTGTCTTTATAAGTTTTATTCAAAGGCATTTCTGCGTTTGAAGACCCTGTCACTGACGAGTCAGTGAAACAGAGCCCAGAGCACAGTTTACAGACAGTATTTAAACAGTATGTCGGTGTTACCTCAACTTAAAAGATTTTGGAGACATGGTCCTCTAGACCCCACCTGGGGTCCTCTGACCCCAGGTGGACAATTAAGACAATTATTTATGAGGACAGCCATCTGCTCTTCCTCAGACACAACCCTCCAGGATGTGCTTTAACCATTAAACTTCTGGTAATGGTTTAGAGTCCATCTACTCTAAATAACAGAACACTAATAAAAACACAGAAGTCAGAGGAGAGAGGTTAATGAAGGTTCACAGCACTTTGGAATACTTTGGAGCACTAAATAAAATAATTTCCATAACACTATTATCTTTTGCTCTTGTTATAATCAAGTGTTTCAGTGCTGCCTCTTTGCTTTGACAATATTTTTCAGCTGCAGTAACCTTACACTGTCTTGTCAAAGTATTTATAACCCTTAAACCTTTCTGCATTGTGTCACAGTTGCACGCACATATTTGAGTGTACTTTATGGGGAATTTCTGTAAAGGCCCAAACAAAGCTCAAAGCAAGTGGAGAAAAAGAATGCATAGTTTTCAAATAGTTTAACAACAAAAAATCTGAAAAGTATGCCTTGCAAGTATGCCTGTATTCAGCTTAATCCATCGTCCCATCAAATCAGACCAGGAACCCTGTCATTGCTAAAGAAAAACATCCACAAAACATGATGCACAGTATGTCATCATAGTGATGTTGTGTTCAGAGTAATGTGTAGTGTTGGTTTTCCAAAAAAACACTGTCTTACATGTGGGCCAAAAATTACCGATTTGTTCTTATCTGGCCAGGACACCTTCTTCCACATGTTTGGTGTGTCTCCTACATGTCTTTTGTCAAGCTGCAAGCAGGACTTCCTATAGCTTTCTTACAGCAATGGCTTTCCTCCTGTCGCCCTTTATTTTACTAGATGGGGTAGAAAAAATCATTATTGGGTTAATATTTTTTTCGTGATGGC